>OY804587.1:2337884-2937884 GCA_963680875.1 Bathymodiolus brooksi | reverse complement strand
TAAAATCATAAATTTTCCAAACATGTGCAGCAATATACCAGCTTCTCCTGCATATGGTGTTTACATCTCGCAATTGATTCGCTATGCAAGGGCCAGTAGCAATTATTCTGATTTCCTGAAACGTCATCTTCATCTGAGAAACAGGCTACTGAACCAGGGCTATTAAAAGATTTGCCTTATTCGATCTCTTAAAAAGTTTATATTCCGATACCAAGATCTTGTCGAAATATATTCCGTGTCTGCAGAAAAAATTATAAGCGATGCATTTTCATATAGTGAAAATGTATAAAGATAAAGAAGTCAAAAAATGTCAAGGATATTTTTTTGTCAATGTGTGACGTCAAAATATTTTTGACATTTACGTCACCGAATATGGTACTGCTTTGACAACTATTTTACCTATTTTGTTCCTGTATTTAAATACTGTTATAGTGACAGCCGGAACCTTTGAATCGTAATGAGAGCGGGAGGTTTGGCATCTTAAAATCTGATTCAACCCACCATTTCTTTAGAAATGCCTGTACCAAGTCAGGGTCATTACGGTTTTCACAGTTTTCCGGTTGTTGACTGATTTTGTCTGTTTATATAATTATGAATTTTGACTTTCCCTTTGTAAGATTGTTCGGATTTCGGTAATTTTGTTATTACCCTTATTTGTTTCTGATCTTAAAGGTGAAGCTCCACTTGTTTCACATCTTAAAGGTGATGCTCCACTTGTTTCTGATCTTACAGTTGGTACTCCACTTGTTTCTGATCTTAAAGGTGATGCTCCACTTGTTTCTCATCTTAAAGGTGATACTCAGCTTGTTTCTGATCTTAAAGGTGATACTCAGCTTGTTTCTGATCTTAAAGGTGATACTCCACTTGTTTCTGATCTTAAAGGTGATACTCCACTTTCTTCTCATCTTAAAGGTGATACTCCACTTGTTTCTGATCTTAAAGGTGATACCCCACTTGTTTCTCATCTTAAAGGTGATACTCTACTTGTTGCTGATCTTAAAGGTGATGCTCCACTTGTTTCTGATTTTAAAGGTGATGTTCCACTTGTTTCTGATCTTAAAGGTGATACTCCACTTGTTTCTGACCTTAAAGGTGATACTACACTTGTTTCTGATTTTAAAGGTGATACTCCACTTGTTTCTGATCTTAAAGCTGATACTCCACTTGTTTTTCATCGTAAAGGTGATACTCCACTTGCTTCTCATCTTAAAGGTGATACTCCACTTGTTTCTCATCTCAAAGGTGATACTCCACTTGTTTCTCATCTTAAAGACGATACTCCACTTGTTTCTGATCTTAAAGGTGATACTCCACTTGTTTCTGATCTTAAAGCTGATACTCCACTTGTTTTTCATCGTAAAGGTGATACTCCACTTGCTTCTCATCTTAAAGGTGATACTCCACTTGTTTCTCATCTTAAAGGTGATACTCCACTTATTTCTCATCTTAAAGCTGATACTCTGATACTCCACATAAATCACATGTGGATTTTGAAAAACTCTAAAGATCTTTTGGATAAACTGAAATCAAGATCTTTCTCTCAGGTATCCTCCATCAAAACTTTAGATTTTTCAACTCTATATACCACCGTACCGCATGACAAATTAAAAACCCGCTTAAAAGAAACAATTCATAAAGCTTTTAGTCATAGAAACTATGGCTCAAAATTTGTTGTGTTAGGCTACAATTCCACATATTTTTCAAACAAAATTCAAAAAGGTAAAACATGCTACTCCGAGGAACAAGTGATCAGTATACTGGAGTTCCTCATCGATAACATATTTGTCTCCTTTGGAGGGACACTGTTTCAGCAGGTCGTCGGCATACCAATGGGTACGAATTGTGCCCCTCTTCTAGCCGATTTATTTTTATACTCATATGAGTCGGAGTTTCTTCAAAAGCTTGTAAAAGATAAGAAGATTCATGAGGCTAGAGCCTTTAATTTCACATACAGGTATATTGATGACGTTTTATCTATCAATAATTCTAGATTTGCAGAATTTCTTCCATTGATATATCCTCCAGAGCTGGAAGTTAAAGAGACCACCGATACAGCTTCGTCCGCATCATTTTTGGACTTATACCTCGAATTTGACGACAGTGGTCAACTCAGTACTAAAATTTATGATAAGCGGGACGACTTCAATTTTAAAATCATAAATTTTCCAAACATGTGCAGCAATATACCAGCTTCTCCTGCATATGGTGTTTACATCTCGCAATTGATTCGCTATGCAAGGGCCAGTAGCAATTATTCTGATTTCCTGAAACGTCATCTTCATCTGAGAAACAGGCTACTGAACCAGGGCTATTAAAAGATTTGCCTTATTCGATCTCTTAAAAAGTTTATATTCCGATACCAAGATCTTGTCGAAATATATTCCGTGTCTGCAGAAAAAATTATAAGCGATGCATTTTCATATAGTGAAAATGTATAAAGATAAAGAAGTCAAAAAATGTCAAGGATATTTTTTTGTCAATGTGTGACGTCAAAATATTTTTGACATTTACGTCACCGAATATGGTACTGCTTTGACAACTATTTTACCTATTTTGTTCCTGTATTTAAATACTGTTATAGTGACAGCCGGAACCTTTGAATCGTAATGAGAGCGGGAGGTTTGGCATCTTAAAATCTGATTCAACCCACCATTTCTTTAGAAATGCCTGTACCAAGTCAGGGTCATTACGGTTTTCACAGTTTTCCGGTTGTTGACTGATTTTGTCTGTTTATATAATTATGAATTTTGACTTTCCCTTTGTAAGATTGTTCGGATTTCGGTAATTTTGTTATTACCCTTATTTGTTTCTGATCTTAAAGGTGAAGCTCCACTTGTTTCACATCTTAAAGGTGATGCTCCACTTGTTTCTGATCTTGCAGTTGGTACTCCACTTGTTTCTGATCTTAAAGGTGATGCTCCACTTGTTTCTCATCTTAAAGGTGATACTCAGCTTGTTTCTGATCTTAAAGGTGATACTCAGCTTGTTTCTGATCTTAAAGGTGATACTCCACTTGTTTCTGATCTTAAAGGTGATACTCCACTTTCTTCTCATCTTAAAGGTGATACTCCACTTGTTTCTGATCTTAAAGGTGATACTCCACTTGTTTCTCATCTTAAAGGTGATACTCTACTTGTTGCTGATCTTAAAGGTGATGCTCCACTTGTTTCTGATTTTAAAGGTGATGTTCCACTTGTTTCTGATCTTAAAGGTGATACTCCACTTGTTTCTGATCTTAAAGGTGATACTACACTTGTTTCTGATTTTAAAGGTGATACTCCACTTGTTTCTGATCTTAAAGCTGATACTCCACTTGTTTTTCATCGTAAAGGTGATACTCCACTTGCTTCTCATCTTAAAGGTGATACTCCACTTGTTTCTCATCTCAAAGGTGATACTCCACTTGTTTCTCATCTTAAAGACGATACTCCACTTGTTTCTGATCTTAAAGGTGATACTCCACTTGTTTCTGATCTTAAAGCTGATACTCCACTTGTTTTTCATCGTAAAGGTGATACTCCACTTGCTTCTCATCTTAAAGGTGATACTCCACTTGTTTCTCATCTTAAAGGTGATACTCCACTTATTTCTCATCTTAAAGCTGATACTCTTATACTCCACATAAATCACATGTGGATTTTGAAAAACTCTAAAGATCTTTTGGATAAACTGAAATCAAGATCTTTCTCTCAGGTATCCTCCATCAAAACTTTAGATTTTTCAACTCTATATACCACCGTACCGCATGACAAATTAAAAACCCGCTTAAAAGAAACAATTCATAAAGCTTTTAGTCATAGAAACTATGGCTCAAAATTTGTTGTGTTAGGCTACAATTCCACATATTTTTCAAACAAAATTCAAAAAGGTAAAACATGCTACTCCGAGGAACAAGTGATCAGTATACTGGAGTTCCTCATCGATAACATATTTGTCTCCTTTGGAGGGACACTGTTTCAGCAGGTCGTCGGCATACCAATGGGTACGAATTGTGCCCCTCTTCTAGCCGATTTATTTTTATACTCATATGAGTCGGAGTTTCTTCAAAAGCTTGTAAAAGATAAGAAGATTCATGAGGCTAGAGCCTTTAATTTCACATACAGGTATATTGATGACGTTTTATCTATCAATAATTCTAGATTTGCAGAATTTCTTCCATTGATATATCCTCCAGAGCTGGAAGTTAAAGAGACCACCGATACAGCTTCGTCCGCATCATTTTTGGACTTATACCTCGAATTTGACGACAGTGGTCAACTCAGTACTAAAATTTATGATAAGCGGGACGACTTCAATTTTAAAATCATAAATTTTCCAAACATGTGCAGCAATATACCAGCTTCTCCTGCATATGGTGTTTACATCTCGCAATTGATTCGCTATGCAAGGGCCAGTAGCAATTATTCTGATTTCCTGAAACGTCATCTTCATCTGAGAAACAGGCTACTGAACCAGGGCTATTAAAAGATTTGCCTTATTCGATCTCTTAAAAAGTTTATATTCCGATACCAAGATCTTGTCGAAATATATTCCGTGTCTGCAGAAAAAATTATAAGCGATGCATTTTCATATAGTGAAAATGTATAAAGATAAAGAAGTCAAAAAATGTCAAGGATATTTTTTTGTCAATGTGTGACGTCAAAATATTTTTGACATTTACGTCACCGAATATGGTACTGCTTTGACAACTATTTTACCTATTTTGTTCCTGTATTTAAATACTGTTATAGTGACAGCCGGAACCTTTGAATCGTAATGAGAGCGGGAGGTTTGGCATCTTAAAATCTGATTCAACCCACCATTTCTTTAGAAATGCCTGTACCAAGTCAGGGTCATTACGGTTTTCACAGTTTTCCGGTTGTTGACTGATTTTGTCTGTTTATATAATTATGAATTTTGACTTTCCCTTTGTAAGATTGTTCGGATTTCGGTAATTTTGTTATTACCCTTATTTGTTTCTGATCTTAAAGGTGAAGCTCCACTTGTTTCACATCTTAAAGGTGATGCTCCACTTGTTTCTGATCTTACAGTTGGTACTCCACTTGTTTCTGATCTTAAAGGTGATGCTCCACTTGTTTCTCATCTTAAAGGTGATACTCAGCTTGTTTCTGATCTTAAAGGTGATACTCAGCTTGTTTCTGATCTTAAAGGTGATACTCCACTTGTTTCTGATCTTAAAGGTGATACTCCACTTTCTTCTCATCTTAAAGGTGATACTCCACTTGTTTCTCATCTTAAAGGTGATACTCCACTTGTTTCTCATCTTAAAGGTGATACTCCACTTGTTTCTGATCTTAAAGCTGATACTCCACTTGTTTCTCATCATAAAGGTGATACTCCACTTGTTTCTCATCTTAAAGGTGATACTCTACTTGTTGCTGATCTTAAAGGTGATGCTCCACTTGTTTCTGATTTTAAAGGTGATGTTCCACTTGTTTCTGATCTTAAAGGTGATACTCCACTTGTTTCTGATCTTAAAGGTGATACTACACTTGTTTCTGATTTTAAAGGTGATACTCCACTTGTTTCTGATCTTAAAGCTGATACTCCACTTGTTTTTCATCGTAAAGGTGATACTCCACTTGCTTCTCATCTTAAAGGTGATACTCCACTTGTTTCTCATCTCAAAGGTGATACTCCACTTGTTTCTCATCTTAAAGACGATACTCCACTTGTTTCTGATCTTAAAGGTGATACTCCACTTGTTTCTGATCTTAAAGCTGATACTCCACTTGTTTTTCATCGTAAAGGTGATACTCCACTTGCTTCTCATCTTAAAGGTGATACTCCACTTGTTTCTCATCTTAAAGGTGATACTCCACTTATTTCTCATCTTAAAGCTGATACTCTGATACTCCACATAAATCACATGTGGATTTTGAAAAACTCTAAAGATCTTTTGGATAAACTGAAATCAAGATCTTTCTCTCAGGTATCCTCCATCAAAACTTTAGATTTTTCAACTCTATATACCACCGTACCGCATGACAAATTAAAAACCCGCTTAAAAGAAACAATTCATAAAGCTTTTAGTCATAGAAACTATGGCTCAAAATTTGTTGTGTTAGGCTACAATTCCACATATTTTTCAAACAAAATTCAAAAAGGTAAAACATGCTACTCCGAGGAACAAGTGATCAGTATACTGGAGTTCCTCATCGATAACATATTTGTCTCCTTTGGAGGGACACTGTTTCAGCAGGTCGTCGGCATACCAATGGGTACGAATTGTGCCCCTCTTCTAGCCGATTTATTTTTATACTCATATGAGTCGGAGTTTCTTCAAAAGCTTGTAAAAGATAAGAAGATTCATGAGGCTAGAGCCTTTAATTTCACATACAGGTATATTGATGACGTTTTATCTATCAATAATTCTAGATTTGCAGAATTTCTTCCATTGATATATCCTCCAGAGCTGGAAGTTAAAGAGACCACCGATACAGCTTCGTCCGCATCATTTTTGGACTTATACCTCGAATTTGACGACAGTGGTCAACTCAGTACTAAAATTTATGATAAGCGGGACGACTTCAATTTTAAAATCATAAATTTTCCAAACATGTGCAGCAATATACCAGCTTCTCCTGCATATGGTGTTTACATCTCGCAATTGATTCGCTATGCAAGGGCCAGTAGCAATTATTCTGATTTCCTGAAACGTCATCTTCATCTGAGAAACAGGCTACTGAACCAGGGCTATTAAAAGATTCGCCTTATTCGATCTCTTAAAAAGTTTATATTCCGATACCAAGATCTTGTCGAAATATATTCCGTGTCTGCAGAAAAAATTATAAGCGATGCATTTTCATATAGTGAAAATGTATAAAGATAAAGAAGTCAAAAAATGTCAAGGATATTTTTTTGTCAATGTGTGACGTCAAAATATTTTTGACATTTACGTCACCGAATATGGTACTGCTTTGACAACTATTTTACCTATTTTGTTCCTGTATTTAAATACTGTTATAGTGACAGCCGGAACCTTTGAATCGTAATGAGAGCGGGAGGTTTGGCATCTTAAAATCTGATTCAACCCACCATTTCTTTAGAAATGCCTGTACCAAGTCAGGTTCATTACGGTTTTCACAGTTTTCCGGTTGTTGACTGATTTTGTCTGTTTATATAATTATGAATTTTGACTTTCCCTTTGTAAGATTGTTCGGAGTTCGGTAATTTTGTTATTACCCTTATTTGTTTCTGATCTTAAAGGTGAAGCTCCACTTGTTTCACATCCTAAAGGTGATGCTCCACTTGTTTCTGATCTTAAAGTTGGTACTCCACTTGTTTCTGATCTTAAAGGTGATGCTCCACCTGCTTCTCATCTTAAAGGTGATACTCCACTTGTTTCTGATCTTAAAGGTGATACTCCACTTGTTTCTGATCTTAAAGGTGATACTCCACTTGTTTCTCATCTTAAAGGTGATACTCCACTTGTTTCTCATCTTAAAGCTGATACTCCACTTGTTTCTGATCTTAAAGGTGATGTTCCACTTGTTTCACATTTTAAAGGTGATGCTCCACTTGTTTCTGATCTTAAAGCTGATACTCCACTTGTTTCTGATTTTAAAGGTGATGCTCCACTTGTTTCTGATCTTAAAGGTGATACTCCACTTGTTTCTGATCTTAAAGGTGATACTCCACTTGTTTCTGATCTTAAAGGTGATACTCCACTTGTTTCTGATCTTAAAGCTGATACTCCACTTGTTTTTCATCGTAAAGGTGATACTCCACTTGCTTCTCATCTTAAAGGTGATACTCCACTTGTTTCTCATCTTAAAGGTGATACTCCACTTGTTTCTGATCTTAAAGGTGATGTTCCACTTGTTTCACATCTTAAAGGTGATACTCCACTTGTTTCTGATCTTAAAGCTGATGCTCCACTTGTTTCTGATCTTAAAGGTGATGCTCCACTTGCTTCTCATCTTAAAGGTAATACTCAACTTGTTTTTCATCTTAAAGGTGATACTCCACTTGTTTCTCATCTAAGAGCTGATAATCCACTTGTTTCTTATCTTAAAGGTGATACTCCACTTGTTTTTCATCTGAAAGGTGATACTCCACTTGTTTCTGATCTTAAAGGTGATACTCCACTTGTTTCTCATCATAAAGGTGATACTCCACTTGTTTCTCATCTTAAAGGTGATACTCCACTTGTTGCTGATCTTAAAGGTGATGCTCCACTTGTTTCTGATTTTAAAGGTGATGCTCCACTTGTTTCTGATCTTAAAGGTGATACTCCACTTGTTTCTGATCTTAAAGGTGATACTCCACTTGTTTCTGATCTTAAAGGTGATACTCCACTTGTTTCTGATCTTAAAGCTGATACTCCACTTGTTTTTCATCGTAAAGGTGATACTCCACTTGCTTCTCATCTTAAAGGTGATACTCCACTTGTTTCTCATCTTAAAGGTGATACTCCACTTGTTTCTCATCTTAAAGACGATACTCCACTTGTTTCTGATCTTAAAGGTGATACTCCACTTGTTTCTGATCTTAAAGCTGATACTCCACTTGTTTTTCATCGTAAAGGTGATACTCCACTTGCTTCTCATCTTAAAGGTGATACTCCACTTGTTTCTCATCTTAAAGGTGATACTCCACTTATTTCTCATCTTAAAGCTGATACTCTGATACTCCACATAAATCACATGTGGATTTTGAAAAACTCTAAAGATCTTTTGGATAAACTGAAATCAAGATCTTTCTCTCAGGTATCCTCCATCAAAACTTTAGATTTTTCAACTCTATATACCACCGTACCGCATGACAAATTAAAAACCCGCTTAAAAGAAACAATTCATAAAGCTTTTAGTCATAGAAACTATGGCTCAAAATTTGTTGTGTTAGGCTACAATTCCACATATTTTTCAAACAAAATTCAAAAAGGTAAAACATGCTACTCCGAGGAACAAGTGATCAGTATACTGGAGTTCCTCATCGATAACATATTTGTCTCCTTTGGAGGGACACTGTTTCAGCAGGTCGTCGGCATACCAATGGGTACGAATTGTGCCCCTCTTCTAGCCGATTTATTTTTATACTCATATGAGTCGGAGTTTCTTCAAAAGCTTGTAAAAGATAAGAAGATTCATGAGGCTAGAGCCTTTAATTTCACATACAGGTATATTGATGACGTTTTATCTATCAATAATTCTAGATTTGCAGAATTTCTTCCATTGATATATCCTCCAGAGCTGGAAGTTAAAGAGACCACCGATACAGCTTCGTCCGCATCATTTTTGGACTTATACCTCGAATTTGACGACAGTGGTCAACTCAGTACTAAAATTTATGATAAGCGGGACGACTTCAATTTTAAAATCATAAATTTTCCAAACATGTGCAGCAATATACCAGCTTCTCCTGCATATGGTGTTTACATCTCGCAATTGATTCGCTATGCAAGGGCCAGTAGCAATTATTCTGATTTCCTGAAACGTCATCTTCATCTGAGAAACAGGCTACTGAACCAGGGCTATTAAAAGATTTGCCTTATTCGATCTCTTAAAAAGTTTATATTCCGATACCAAGATCTTGTCGAAATATATTCCGTGTCTGCAGAAAAAATTATAAGCGATGCATTTTCATATAGTGAAAATGTATAAAGATAAAGAAGTCAAAAAATGTCAAGGATATTTTTTTGTCAATGTGTGACGTCAAAATATTTTTGACAGTTACGTCACCGAATATGGTACTGCTTTGACAACTATTTTACCTATTTTGTTCCTGTATTTAAATACTGTTATAGTGACAGCCGGAACCTTTGAATCGTAATGAGAGCGGGAGGTTTGGCATCTTAAAATCTGATTCAACCCACCATTTCTTTAGAAATGCCTGTACCAAGTCAGGGTCATTACGGTTTTCACAGTTTTCCGGTTGTTGACTGATTTTGTCTGTTTATATAATTATGAATTTTGACTTTCCCTTTGTAAGATTGTTCGGAGTTCGGTAATTTTGTTATTACCCTTATTTGTTTCTGATATTAAAGGTGAAGCTCCACTTGTTTCACATCTTAAAGGTGATGCTCCACTTGTTTCTGATCTTAAAGTTGGTACTCCACTTGTTTCTGATCTTAAAGGTGATGCTCCACCTGCTTCTCATCTTAAAGGTGATACTCCACTTGTTTCTGATCTTAAAGGTGATACTCCACTTGTTTCTGATCTTAAAGGTGATACTCCACTTGTTTCTGATCTTAAAGGTGATACTCCACTTGTTTCTCATCTTAAAGCTGATACTCCACTTGTTTCTGATCTTAAAGGTGATGTTCCACTTGTTTCACATCTTAAAGGTGATGCTCCACTTGTTTCTGATCTTAAAGCTGATACTCCACTTGTTTCTGATCTTAAAGGTGATGCTCCACTTGTTTCTGATCTTAAAGGTGATGCTCCACTTGCTTCTCATCTTAAAGGTGATACTCCACTTGTTTTTCATCTTAAAGGTGATGCTCCACTTGTTTCTCATCTAAGAGCTGATACTCCACTTGTTTCTCATCTTAAAGGTGATACTCCACTTGTTTTTCATCTTAAAGCTGATACTCCGCTTGCTTCTCATCTTAAAGGTGATACTCCACTTGTTTCTCATCTTAAAGGTGATACTCCACTTGTTTCTCATCTTAAAGGTGATACTCCACTTGTTTCTCATCTCAAAGGTGATACCCCACTTGTTTCTGATCTTAAAGCTGATACTCCACTTGTTTCTCATCTTAAAGGTGATACTCCACTTGTTTCTCATCTTAAAGCTGATATTCCACTTGTTTCTGATCTTAAAGGTGATACTCCACTTGTTTCTGATCTTGGAGCTGATACTCCACTTGTTTCTCATCTTAAAGGTGATACTCCACTTGTTTCTCATCTTAAAGGTGATACTCCACTTGTTTCTCATCTTAGAGGTGATATTCCACTTGTTTCTCATCTTAAAGCTGATACTCCACTTGTTTCTGATCTTAAAGGTGATACTCCACTTGTTTCTGATCTTAAAGGTGATACTCCACTTTCTACTCATCTTAAAGGTGATACTCCACTTGTTTCTCATCTTAAAGCTGATACTCCACTTGTTTCTCATCTTAAAGCTGATACTCCACTTGTTTCTGATCTTAAAGGTGATGTTCCACTTGTTTCACATCTTAAAGGTGATGCTCCACTTGTTTCTCATCTTAAAGCTGATACTCCACTTGTTTCTGATCTTAAAGGTGATACTCCACTTGTTTCTGATCTTAAAGGTGATACTCCACTTGTTTCTGATCTTAAAGGTGATACTCCACTTTCTTCTCATCTTAAAGGTGATACTCCACTTGTTTCTCATCTTAAAGCTGATACTCCACTTGTTTCTGATCTTAAAGGTGATGTTCCACTTGTTTCACATCTTAAAGGTGATGCTCCACTTGTTTCTCATCTTAAAGCTGATACTCCACTTGTTTCTGATCTTAAAGGTGATGCTCCACTTGTTTCTGATCTTAAAGGAGATGCTCCACTTGTTTCTCATCTTAAAGGTGATACTCCACTTGTTTCACATCTTAAAGGTGATACTCCACTTGTTTCTCATCTTAAAGGTGATACTCCACTTGTTTCTGATCTTAAAGGTGATACCCAACTTGTTTCTCATCTCAAAGGTGATACTCCACTTGTTTCTCATCTTAAAGGTGATACTCCACTTGTTTCTCATCTTAAAGCTGATATTCCACTTGTTTCTGATCTTAAAGCTGATACTCCACTTGTTTCTGATCTTGAAGCTGATACTCTACTTGTTTCTCATCTTAAAGGTGATACTCCACTTGTTTCTCATCTTACAGGTGATACTCCACTTGTTTCTCATCTTAGAGGTGATATTCCACTTGTTTCTCATCTTAAAGCTGATACTCCACTTGTTTCTGATCTTAAAGGTGATACTCCACTTGTTTCTCATCTTAAAGGTGATACTCCACTTGTTTCTGATCTTAAAGGTGATACTCCACTTTCTTCTCATCTTAAAGGTGATACTCCACTTGTTTCTCATCTTAAAGCTGATACTCCACTTGTTTCTGATCTTAAAGGTGATGCTCCACTTGTTTCACATCTTAAAGGTGATGCTCCACTTGTTTCTGATCTTAAAGGTGATGCTCCACTTGTTTCTGATCTTAAAGGTGATGCTCCACTTGTTTCTGATCTTAAAGGAGATGCTCCACTTGTTTCTCATCTTAAAGGTGATACTCCACTTGTTTCACATCTTAAAGGTGATACTCCACTTGTTTCTGATCTTAAAGGTGATACTCCACTTGTTTCTGATCTTAAAGGTGATACTCCACTTGTTTCTCATCTCAAAGGTAATACTCCACTTGTTTCTCATCTCAAAGGTGATACTCCACTTGTTTCTCATCTTAAAGCTGATATTCCACTTGTTTCTGATCTTAAAGGTGATACTCCACTTGTTTCTGATCTTGAAGCTGGTACTCCACTTGTTTTTCATCGTAAAGGTGATACTCCACTTGCTTCTCATCTTAAAGGTGATACTCCACTTGTTTCTCATCTTAAAGGTGATACTCCACTTATTTCTCATCTTAAAGCTGATACTCCACTTGTTTCTGATCTTAAAGGTGATACTCCACTTGTTTCTCATCTTAAAGGTGATACTCCACTTGTTTCTGATCATAAATCTGATACTCCACTTGTTTCTCATCTTAAAGCTGATACTCCACTTGTTTCTGATCTTAAAGGTGATACTCCACTTGTTTCTCATCATAAAGGTGATACTCCACTTGTTTCTCATCTTAAAGGTGATACTCCACTTGTTGCTGATCTTAAAGGTGATGCTCCACTTGTTTCTGATTTTAAAGGTGATGCTCCACTTGTTTCTGATCTTAAAGGTGATACTCCACTTGTTTCTGATCTTAAAGGTGATACTCCACTTGTTTCTGATCTTAAAGGTGATACTCCACTTGTTTCTGATCTTAAAGCTGATACTCCACTTGTTTTTCATCGGAAAGGTGATACTCCACTTGCTTCTCATCTTAAAGGTGATACTCCACTTGTTTCTCATCTTAAAGGTGATACTCCACTTGTTTCTCATCTTAAAGACTATACTCCACTTGTTTCTGATCTTAAAGGTGATACTCCACTTGTTTCTGATCTTAAAGCTGATACTCCACTTGTTTTTCATCGTAAAGGTGATACTCCACTTGCTTCTCATCTTAAAGGTGATACTCCACTTGTTTTTCATCGTAAAGGTGATACTCCACTTGCTTCTCATCTTAAAGGTGATGCTCCACTTGTTTCTCATCTTAAAGGTGATGCTCCACCTGCTTCTCATCTTAAAGGTGATACTCAGCTTGTTTCTGATCTTAAAGGTGATACTCCACTTGTTTCTGATCTTAAAGGTGATACTCCACTTTCTTCTCATCTTAAAGGTGATACTCCACTTGTTTCTCATCTTAAAGGTGATACTCCACTTGTTTCTCATCTTAAAGGTGATACTCCACTTGTTTCTGATCTTAGAGGTGATACTCCACTTGTTTCTCATCATAAAGGTGATACTCCACTTGTTTCTCATCTTAAAGGTGATACTCCACTTGTTGCTGATCTTAAAGGTGATGTTCCACTTGTTTCACATCTTAAAGGTGATACTCCACTTGTTTCTGATCTTAAAGCTGATGCTCCACTTGTTTCTGATCTTAAAGGTGATGCTCCACTTGCTTCTCATCTTAAAGGTAATACTCAACTTGTTTTTCATCTTAAAGGTGATACTCCACTTGTTTCTCATCTAAGAGCTGATAATCCACTTGTTTCTTATCTTAAAGGTGATACTCCACTTGTTTTTCATCTGAAAGGTGATACTCCACTTGTTTCTGATCTTAAAGGTGATACTCCACTTGTTTCTCATCATAAAGGTGATACTCCACTTGTTTCTCATCTTAAAGGTGATACTCCACTTGTTGCTGATCTTAAAGGTGATGCTCCACTTGTTTCTGATTTTAAAGGTGATGCTCCACTTGTTTCTGATCTTAAAGGTGATACTCCACTTGTTTCTGATCTTAAAGGTGATACTCCACTTGTTTCTGATCTTAAAGGTGATACTCCACTTGTTTCTGATCTTAAAGCTGATACTCCACTTGTTTTTCATCGTAAAGGTGATACTCCACTTGCTTCTCATCTTAAAGGTGATACTCCACTTGTTTCTCATCTTAAAGGTGATACTCCACTTGTTTCTCATCTTAAAGACGATACTCCACTTGTTTCTGATCTTAAAGGTGATACTCCACTTGTTTCTGATCTTAAAGCTGATACTCCACTTGTTTTTCATCGTAAAGGTGATACTCCACTTGCTTCTCATCTTAAAGGTGATACTCCACTTGTTTCTCATCTTAAAGGTGATACTCCACTTATTTCTCATCTTAAAGCTGATACTCTGATACTCCACATAAATCACATGTGGATTTTGAAAAACTCTAAAGATCTTTTGGATAAACTGAAATCAAGATCTTTCTCTCAGGTATCCTCCATCAAAACTTTAGATTTTTCAACTCTATATACCACCGTACCGCATGACAAATTAAAAACCCGCTTAAAAGAAACAATTCATAAAGCTTTTAGTCATAGAAACTATGGCTCAAAATTTGTTGTGTTAGGCTACAATTCCACATATTTTTCAAACAAAATTCAAAAAGGTAAAACATGCTACTCCGAGGAACAAGTGATCAGTATACTGGAGTTCCTCATCGATAACATATTTGTCTCCTTTGGAGGGACACTGTTTCAGCAGGTCGTCGGCATACCAATGGGTACGAATTGTGCCCCTCTTCTAGCCGATTTATTTTTATACTCATATGAGTCGGAGTTTCTTCAAAAGCTTGTAAAAGATAAGAAGATTCATGAGGCTAGAGCCTTTAATTTCACATACAGGTATATTGATGACGTTTTATCTATCAATAATTCTAGATTTGCAGAATTTCTTCCATTGATATATCCTCCAGAGCTGGAAGTTAAAGAGACCACCGATACAGCTTCGTCCGCATCATTTTTGGACTTATACCTCGAATTTGACGACAGTGGTCAACTCAGTACTAAAATTTATGATAAGCGGGACGACTTCAATTTTAAAATCATAAATTTTCCAAACATGTGCAGCAATATACCAGCTTCTCCTGCATATGGTGTTTACATCTCGCAATTGATTCGCTATGCAAGGGCCAGTAGCAATTATTCTGATTTCCTGAAACGTCATCTTCATCTGAGAAACAGGCTACTGAACCAGGGCTATTAAAAGATTTGCCTTATTCGATCTCTTAAAAAGTTTATATTCCGATACCAAGATCTTGTCGAAATATATTCCGTGTCTGCAGAAAAAATTATAAGCGATGCATTTTCATATAGTGAAAATGTATAAAGATAAAGAAGTCAAAAAATGTCAAGGATATTTTTTTGTCAATGTGTGACGTCAAAATATTTTTGACAGTTACGTCACCGAATATGGTACTGCTTTGACAACTATTTTACCTATTTTGTTCCTGTATTTAAATACTGTTATAGTGACAGCCGGAACCTTTGAATCGTAATGAGAGCGGGAGGTTTGGCATCTTAAAATCTGATTCAACCCACCATTTCTTTAGAAATGCCTGTACCAAGTCAGGGTCATTACGGTTTTCACAGTTTTCCGGTTGTTGACTGATTTTGTCTGTTTATATAATTATGAATTTTGACTTTCCCTTTGTAAGATTGTTCGGAGTTCGGTAATTTTGTTATTACCCTTATTTGTTTCTGATATTAAAGGTGAAGCTCCACTTGTTTCACATCTTAAAGGTGATGCTCCACTTGTTTCTGATCTTAAAGTTGGTACTCCACTTGTTTCTGATCTTAAAGGTGATGCTCCACCTGCTTCTCATCTTAAAGGTGATACTCCACTTGTTTCTGATCTTAAAGGTGATACTCCACTTGTTTCTGATCTTAAAGGTGATACTCCACTTGTTTCTGATCTTAAAGGTGATACTCCACTTGTTTCTCATCTTAAAGCTGATACTCCACTTGTTTCTGATCTTAAAGGTGATGTTCCACTTGTTTCACATCTTAAAGGTGATGCTCCACTTGTTTCTGATCTTAAAGCTGATACTCCACTTGTTTCTGATCTTAAAGGTGATGCTCCACTTGTTTCTGATCTTAAAGGTGATGCTCCACTTGCTTCTCATCTTAAAGGTGATACTCCACTTGTTTTTCATCTTAAAGGTGATGCTCCACTTGTTTCTCATCTAAGAGCTGATACTCCACTTGTTTCTCATCTTAAAGGTGATACTCCACTTGTTTTTCATCTTAAAGCTGATACTCCGCTTGCTTCTCATCTTAAAGGTGATACTCCACTTGTTTCTCATCTTAAAGGTGATACTCCACTTGTTTCTCATCTTAAAGGTGATACTCCACTTGTTTCTCATCTCAAAGGTGATACCCCACTTGTTTCTGATCTTAAAGCTGATACTCCACTTGTTTCTCATCTTAAAGGTGATACTCCACTTGTTTCTCATCTTAAAGCTGATATTCCACTTGTTTCTGATCTTAAAGGTGATACTCCACTTGTTTCTGATCTTGGAGCTGATATTCCACTTGTTTCTCATCTTAAAGGTGATACTCCACTTGTTTCTCATCTTAAAGGTGATACTCCACTTGTTTCTCATCTTAGAGGTGATATTCCACTTGTTTCTCATCTTAAAGCTGATACTCCACTTGTTTCTGATCTTAAAGGTGATACTCCACTTGTTTCTGATCTTAAAGGTGATACTCCACTTTCTACTCATCTTAAAGGTGATACTCCACTTGTTTCTCATCTTAAAGCTGATACTCCACTTGTTTCTCATCTTAAAGCTGATACTCCACTTGTTTCTGATCTTAAAGGTGATGTTCCACTTGTTTCACATCTTAAAGGTGATGCTCCACTTGTTTCTCATCTTAAAGCTGATACTCCACTTGTTTCTGATCTTAAAGGTGATACTCCACTTGTTTCTGATCTTAAAGGTGATACTCCACTTGTTTCTGATCTTAAAGGTGATACTCCACTTTCTTCTCATCTTAAAGGTGATACTCCACTTGTTTCTCATCTTAAAGCTGATACTCCACTTGTTTCTGATCTTAAAGGTGATGTTCCACTTGTTTCACATCTTAAAGGTGATGCTCCACTTGTTTCTCATCTTAAAGCTGATACTCCACTTGTTTCTGATCTTAAAGGTGATGCTCCACTTGTTTCTGATCTTAAAGGAGATGCTCCACTTGTTTCTCATCTTAAAGGTGATACTCCACTTGTTTCACATCTTAAAGGTGATACTCCACTTGTTTCTCATCTTAAAGGTGATACTCCACTTGTTTCTGATCTTAAAGGTGATACCCAACTTGTTTCTCATCTCAAAGGTGATACTCCACTTGTTTCTCATCTTAAAGGTGATACTCCACTTGTTTCTCATCTTAAAGCTGATATTCCACTTGTTTCTGATCTTAAAGCTGATACTCCACTTGTTTCTGATCTTGAAGCTGATACTCTACTTGTTTCTCATCTTAAAGGTGATACTCCACTTGTTTCTCATCTTACAGGTGATACTCCACTTGTTTCTCATCTTAGAGGTGATATTCCACTTGTTTCTCATCTTAAAGCTGATACTCCATTTGTTTCTGATCTTAAAGGTGATACTCCACTTGTTTCTCATCTTAAAGGTGATACTCCACTTGTTTCTGATCTTAAAGGTGATACTCCACTTTCTTCTCATCTTAAAGGTGATACTCCACTTGTTTCTCATCTTAAAGCTGATACTCCACTTGTTTCTGATCTTAAAGGTGATGCTCCACTTGTTTCACATCTTAAAGGTGATGCTCCACTTGTTTCTGATCTTAAAGGTGATGCTCCACTTGTTTCTGATCTTAAAGGTGATGCTCCACTTGTTTCTGATCTTAAAGGAGATGCTCCACTTGTTTCTCATCTTAAAGGTGATACTCCACTTGTTTCACATCTTAAAGGTGATACTCCACTTGTTTCTGATCTTAAAGGTGATACTCCACTTGTTTCTGATCTTAAAGGTGATACTCCACTTGTTTCTCATCTCAAAGGTAATACTCCACTTGTTTCTCATCTCAAAGGTGATACTCCACTTGTTTCTCATCTTAAAGCTGATATTCCACTTGTTTCTGATCTTAAAGGTGATACTCCACTTGTTTCTGATCTTGAAGCTGGTACTCCACTTGTTTTTCATCGTAAAGGTGATACTCCACTTGCTTCTCATCTTAAAGGTGATACTCCACTTGTTTCTCATCTTAAAGGTGATACTCCACTTATTTCTCATCTTAAAGCTGATACTCCACTTGTTTCTGATCTTAAAGGTGATACTCCACTTGTTTCTCATCTTAAAGGTGATACTCCACTTGTTTCTGATCATAAATCTGATACTCCACTTGTTTCTCATCTTAAAGCTGATACTCCACTTGTTTCTGATCTTAAAGGTGATACTCCACTTGTTTCTCATCATAAAGGTGATACTCCACTTGTTTCTCATCTTAAAGGTGATACTCCACTTGTTGCTGATCTTAAAGGTGATGCTCCACTTGTTTCTGATTTTAAAGGTGATGCTCCACTTGTTTCTGATCTTAAAGGTGATACTCCACTTGTTTCTGATCTTAAAGGTGATACTCCACTTGTTTCTGATCTTAAAGGTGATACTCCACTTGTTTCTGATCTTAAAGCTGATACTCCACTTGTTTTTCATCGGAAAGGTGATACTCCACTTGCTTCTCATCTTAAAGGTGATACTCCACTTGTTTCTCATCTTAAAGGTGATACTCCACTTGTTTCTCATCTTAAAGACTATACTCCACTTGTTTCTGATCTTAAAGGTGATACTCCACTTGTTTCTGATCTTAAAGCTGATACTCCACTTGTTTTTCATCGTAAAGGTGATACTCCACTTGCTTCTCATCTTAAAGGTGATACTCCACTTGTTTTTCATCGTAAAGGTGATACTCCACTTGCTTCTCATCTTAAAGGTGATGCTCCACTTGTTTCTCATCTTAAAGGTGATGCTCCACCTGCTTCTCATCTTAAAGGTGATACTCAGCTTGTTTCTGATCTTAAAGGTGATACTCCACTTGTTTCTGATCTTAAAGGTGATACTCCACTTTCTTCTCATCTTAAAGGTGATACTCCACTTGTTTCTCATCTTAAAGGTGATACTCCACTTGTTTCTCATCTTAAAGGTGATACTCCACTTGTTTCTGATCTTAGAGGTGATACTCCACTTGTTTCTCATCATAAAGGTGATACTCCACTTGTTTCTCATCTTAAAGGTGATACTCCACTTGTTGCTGATCTTAAAGGTGATGCTCCACTTGTTTCTCATCTTAAAGGTGATACTCCACTTGTTTCTGATCTTAAAGGTGATACTCCACTTGTTTCTCATTTTAAAGGTGATACTCCACTTGTTTCTGATCTTAAAGCTGATACTCCACTTGTTTTTCATCGTAAAGGTGATACTCCACTTGCTTCTCATCTTAAAGGTGATACTCCACTTGTTTCTCATCTTAAAGGTGATACTCCACTTGTTTCTCATCTTAAAGACGATACTCCACTTGTTTCTGATCTTAAAGGTGATACTCCACTTGTTTCTAATCTTAAAGCTGATACTCCACTTGTTTTTCATCGTAAAGGTGATACTCCACTTGCTTCTCATCTTAAAGGTGATACTCCACTTGTTTCTCATCTTAAAGGTGATACTCCACTTATTTCTCATCTTAAAGCTGATACTCTGATACTCCACATAAATCACATGTGGATTTTGAAAAACTCTAAAGATCTTTTGGATAAACTGAAATCAAGATCTTTCTCTCAGGTATCCTCCATCAAAACTTTAGATTTTTCAACTCTATATACCACCGTACCGCATGACAAATTAAAAACCCGCTTAAAAGAAACAATTCATAAAGCTTTTAGTCATAGAAACTATGGCTCAAAATTTGTTGTGTTAGGCTACAATTCCACATATTTTTCAAACAAAATTCAAAAAGGTAAAACATGCTACTCCGAGAAACAAGTGATCAGTATACTGGAGTTCCTCATCGATAACATATTTGTCTCCTTTGGAGGGACACTGTTTCAGCAGGTCGTCGGCATACCAATGGGTACGAATTGTGCCCCTCTTCTAGCCGATTTATTTTTATACTCATATGAGTCGGAGTTTCTTCAAAAGCTTGTAAAAGATAAGAAGATTCATGAGGCTAGAGCCTTTAATTTCACATACAGGTATATTGATGACGTTTTATCTATCAATAATTCTAGATTTGCAGAATTTCTTCCATTGATATATCCTCCAGAGCTGGAAGTTAAAGAGACCACCGATACAGCTTCGTCCGCATCATTTTTGGACTTATACCTCGAATTTGACGACAGTGGTCAACTCAGTACTAAAATTTATGATAAGCGGGACGACTTCAATTTTAAAATCATAAATTTTCCAAACATGTGCAGCAATATACCAGCTTCTCCTGCATATGGTGTTTACATCTCGCAATTGATTCGCTATGCAAGGGCCAGTAGCAATTATTCTGATTTCCTGAAACGTCATCTTCATCTGAGAAACAGGCTACTGAACCAGGGCTATTAAAAGATTCGCCTTATTCGATCTCTTAAAAAGTTTATATTCCGATACCAAGATCTTGTCGAAATATATTCCGTGTCTGCAGAAAAAATTATAAGCGATGCATTTTCATATAGTGAAAATGTATAAAGATAAAGAAGTCAAAAAATGTCAAGGATATTTTTTTGTCAATGTGTGACGTCAAAATATTTTTGACATTTACGTCACCGAATATGGTACTGCTTTGACAACTATTTTACCTATTTTGTTCCTGTATTTAAATACTGTTATAGTGACAGCCGGAACCTTTGAATCGTAATGAGAGTGGGAGGTTTGGCATCTTAAAATCTGATTCAACCCACCATTTCTTTAGAAATGCCTGTACCAGGTCAGGGTCATTACGGTTTTCACAGTTTTCCGGTTGTTGACTGATTTTGTCTGTTTATATAATTATGAATTTTGACTTTCCCTTTGTAAGATTGTTCGGAGTTCGGTAATTTTGTTATTACCCTTATTTGTTTCTGATCTTAAAGGTGAAGCTCCACTTGTTTCACATCTTAAAGGTGATGCTCCACTTGTTTCTGATCTTACAGTTGGTACTCCACTTGTTTCTGATCTTAAAGGTGATGCTCCACTTGTTTCTCTTCTTAAAGGTGATGCTCCACCTGCTTCTCATCTTAAAGGTGATACTCAGCTTGTTTCTGATCTTAAAGGTGATACTCCACTTGTTTCTGATCTTAAAGGTGATACTCCACTTTCTTCTCATCTTAAAGGTGATACTCCACTTGTTTCTCATCTTAAAGGTGATACTCCACTTGTTTCTCATCTTAAAGCTGATACTCCACTTGTTTCTGATCTTAAAGGTGAAGCTCCACTTGTTTCACATCTTAAAGGTGATGCTCCACTTGTTTCTGATCTTAAAGGTGATACTCCACTTGTTTCTGATCTTAGAGGTGATATTCCACTTGTTTCTCATCTTAAAGCTGATACTCCACTTGTTTCTGATCTTAAAGGTGATACTCCACTTGTTTCTGATCTTAAAGGTGATACTCCACTTTCTACTCATCTTAAAGGTGATACTCCACTTGTTTCTCATCTTAAAGCTGATACTCCACTTGTTTCTCATCTTAAAGCTTATACTCCACTTGTTTCTGATCTTAAAGGTGATGCTCCACTTGTTTGTGATTTTAAAGGTGATGCTCTACTTGTTTCTTATCTTAAAGGTGATAATCCACTTGTTTCTCATCTTAAAGCTGATATTCCACTTGTTTGTGATTTTAAAGGTGATGCTCCACTTGTTTCTGATCTTAAAGGTCATGCTCCACTTGTTTCTGATCTTAATGGTGATACTCCACTTGTTTCTGATCTTAAAGGTGATACTCCACTTGTTTCTCATCTTAAAGGTGATACTCCACTTGTTTCTGATCTTAAAGGTGATACTCCACTTTCTTCTCATCATAAAGGTGATACTCCACTTGTTTCTCATCTTAAAGCTGATACCCCACTTGTTTCTGATCTTAAAGGTGATGCTCCACTTGTTTCACATCTTAAAGGTGATGCTCCACTTGTTTCTGATCTTAAAGCTGATACTCCACTTGTTTCTGATCTTAAAGGTGATGCTCCACTTGTTTCTGATCTTAAAGGAGATGCTCCACTTGTTTCTCATCTTAAAGGTGATACTCCACTTGTTTCACATCTTAAAGGTGATACTCCACTTGTTTCTCATCTTAAAGGTGATACTCCACTTGTTTCTGATCTTAAAGGTGATACTCCACTTGTTTCTCATCTCAAAGGTAATACTCCACTTGTTTCTCATCTTAAAGGTGATACTCCACTTGTTTCTCATCTTAAAGCTGATATTCCACTTGTTTCTGATCTTAAAGGTGATACTCCACTTGTTTCTGATCTTGAAGCTGATACTCCACTTGTTACTCATCTTAAAGGTGATACTCCACTTGTTTCTCATCTTAAAGGTGATACTCCACTTGTTTCTCATCTTAGAGGTGATATTCCACTTGTTTCTCATCTTAAAGCTGATACTCCACTTGTTTCTGATCTTAAAGGTGATACTCCACTTGTTTCTCATCTTAAAGGTGATACTCCACTTGTTTCTGATCATAAATCTGATACTCCACTTGTTTCTCATCTTAAAGCTGCTACTCCACTTGTTTCTGATCTTAAAGGTGATACTCCACTTTTTCTCATCATAAAGGTGATACTCCAATTGTTTCTCATCTTAAAGGTGATACTTTACTTGTTGCTGATCTTAAAGGTGATGCTCCACTTGTTTCTGATTTTAAAGGTGATGCTCCACTTGTTTGTGATTTTAAAGGTGATGCTCCACTTGTTTCTTATCTTAAAGGTGATACTCCACTTGTTTCTCATCTTAAAGCTGATATTCCACTTGTTTGTGATTTTAAAGGTGATGCTCCACTTGTTTCTGATCTTAAAGGTGATGCTCCACTTGTTTCTGATCTTAATGGTGATACTCCACTTGTTTCTGATCTTAAAGGTGATGCTCCACTTGTTTCACATCTTAAAGGTGATGCTCCACTTGTTTCTCATCATAAAGGTGATACTCCACTTGTTTCTCATCTTAAAGGTGATACTCCACTTGTTGCTGATCTTAAAGGTGATGCTCCACTTGTTTCTGATTTTAAAGGTGATGCTCCACTTGTTTCTGATCTTAAAGGTGATACTCCACTTGTTTCTGATCTTAAAGGTGATACTCCACTTGTTTCTGATCTTAAAGGTGATACTCCACTTGTTTCTGATCTTAAAGCTGATACTCCACTTGTTTTTCATCGTAAAGGTGATACTCCACTTGCTTCTCATCTTAAAGGTGATACTCCACTTGTTTCTCATCTTAAAGGTGATACTCCACTTGTTTCTCATCTTAAAGACGATACTCCACTTGTTTCTGATCTTAAAGGTGATACTCCACTTGTTTCTGATCTTAAAGCTGATACTCCACTTGTTTTTCATCGTAAAGGTGATACTCCACTTGCTTCTCATCTTAAAGGTGATACTCCACTTGTTTCTCATCTTAAAGGTGATACTCCACTTATTTCTCATCTTAAAGCTGATACTCTGATACTCCACATAAATCACATGTGGATTTTGAAAAACTCTAAAGATCTTTTGGATAAACTGAAATCAAGATCTTTCTCTCAGGTATCCTCCATCAAAACTTTAGATTTTTCAACTCTATATACCACCGTACCGCATGACAAATTAAAAACCCGCTTAAAAGAAACAATTCATAAAGCTTTTAGTCATAGAAACTATGGCTCAAAATTTGTTGTGTTAGGCTACAATTCCACATATTTTTCAAACAAAATTCAAAAAGGTAAAACATGCTACTCCGAGGAACAAGTGATCAGTATACTGGAGTTCCTCATCGATAACATATTTGTCTCCTTTGGAGGGACACTGTTTCAGCAGGTCGTCGGCATACCAATGGGTACGAATTGTGCCCCTCTTCTAGCCGATTTATTTTTATACTCATATGAGTCGGAGTTTCTTCAAAAGCTTGTAAAAGATAAGAAGATTCATGAGGCTAGAGCCTTTAATTTCACATACAGGTATATTGATGACGTTTTATCTATCAATAATTCTAGATTTGCAGAATTTCTTCCATTGATATATCCTCCAGAGCTGGAAGTTAAAGAGACCACCGATACAGCTTCGTCCGCATCATTTTTGGACTTATACCTCGAATTTGACGACAGTGGTCAACTCAGTACTAAAATTTATGATAAGCGGGACGACTTCAATTTTAAAATCATAAATTTTCCAAACATGTGCAGCAAT
This sequence comes from Bathymodiolus brooksi, assembly GCA_963680875.1. Lineage (NCBI taxonomy): Eukaryota > Metazoa > Mollusca > Bivalvia > Mytilida > Modiolidae > Bathymodiolus > Bathymodiolus brooksi. The sequence continues at coordinate 2,913,508 of OY804587.1, read as the reverse complement.
ATACCAGCTTCTCCTGCATATGGTGTTTACATCTCGCAATTGATTCGCTATGCAAGGGCCAGTAGCAATTATTCTGATTTCCTGAAACGTCATCTTCATCTGAGAAACAGGCTACTGAACCAGGGCTATTAAAAGATTTGCCTTATTCGATCTCTTAAAAAGTTTATATTCCGATACCAAGATCTTGTCGAAATATATTCCGTGTCTGCAGAAAAAATTATAAGCGATGCATTTTCATATAGTGAAAATGTATAAAGATAAAGAAGTCAAAAAATGTCAAGGATATTTTTTTGTCAATGTGTGACGTCAAAATATTTTTGACATTTACGTCACCGAATATGGTACTGCTTTGACAACTATTTTACCTATTTTGTTCCTGTATTTAAATACTGTTATAGTGACAGCCGGAACCTTTGAATCGTAATGAGAGCGGGAGGTTTGGCATCTTAAAATCTGATTCAACCCACCATTTCTTTAGAAATGCCTGTACCAAGTCAGGGTCATTACGGTTTTCACAGTTTTCCGGTTGTTGACTGATTTTGTCTGTTTATATAATTATGAATTTTGACTTTCCCTTTGTAAGATTGTTCGGATTTCGGTAATTTTGTTATTACCCTTATTTGTTTCTGATCTTAAAGGTGAAGCTCCACTTGTTTCACATCTTAAAGGTGATGCTCCACTTGTTTCTGATCTTGCAGTTGGTACTCCACTTGTTTCTGATCTTAAAGGTGATGCTCCACTTGTTTCTCATCTTAAAGGTGATACTCAGCTTGTTTCTGATCTTAAAGGTGATACTCAGCTTGTTTCTGATCTTAAAGGTGATACTCCACTTGTTTCTGATCTTAAAGGTGATACTCCACTTTCTTCTCATCTTAAAGGTGATACTCCACTTGTTTCTGATCTTAAAGGTGATACTCCACTTGTTTCTCATCTTAAAGGTGATACTCTACTTGTTGCTGATCTTAAAGGTGATGCTCCACTTGTTTCTGATTTTAAAGGTGATGTTCCACTTGTTTCTGATCTTAAAGGTGATACTCCACTTGTTTCTGATCTTAAAGGTGATACTACACTTGTTTCTGATTTTAAAGGTGATACTCCACTTGTTTCTGATCTTAAAGCTGATACTCCACTTGTTTTTCATCGTAAAGGTGATACTCCACTTGCTTCTCATCTTAAAGGTGATACTCCACTTGTTTCTCATCTCAAAGGTGATACTCCACTTGTTTCTCATCTTAAAGACGATACTCCACTTGTTTCTGATCTTAAAGGTGATACTCCACTTGTTTCTGATCTTAAAGCTGATACTCCACTTGTTTTTCATCGTAAAGGTGATACTCCACTTGCTTCTCATCTTAAAGGTGATACTCCACTTGTTTCTCATCTTAAAGGTGATACTCCACTTATTTCTCATCTTAAAGCTGATACTCTTATACTCCACATAAATCACATGTGGATTTTGAAAAACTCTAAAGATCTTTTGGATAAACTGAAATCAAGATCTTTCTCTCAGGTATCCTCCATCAAAACTTTAGATTTTTCAACTCTATATACCACCGTACCGCATGACAAATTAAAAACCCGCTTAAAAGAAACAATTCATAAAGCTTTTAGTCATAGAAACTATGGCTCAAAATTTGTTGTGTTAGGCTACAATTCCACATATTTTTCAAACAAAATTCAAAAAGGTAAAACATGCTACTCCGAGGAACAAGTGATCAGTATACTGGAGTTCCTCATCGATAACATATTTGTCTCCTTTGGAGGGACACTGTTTCAGCAGGTCGTCGGCATACCAATGGGTACGAATTGTGCCCCTCTTCTAGCCGATTTATTTTTATACTCATATGAGTCGGAGTTTCTTCAAAAGCTTGTAAAAGATAAGAAGATTCATGAGGCTAGAGCCTTTAATTTCACATACAGGTATATTGATGACGTTTTATCTATCAATAATTCTAGATTTGCAGAATTTCTTCCATTGATATATCCTCCAGAGCTGGAAGTTAAAGAGACCACCGATACAGCTTCGTCCGCATCATTTTTGGACTTATACCTCGAATTTGACGACAGTGGTCAACTCAGTACTAAAATTTATGATAAGCGGGACGACTTCAATTTTAAAATCATAAATTTTCCAAACATGTGCAGCAATATACCAGCTTCTCCTGCATATGGTGTTTACATCTCGCAATTGATTCGCTATGCAAGGGCCAGTAGCAATTATTCTGATTTCCTGAAACGTCATCTTCATCTGAGAAACAGGCTACTGAACCAGGGCTATTAAAAGATTTGCCTTATTCGATCTCTTAAAAAGTTTATATTCCGATACCAAGATCTTGTCGAAATATATTCCGTGTCTGCAGAAAAAATTATAAGCGATGCATTTTCATATAGTGAAAATGTATAAAGATAAAGAAGTCAAAAAATGTCAAGGATATTTTTTTGTCAATGTGTGACGTCAAAATATTTTTGACATTTACGTCACCGAATATGGTACTGCTTTGACAACTATTTTACCTATTTTGTTCCTGTATTTAAATACTGTTATAGTGACAGCCGGAACCTTTGAATCGTAATGAGAGCGGGAGGTTTGGCATCTTAAAATCTGATTCAACCCACCATTTCTTTAGAAATGCCTGTACCAAGTCAGGGTCATTACGGTTTTCACAGTTTACCGGTTGTTGACTGATTTTGTCTGTTTATATAATTATGAATTTTGACTTTCCCTTTGTAAGATTGTTCGGATTTCGGTAATTTTGTTATTACCCTTATTTGTTTCTGATCTTAAAGGTGAAGCTCCACTTGTTTCACATCTTAAAGGTGATGCTCCACTTGTTTCTGATCTTGCAGTTGGTACTCCACTTGTTTCTGATCTTAAAGGTGATGCTCCACTTGTTTCTCATCTTAAAGGTGATACTCAGCTTGTTTCTGATCTTAAAGGTGATACTCAGCTTGTTTCTGATCTTAAAGGTGATACTCCACTTGTTTCTGATCTTAAAGGTGATACTCCACTTTCTTCTCATCTTAAAGGTGATACTCCACTTGTTTCTGATCTTAAAGGTGATGCTCCACTTGTTTCACATCTTAAAGGTGATGCTCCACTTGTTTCTGATCTTAAAGCTGATACTCCACTTGTTTCTGATCTTAAAGGTGATGCTCCACTTGTTTCTGATCTTAAAGGAGATGCTCCACTTGTTTCTCATCTTAAAGGTGATACTCCACTTGTTTCACATCTTAAAGGTGATACTCCACTTGTTTCTCATCTTAAAGGTGATACTCCACTTGTTTCTGATCTTAAAGGTGATACTCCACTTGTTTCTCATCTCAAAGGTAATACTCCACTTGTTTCTCATCTTAAAGGTGATACTCCACTTGTTTCTCATCTTAAAGCTGATATTCCACTTGTTTCTGATCTTAAAGGTGATACTCCACTTGTTTCTGATCTTGAAGCTGATACTCCACTTGTTACTCATCTTAAAGGTGATACTCCACTTGTTTCTCATCTTAAAGGTGATACTCCACTTGTTTCTCATCTTAGAGGTGATATTCCACTTGTTTCTCATCTTAAAGCTGATACTCCACTTGTTTCTGATCTTAAAGGTGATACTCCACTTGTTTCTCATCTTAAAGGTGATACTCCACTTGTTTCTGATCATAAATCTGATACTCCACTTGTTTCTCATCTTAAAGCTGCTACTCCACTTGTTTCTGATCTTAAAGGTGATACTCCACTTTTTCTCATCATAAAGGTGATACTCCAATTGTTTCTCATCTTAAAGGTGATACTTTACTTGTTGCTGATCTTAAAGGTGATGCTCCACTTGTTTCTGATTTTAAAGGTGATGCTCCACTTGTTTGTGATTTTAAAGGTGATGCTCCACTTGTTTCTTATCTTAAAGGTGATACTCCACTTGTTTCTCATCTTAAAGCTGATATTCCACTTGTTTGTGATTTTAAAGGTGATGCTCCACTTGTTTCTGATCTTAAAGGTGATGCTCCACTTGTTTCTGATCTTAATGGTGATACTCCACTTGTTTCTGATCTTAAAGGTGATACTCCACTTGTTTCTGATCTTAAAGGTGATACTCCACTTGTTTCTGATCTTAAAGGTGATACTCCACTTTCTTCTCATCTTAAAGGTGATACTCCACTTGTTTCTCATCTTAAAGCTGATACTCCACTTGTTTCTGATCTTAAAGGTGATGCTCCACTTGTTTCACATCTTAAAGGTGATGCTCCACTTGTTTCTCATCATAAAGGTGATACTCCACTTGTTTCTCATCTTAAAGGTGATACTCCACTTGTTGCTGATCTTAAAGGTGATGCTCCACTTGTTTCTGATTTTAAAGGTGATGCTCCACTTGTTTCTGATCTTAAAGGTGATACTCCACTTGTTTCTGATCTTAAAGGTGATACTCCACTTGTTTCTGATCTTAAAGGTGATACTCCACTTGTTTCTGATCTTAAAGCTGATACTCCACTTGTTTTTCATCGTAAAGGTGATACTCCACTTGCTTCTCATCTTAAAGGTGATACTCCACTTGTTTCTCATCTTAAAGGTGATACTCCACTTGTTTCTCATCTTAAAGACGATACTCCACTTGTTTCTGATCTTAAAGGTGATACTCCACTTGTTTCTGATCTTAAAGCTGATACTCCACTTGTTTTTCATCGTAAAGGTGATACTCCACTTGCTTCTCATCTTAAAGGTGATACTCCACTTGTTTCTCATCTTAAAGGTGATACTCTACTTATTTCTCATCTTAAAGCTGATACTCTGATACTCCACATAAATCACATGTGGATTTTGAAAAACTCTAAAGATCTTTTGGATAAACTGAAATCAAGATCTTTCTCTCAGGTATCCTCCATCAAAACTTTAGATTTTTCAACTCTATATACCACCGTACCGCATGACAAATTAAAAACCCGCTTAAAAGAAACAATTCATAAAGCTTTTAGTCATAGAAACTATGGCTCAAAATTTGTTGTGTTAGGCTACAATTCCACATATTTTTCAAACAAAATTCAAAAAGGTAAAACATGCTACTCCGAGGAACAAGTGATCAGTATACTGGAGTTCCTCATCGATAACATATTTGTCTCCTTTGGAGGGACACTGTTTCAGCAGGTCGTCGGCATACCAATGGGTACGAATTGTGCCCCTCTTCTAGCCGATTTATTTTTATACTCATATGAGTCGGAGTTTCTTCAAAAGCTTGTAAAAGATAAGAAGATTCATGAGGCTAGAGCCTTTAATTTCACATACAGGTATATTGATGACGTTTTATCTATCAATAATTCTAGATTTGCAGAATTTCTTCCATTGATATATCCTCCAGAGCTGGAAGTTAAAGAGACCACCGATACAGCTTCGTCCGCATCATTTTTGGACTTATACCTCGAATTTGACGACAGTGGTCAACTCAGTACTAAAATTTATGATAAGCGGGACGACTTCAATTTTAAAATCATAAATTTTCCAAACATGTGCAGCAATATACCAGCTTCTCCTGCATATGGTGTTTACATCTCGCAATTGATTCGCTATGCAAGGGCCAGTAGCAATTATTCTGATTTCCTGAAACGTCATCTTCATCTGAGAAACAGGCTACTGAACCAGGGCTATTAAAAGATTTGCCTTATTCGATCTCTTAAAAAGTTTATATTCCGATACCAAGATCTTGTCGAAATATATTCCGTGTCTGCAGAAAAAATTATAAGCGATGCATTTTCATATAGTGAAAATGTATAAAGATAAAGAAGTCAAAAAATGTCAAGGATATTTTTTTGTCAATGTGTGACGTCAAAATATTTTTGACATTTACGTCACCGAATATGGTACTGCTTTGACAACTATTTTACCTATTTTGTTCCTGTATTTAAATACTGTTATAGTGACAGCCGGAACCTTTGAATCGTAATGAGAGCGGGAGGTTTGGCATCTTAAAATCTGATTCAACCCACCATTTCTTTAGAAATGCCTGTACCAAGTCAGGGTCATTACGGTTTTCACAGTTTTCCGGTTGTTGACTGATTTTGTCTGTTTATATAATTATGAATTTTGACTTTCCCTTTGTAAGATTGTTCGGATTTCGGTAATTTTGTTATTACCCTTATTTGTTTCTGATCTTAAAGGTGAAGCTCCACTTGTTTCACATCTTAAAGGTGATGCTCCACTTGTTTCTGATCTTACAGTTGGTACTCCACTTGTTTCTGATCTTAAAGGTGATGCTCCACTTGTTTCTCATCTTAAAGGTGATACTCAGCTTGTTTCTGATCTTAAAGGTGATACTCAGCTTGTTTCTGATCTTAAAGGTGATACTCCACTTGTTTCTGATCTTAAAGGTGATACTCCACTTTCTTCTCATCTTAAAGGTGATACTCCACTTGTTTCTGATCTTAAAGGTGATACTCCACTTGTTTCTCATCTTAAAGGTGATACTCTACTTGTTGCTGATCTTAAAGGTGATGCTCCACTTGTTTCTGATTTTAAAGGTGATGTTCCACTTGTTTCTGATCTTAAAGGTGATACTCCACTTGTTTCTGACCTTAAAGGTGATACTACACTTGTTTCTGATTTTAAAGGTGATACTCCACTTGTTTCTGATCTTAAAGCTGATACTCCACTTGTTTTTCATCGTAAAGGTGATACTCCACTTGCTTCTCATCTTAAAGGTGATACTCCACTTGTTTCTCATCTCAAAGGTGATACTCCACTTGTTTCTCATCTTAAAGACGATACTCCACTTGTTTCTGATCTTAAAGGTGATACTCCACTTGTTTCTGATCTTAAAGCTGATACTCCACTTGTTTTTCATCGTAAAGGTGATACTCCACTTGCTTCTCATCTTAAAGGTGATACTCCACTTGTTTCTCATCTTAAAGGTGATACTCCACTTATTTCTCATCTTAAAGCTGATACTCTGATACTCCACATAAATCACATGTGGATTTTGAAAAACTCTAAAGATCTTTTGGATAAACTGAAATCAAGATCTTTCTCTCAGGTATCCTCCATCAAAACTTTAGATTTTTCAACTCTATATACCACCGTACCGCATGACAAATTAAAAACCCGCTTAAAAGAAACAATTCATAAAGCTTTTAGTCATAGAAACTATGGCTCAAAATTTGTTGTGTTAGGCTACAATTCCACATATTTTTCAAACAAAATTCAAAAAGGTAAAACATGCTACTCCGAGGAACAAGTGATCAGTATACTGGAGTTCCTCATCGATAACATATTTGTCTCCTTTGGAGGGACACTGTTTCAGCAGGTCGTCGGCATACCAATGGGTACGAATTGTGCCCCTCTTCTAGCCGATTTATTTTTATACTCATATGAGTCGGAGTTTCTTCAAAAGCTTGTAAAAGATAAGAAGATTCATGAGGCTAGAGCCTTTAATTTCACATACAGGTATATTGATGACGTTTTATCTATCAATAATTCTAGATTTGCAGAATTTCTTCCATTGATATATCCTCCAGAGCTGGAAGTTAAAGAGACCACCGATACAGCTTCGTCCGCATCATTTTTGGACTTATACCTCGAATTTGACGACAGTGGTCAACTCAGTACTAAAATTTATGATAAGCGGGACGACTTCAATTTTAAAATCATAAATTTTCCAAACATGTGCAGCAATATACCAGCTTCTCCTGCATATGGTGTTTACATCTCGCAATTGATTCGCTATGCAAGGGCCAGTAGCAATTATTCTGATTTCCTGAAACGTCATCTTCATCTGAGAAACAGGCTACTGAACCAGGGCTATTAAAAGATTTGCCTTATTCGATCTCTTAAAAAGTTTATATTCCGATACCAAGATCTTGTCGAAATATATTCCGTGTCTGCAGAAAAAATTATAAGCGATGCATTTTCATATAGTGAAAATGTATAAAGATAAAGAAGTCAAAAAATGTCAAGGATATTTTTTTGTCAATGTGTGACGTCAAAATATTTTTGACATTTACGTCACCGAATATGGTACTGCTTTGACAACTATTTTACCTATTTTGTTCCTGTATTTAAATACTGTTATAGTGACAGCCGGAACCTTTGAATCGTAATGAGAGCGGGAGGTTTGGCATCTTAAAATCTGATTCAACCCACCATTTCTTTAGAAATGCCTGTACCAAGTCAGGGTCATTACGGTTTTCACAGTTTTCCGGTTGTTGACTGATTTTGTCTGTTTATATAATTATGAATTTTGACTTTCCCTTTGTAAGATTGTTCGGATTTCGGTAATTTTGTTATTACCCTTATTTGTTTCTGATCTTAAAGGTGAAGCTCCACTTGTTTCACATCTTAAAGGTGATGCTCCACTTGTTTCTGATCTTGCAGTTGGTACTCCACTTGTTTCTGATCTTAAAGGTGATGCTCCACTTGTTTCTCATCTTAAAGGTGATACTCAGCTTGTTTCTGATCTTAAAGGTGATACTCAGCTTGTTTCTGATCTTAAAGGTGATACTCCACTTGTTTCTGATCTTAAAGGTGATACTCCACTTTCTTCTCATCTTAAAGGTGATACTCCACTTGTTTCTGATCTTAAAGGTGATACTCCACTTGTTTCTCATCTTAAAGGTGATACTCTACTTGTTGCTGATCTTAAAGGTGATGCTCCACTTGTTTCTGATTTTAAAGGTGATGTTCCACTTGTTTCTGATCTTAAAGGTGATACTCCACTTGTTTCTGATCTTAAAGGTGATACTACACTTGTTTCTGATTTTAAAGGTGATACTCCACTTGTTTCTGATCTTAAAGCTGATACTCCACTTGTTTTTCATCGTAAAGGTGATACTCCACTTGCTTCTCATCTTAAAGGTGATACTCCACTTGTTTCTCATCTCAAAGGTGATACTCCACTTGTTTCTCATCTTAAAGACGATACTCCACTTGTTTCTGATCTTAAAGGTGATACTCCACTTGTTTCTGATCTTAAAGCTGATACTCCACTTGTTTTTCATCGTAAAGGTGATACTCCACTTGCTTCTCATCTTAAAGGTGATACTCCACTTGTTTCTCATCTTAAAGGTGATACTCCACTTGTTTCTCATCTTAAAGACGATACTCCACTTGTTTCTGATCTTAAAGGTGATACTCCACTTGTTTCTGATCTTAAAGCTGATACTCCACTTGTTTTTCATCGTAAAGGTGATACTCCACTTGCTTCTCATCTTAAAGGTGATACTCCACTTGTTTCTCATCTTAAAGGTGATACTCTACTTATTTCTCATCTTAAAGCTGATACTCTGATACTCCACATAAATCACATGTGGATTTTGAAAAACTCTAAAGATCTTTTGGATAAACTGAAATCAAGATCTTTCTCTCAGGTATCCTCCATCAAAACTTTAGATTTTTCAACTCTATATACCACCGTACCGCATGACAAATTAAAAACCCGCTTAAAAGAAACAATTCATAAAGCTTTTAGTCATAGAAACTATGGCTCAAAATTTGTTGTGTTAGGCTACAATTCCACATATTTTTCAAACAAAATTCAAAAAGGTAAAACATGCTACTCCGAGGAACAAGTGATCAGTATACTGGAGTTCCTCATCGATAACATATTTGTCTCCTTTGGAGGGACACTGTTTCAGCAGGTCGTCGGCATACCAATGGGTACGAATTGTGCCCCTCTTCTAGCCGATTTATTTTTATACTCATATGAGTCGGAGTTTCTTCAAAAGCTTGTAAAAGATAAGAAGATTCATGAGGCTAGAGCCTTTAATTTCACATACAGGTATATTGATGACGTTTTATCTATCAATAATTCTAGATTTGCAGAATTTCTTCCATTGATATATCCTCCAGAGCTGGAAGTTAAAGAGACCACCGATACAGCTTCGTCCGCATCATTTTTGGACTTATACCTCGAATTTGACGACAGTGGTCAACTCAGTACTAAAATTTATGATAAGCGGGACGACTTCAATTTTAAAATCATAAATTTTCCAAACATGTGCAGCAATATACCAGCTTCTCCTGCATATGGTGTTTACATCTCGCAATTGATTCGCTATGCAAGGGCCAGTAGCAATTATTCTGATTTCCTGAAACGTCATCTTCATCTGAGAAACAGGCTACTGAACCAGGGCTATTAAAAGATTTGCCTTATTCGATCTCTTAAAAAGTTTATATTCCGATACCAAGATCTTGTCGAAATATATTCCGTGTCTGCAGAAAAAATTATAAGCGATGCATTTTCATATAGTGAAAATGTATAAAGATAAAGAAGTCAAAAAATGTCAAGGATATTTTTTTGTCAATGTGTGACGTCAAAATATTTTTGACATTTACGTCACCGAATATGGTACTGCTTTGACAACTATTTTACCTATTTTGTTCCTGTATTTAAATACTGTTATAGTGACAGCCGGAACCTTTGAATCGTAATGAGAGCGGGAGGTTTGGCATCTTAAAATCTGATTCAACCCACCATTTCTTTAGAAATGCCTGTACCAAGTCAGGGTCATTACGGTTTTCACAGTTTTCCGGTTGTTGACTGATTTTGTCTGTTTATATAATTATGAATTTTGACTTTCCCTTTGTAAGATTGTTCGGATTTCGGTAATTTTGTTATTACCCTTATTTGTTTCTGATCTTAAAGGTGAAGCTCCACTTGTTTCACATCTTAAAGGTGATGCTCCACTTGTTTCTGATCTTACAGTTGGTACTCCACTTGTTTCTGATCTTAAAGGTGATGCTCCACTTGTTTCTCATCTTAAAGGTGATACTCAGCTTGTTTCTGATCTTAAAGGTGATACTCAGCTTGTTTCTGATCTTAAAGGTGATACTCCACTTGTTTCTGATCTTAAAGGTGATACTCCACTTTCTTCTCATCTTAAAGGTGATACTCCACTTGTTTCTCATCTTAAAGGTGATACTCCACTTGTTTCTCATCTTAAAGGTGATACTCCACTTGTTTCTGATCTTAAAGCTGATACTCCACTTGTTTCTCATCATAAAGGTGATACTCCACTTGTTTCTCATCTTAAAGGTGATACTCTACTTGTTGCTGATCTTAAAGGTGATGCTCCACTTGTTTCTGATTTTAAAGGTGATGTTCCACTTGTTTCTGATCTTAAAGGTGATACTCCACTTGTTTCTGATCTTAAAGGTGATACTACACTTGTTTCTGATTTTAAAGGTGATACTCCACTTGTTTCTGATCTTAAAGCTGATACTCCACTTGTTTTTCATCGTAAAGGTGATACTCCACTTGCTTCTCATCTTAAAGGTGATACTCCACTTGTTTCTCATCTCAAAGGTGATACTCCACTTGTTTCTCATCTTAAAGACGATACTCCACTTGTTTCTGATCTTAAAGGTGATACTCCACTTGTTTCTGATCTTAAAGCTGATACTCCACTTGTTTTTCATCGTAAAGGTGATACTCCACTTGCTTCTCATCTTAAAGGTGATACTCCACTTGTTTCTCATCTTAAAGGTGATACTCCACTTATTTCTCATCTTAAAGCTGATACTCTTATACTCCACATAAATCACATGTGGATTTTGAAAAACTCTAAAGATCTTTTGGATAAACTGAAATCAAGATCTTTCTCTCAGGTATCCTCCATCAAAACTTTAGATTTTTCAACTCTATATACCACCGTACCGCATGACAAATTAAAAACCCGCTTAAAAGAAACAATTCATAAAGCTTTTAGTCATAGAAACTATGGCTCAAAATTTGTTGTGTTAGGCTACAATTCCACATATTTTTCAAACAAAATTCAAAAAGGTAAAACATGCTACTCCGAGGAACAAGTGATCAGTATACTGGAGTTCCTCATCGATAACATATTTGTCTCCTTTGGAGGGACACTGTTTCAGCAGGTCGTCGGCATACCAATGGGTACGAATTGTGCCCCTCTTCTAGCCGATTTATTTTTATACTCATATGAGTCGGAGTTTCTTCAAAAGCTTGTAAAAGATAAGAAGATTCATGAGGCTAGAGCCTTTAATTTCACATACAGGTATATTGATGACGTTTTATCTATCAATAATTCTAGATTTGCAGAATTTCTTCCATTGATATATCCTCCAGAGCTGGAAGTTAAAGAGACCACCGATACAGCTTCGTCCGCATCATTTTTGGACTTATACCTCGAATTTGACGACAGTGGTCAACTCAGTACTAAAATTTATGATAAGCGGGACGACTTCAATTTTAAAATCATAAATTTTCCAAACATGTGCAGCAATATACCAGCTTCTCCTGCATATGGTGTTTACATCTCGCAATTGATTCGCTATGCAAGGGCCAGTAGCAATTATTCTGATTTCCTGAAACGTCATCTTCATCTGAGAAACAGGCTACTGAACCAGGGCTATTAAAAGATTTGCCTTATTCGATCTCTTAAAAAGTTTATATTCCGATACCAAGATCTTGTCGAAATATATTCCGTGTCTGCAGAAAAAATTATAAGCGATGCATTTTCATATAGTGAAAATGTATAAAGATAAAGAAGTCAAAAAATGTCAAGGATATTTTTTTGTCAATGTGTGACGTCAAAATATTTTTGACATTTACGTCACCGAATATGGTACTGCTTTGACAACTATTTTACCTATTTTGTTCCTGTATTTAAATACTGTTATAGTGACAGCCGGAACCTTTGAATCGTAATGAGAGCGGGAGGTTTGGCATCTTAAAATCTGATTCAACCCACCATTTCTTTAGAAATGCCTGTACCAAGTCAGGGTCATTACGGTTTTCACAGTTTTCCGGTTGTTGACTGATTTTGTCTGTTTATATAATTATGAATTTTGACTTTCCCTTTGTAAGATTGTTCGGATTTCGGTAATTTTGTTATTACCCTTATTTGTTTCTGATCTTAAAGGTGAAGCTCCACTTGTTTCACATCTTAAAGGTGATGCTCCACTTGTTTCTGATCTTACAGTTGGTACTCCACTTGTTTCTGATCTTAAAGGTGATGCTCCACTTGTTTCTCATCTTAAAGGTGATGCTCCACCTGCATCTCATCTTAAAGGTGATACTCAGCTTGTTTCTGATCTTAAAGGTGATACTCCACTTGTTTCTGATCTTAAAGGTGATACTCCACTTTCTTCTGATCTTAAAGGTGATACTCCACTTGTTTCTCATCTTAAAGGTGATACTCCACTTGTTTCTCATCTTAAAGGTGATACTCCACTTGTTTCTGATCTTAAAGCTGATACTCCACTTGTTTCTCATCATAAAGGTGATACTCCACTTGTTTCTCATCTTAAAGGTGATACTCTACTTGTTGCTGATCTTAAAGGTGATGCTCCACTTGTTTCTGATTTTAAAGGTGATGTTCCACTTGTTTCTGATCTTAAAGGTGATACTCCACTTGTTTCTGATCTTAAAGGTGATACTACACTTGTTTCTGATTTTAAAGGTGATACTCCACTTGTTTCTGATCTTAAAGCTGATACTCCACTTGTTTTTCATCGTAAAGGTGATACTCCACTTGCTTCTCATCTTAAAGGTGATACTCCACTTGTTTCTCATCTCAAAGGTGATACTCCACTTGTTTCTCATCTTAAAGACGATACTCCACTTGTTTCTGATCTTAAAGGTGATACTCCACTTGTTTCTGATCTTAAAGCTGATACTCCACTTGTTTTTCATCGTAAAGGTGATACTCCACTTGCTTCTCATCTTAAAGGTGATACTCCACTTGTTTCTCATCTTAAAGGTGATACTCCACTTATTTCTCATCTTAAAGCTGATACTCTTATACTCCACATAAATCACATGTGGATTTTGAAAAACTCTAAAGATCTTTTGGATAAACTGAAATCAAGATCTTTCTCTCAGGTATCCTCCATCAAAACTTTAGATTTTTCAACTCTATATACCACCGTACCGCATGACAAATTAAAAACCCGCTTAAAAGAAACAATTCATAAAGCTTTTAGTCATAGAAACTATGGCTCAAAATTTGTTGTGTTAGGCTACAATTCCACATATTTTTCAAACAAAATTCAAAAAGGTAAAACATGCTACTCCGAGGAACAAGTGATCAGTATACTGGAGTTCCTCATCGATAACATATTTGTCTCCTTTGGAGGGACACTGTTTCAGCAGGTCGTCGGCATACCAATGGGTACGAATTGTGCCCCTCTTCTAGCCGATTTATTTTTATACTCATATGAGTCGGAGTTTCTTCAAAAGCTTGTAAAAGATAAGAAGATTCATGAGGCTAGAGCCTTTAATTTCACATACAGGTATATTGATGACGTTTTATCTATCAATAATTCTAGATTTGCAGAATTTCTTCCATTGATATATCCTCCAGAGCTGGAAGTTAAAGAGACCACCGATACAGCTTCGTCCGCATCATTTTTGGACTTATACCTCGAATTTGACGACAGTGGTCAACTCAGTACTAAAATTTATGATAAGCGGGACGACTTCAATTTTAAAATCATAAATTTTCCAAACATGTGCAGCAATATACCAGCTTCTCCTGCATATGGTGTTTACATCTCGCAATTGATTCGCTATGCAAGGGCCAGTAGCAATTATTCTGATTTCCTGAAACGTCATCTTCATCTGAGAAACAGGCTACTGAACCAGGGCTATTAAAAGATTTGCCTTATTCGATCTCTTAAAAAGTTTATATTCCGATACCAAGATCTTGTCGAAATATATTCCGTGTCTGCAGAAAAAATTATAAGCGATGCATTTTCATATAGTGAAAATGTATAAAGATAAAGAAGTCAAAAAATGTCAAGGATATTTTTTTGTCAATGTGTGACGTCAAAATATTTTTGACATTTACGTCACCGAATATGGTACTGCTTTGACAACTATTTTACCTATTTTGTTCCTGTATTTAAATACTGTTATAGTGACAGCCGGAACCTTTGAATCGTAATGAGAGCGGGAGGTTTGGCATCTTAAAATCTGATTCAACCCACCATTTCTTTAGAAATGCCTGTACCAAGTCAGGGTCATTACGGTTTTCACAGTTTTCCGGTTGTTGACTGATTTTGTCTGTTTATATAATTATGAATTTTGACTTTCCCTTTGTAAGATTGTTCGGATTTCGGTAATTTTGTTATTACCCTTATTTGTTTCTGATCTTAAAGGTGAAGCTCCACTTGTTTCACATCTTAAAGGTGATGCTCCACTTGTTTCTGATCTTACAGTTGGTACTCCACTTGTTTCTGATCTTAAAGGTGATGCTCCACTTGTTTCTCATCTTAAAGGTGATGCTCCACCTGCATCTCATCTTAAAGGTGATACTCAGCTTGTTTCTGATCTTAAAGGTGATACTCCACTTGTTTCTGATCTTAAAGGTGATACTCCACTTTCTTCTGATCTTAAAGGTGATACTCCACTTGTTTCTCATCTTAAAGGTGATACTCCACTTGTTTCTCATCTTAAAGGTGATACTCCACTTGTTTCTGATCTTAAAGGTGAAGCTCCACTTGTTTCACATCTTAAAGGTGATGCTCCACTTGTTTCTGATCTTAAAGGTGATACTCCACTTTCTTCTCATCTTAAAGGTGATATTCCACTTGTTTCTCATCTTAAAGCTGATACTCCACTTGTTTCTGATCTTAAAGGTGATACTCCACTTGTTTCTGATCTTAAAGGTGATACTCCACTTTCTACTCATCTTAAAGGTGATACTCCACTTGTTTCTCATCTTAAAGCTGATACTCCACTTGTTTCTCATCTTAAAGCTTATACTCCACTTGTTTCTGATCTTAAAGGTGATGTTCCACTTGTTTCTGATCTTAAAGGTGATGCTCCACTTGTTTCTCATCATAAAGCTGATACTCCACTTGTTTGTGATTTTAAAGGTGATGCTCCACTTGTTTCTTATCTTAAAGGTGATACTCCACTTGTTTCTCATCTTAAAGCTGATATTCCACTTGTTTGTGATTTTAAAGGTGATGCTCCACTTGTTTCTGATCTTAAAGGTGATGCTCCACTTGTTTCTGATCTTAATGGTGATACTCCACTTGTTTCTGATCTTAAAGGTGATACTCCACTTGTTTCTCATCTTAAAGGTGATACTCCACTTGTTGTTGATCTTAAAGGTGATTCTCCACTTTCTTCTCATCATAAAGGTGATACTCCACTTGTTTCTCATCTTAAAGCTGATACCCCACTTGTTTCTGATCTTAAAGGTGATGCTCCACTTGTTTCTGATCTTAAAGGAGATGCTCCACTTGTTTCTCATCTTAAAGGTGATACTCCACTTGTTTCACATCTTAAAGGTGATACTCCACTTGTTTCTCATCTTAAAGGTGATACTCCACTTGTTTCTGATCTTAAAGGTGATACTCCACTTGTTTCTCATCTCAAAGGTAATACTCCACTTGTTTCTCATCTTAAAGGTGATACTCCACTTGTTTCTCATCTTAAAGCTGATATTCCACTTGTTTCTGATCTTAAAGGTGATACTCCACTTGTTTCTGATCTTGAAGCTGATACTCCACTTGTTTCTCATCTTAAAGGTGATACTCCACTTGTTTCTCATCTTAAAGGTGATACTCCACTTCTTTCTCATCTTAGAGGTGATATTCCACTTGTTTCTCATCTTAAAGCTGATACTCCACTTGTTTCTGATCTTAAAGGTGATACTCCACTTGTTTCTCATCTTAAAGGTGATACTCCACTTGTTTCTGATCATAAATCTGATACTCCACTTGTTTCTCATCTTAAAGCTGCTACTCCACTTGTTTCTGATCTTAAAGGTGATACTCCACTTGTTTCTCATCATAAAGGTGATACTCCACTTGTTTCTCATCTTAAAGGTGATACTCCACTTGTTGCTGATCTTAAAGGTGATGCTCCACTTGTTTCTGATTTTAAAGGTGATGCTCCACTTGTTTCTGATCTTAAAGGTGATACTCCACTTGTTTCTGATCTTAAAGGTGATACTCCACTTGTTTCTGATCTTAAAGGTGATACTCCACTTGTTTCTGATCTTAAAGCTGATACTCCACTTGTTTTTCATCGTAAAGGTGATACTCCACTTGCTTCTCATCTTAAAGGTGATACTCCACTTGTTTCTCATCTTAAAGGTGATACTCCACTTGTTTCTCATCTTAAAGACGATACTCCACTTGTTTCTGATCTTAAAGGTGATACTCCACTTGTTTCTGATCTTAAAGCTGATACTCCACTTGTTTTTCATCGTAAAGGTGATACTCCACTTGCTTCTCATCTTAAAGGTGATACCCCACTTGTTTCTCATCTTAAAGGTGATACTCCACTTATTTCTCATCTTAAAGCTGATACTCTGATACTCCACATAAATCACATGTGGATTTTGAAAAACTCTAAAGATCTTTTGGATAAACTGAAATCAAGATCTTTCTCTCAGGTATCCTCCATCAAAACTTTAGATTTTTCAACTCTATATACCACCGTACCGCATGACAAATTAAAAACCCGCTTAAAAGAAACAATTCATAAAGCTTTTAGTCATAGAAACTATGGCTCAAAATTTGTTGTGTTAGGCTACAATTCCACATATTTTTCAAACAAAATTCAAAAAGGTAAAACATGCTACTCCGAGAAACAAGTGATCAGTATACTGGAGTTCCTCATCGATAACATATTTGTCTCCTTTGGAGGGACACTGTTTCAGCAGGTCGTCGGCATACCAATGGGTACGAATTGTGCCCCTCTTCTAGCCGATTTATTTTTATACTCATATGAGTCGGAGTTTCTTCAAAAGCTTGTAAAAGATAAGAAGATTCATGAGGCTAGAGCCTTTAATTTCACATACAGGTATATTGATGACGTTTTATCTATCAATAATTCTAGATTTGCAGAATTTCTTCCATTGATATATCCTCCAGAGCTGGAAGTTAAAGAGACCACCGATACAGCTTCGTCCGCATCATTTTTGGACTTATACCTCGAATTTGACGACAGTGGTCAACTCAGTACTAAAATTTATGATAAGCGGGACGACTTCAATTTTAAAATCATAAATTTTCCAAACATGTGCAGCAATATACCAGCTTCTCCTGCATATGGTGTTTACATCTCGCAATTGATTCGCTATGCAAGGGCCAGTAGCAATTATTCTGATTTCCTGAAACGTCATCTTCATCTGAGAAACAGGCTACTGAACCAGGGCTATTAAAAGATTTGCCTTATTCGATCTCTTAAAAAGTTTATATTCCGATACCAAGATCTTGTCGAAATATATTCCGTGTCTGCAGAAAAAATTATAAGCGATGCATTTTCATATAGTGAAAATGTATAAAGATAAAGAAGTCAAAAAATGTCAAGGATATTTTTTTGTCAATGTGTGACGTCAAAATATTTTTGACATTTACGTCACCGAATATGGTACTGCTTTGACAACTATTTTACCTATTTTGTTCCTGTATTTAAATACTGTTATAGTGACAGCCGGAACCTTTGAATCGTAATGAGAGCGGGAGGTTTGGCATCTTAAAATCTGATTCAACCCACCATTTCTTTAGAAATGCCTGTACCAAGTCAGGGTCATTACGGTTTTCACAGTTTTCCGGTTGTTGACTGATTTTGTCTGTTTATATAATTATGAATTTTGACTTTCCCTTTGTAAGATTGTTCGGAGTTCGGTAATTTTGTTATTACCCTTATTTGTTTCTGATCTTAAAGGTGAAGCTCCACTTGTTTCACATCTTAAAGGTGATGCTCCACTTGTTTCTGATCTTACAGTTGGTACTCCACTTGTTTCTGATCTTAAAGGTGATGCTCCACTTGTTTCTCATCTTAAAGGTGATGCTCCACCTGCTTCTCATCTTAAAGGTGATACTCAGCTTGTTTCTGATCTTAAAGGTGATACTCCACTTGTTTCTGATCTTAAAGGTGATACTCCACTTTCTTCTCATCTTAAAGGTGATACTCCACTTGTTTCTCATCTTAAAGGTGATACTCCACTTGTTTCTCATCTTAAAGGTGATACTCCACTTGTTTCTGATCTTAAAGGTGATACTCCACTTGTTTCTCATCATAAAGGTGATACTCCACTTGTTTCTCATCTTAAAGGTGATACTCCACTTGTTGCTGATCTTAATGGTGATGCTCCACTTGTTTCTGATTTTAAAGGTGATGCTCCACTTGTTTCTGATCTTAAAGGTGATACTCCACTTGTTTCTGATCTTAAAGGTGATACTCCACTTGTTTCTGATTTTAAAGGTGATACTCCACTTGTTTCTGATCTTAAAGCTGATACTCCACTTGTTTTTCATCGTAAAGGTGATACTCCACTTGCTTCTCATCTTAAAGGTGATACTCCACTTGTTTCTCATCTTAAAGGTGATACTCCACTTGTTTCTCATCTTAAAGACGATACTCCACTTGTTTCTGATCTTAAAGGTGATACTCCACTTGTTTCTGATCTTAAAGCTGATACTCCACTTGTTTTTCATCGTAAAGGTGATACTCCACTTGCTTCTCATCTTAAAGGTGATACTCCACTTGTTTCTCATCTTAAAGGTGATACTCCACTTATTTCTCATCTTAAAGCTGATACTCTGATACTCCACATAAATCACATGTGGATTTTGAAAAACTCTAAAGATCTTTTGGATAAACTGAAATCAAGATCTTTCTCTCAGGTATCCTCCATCAAAACTTTAGATTTTTCAACTCTATATACCACCGTACCGCATGACAAATTAAAAACCCGCTTAAAAGAAACAATTCATAAAGCTTTTAGTCATAGAAACTATTGCTCAAAATTTGTTGTGTTAGGCTACAATTCCACATATTTTTCAAACAAAATTCAAAAAGGTAAAACATGCTACTCCGAGGAACAAGTGATCAGTATACTGGAGTTCCTCATCGATAACATATTTGTCTCCTTTGGAGGGACACTGTTTCAGCAGGTCGTCGGCATACCAATGGGTACGAATTGTGCCCCTCTTCTAGCCGATTTATTTTTATACTCATATGAGTCGGAGTTTCTTCAAAAGCTTGTAAAAGATAAGAAGATTCATGAGGCTAGAGCCTTTAATTTCACATACAGGTATATTGATGACGTTTTATCTATCAATAATTCTAGATTTGCAGAATTTCTTCCATTGATATATCCTCCAGAGCTGGAAGTTAAAGAGACCACCGATACAGCTTCGTCCGCATCATTTTTGGACTTATACCTCGAATTTGACGACAGTGGTCAACTCAGTACTAAAATTTATGATAAGCGGGACGACTTCAATTTTAAAATCATAAATTTTCCAAACATGTGCAGCAATATACCAGCTTCTCCTGCATATGATGTTTACATCTCGCAATTGATTCGCTATGCAAGGGCCAGTAGCAATTATTCTGATTTCCTGAAACGTCATCTTCATCTGAGAAACAGGCTACTGAACCAGGGCTATAAAAAGATTCGCCTTATTCGATCTCTTAAAAAGTTTATATTCCGATACCAAGATCTTGTCGAAATATATTCCGTGTCTGCAGAAAAAATTATAAGCGATGCATTTTCATATAGTGAAAATGTATAAAGATAAAGAAGTCAAAAAATGTCAAGGATATTTTTTTGTCAATGTGTGACGTCAAAATATTTTTGACATTTACGTCACCGAATATGGTACTGCTTTGACAACTATTTTACCTATTTTGTTCCTGTATTTAAATACTGTTATAGTGACAGCCGGAACCTTTGAATCGTAATGAGAGCGGGAGGTTTGGCATCTTAAAATCTGATTCAACCCACCATTTCTTTAGAAATGCCTGTACCAAGTCAGGGTCATTACGGTTTTCACAGTTTTCCGGTTGTTGACTGATTTTGTCTGTTTATATAATTATGAATTTTGACTTTCCCTTTGTAAGATTGTTCGGTAATTTTGTTATTACCCTTATTTGTTTCTGATCTTAAAGGTGAAGCTCCACTTGTTTCACATCTTAAAGGTGATGCTCCACTTGTTTCTGATCTTACAGTTGGTACTCCACTTGTTTCTGATCTTAAAGGTGAAGCTCCACTTGTTTCACATCTTAAAGGTGATGCTCCACTTGTTTCTGATCTTAAAGGTGATACTCCACTTTCTTCTCATCTTAAAGGTGATATTCCACTTGTTTCTCATCTTAAAGCTGATACTCCACTTGTTTCTGATCTTAAAGGTGATACTCCACTTGTTTCTGATCTTAAAGGTGATACTCCACTTTCTACTCATCTTAAAGGTGATACTCCACTTGTTTCTCATCTTAAAGCTGATACTCCACTTGTTTCTCATCTTAAAGCTTATACTCCACTTGTTTCTGATCTTAAAGGTGATGTTCCACTTGTTTCTGATCTTAAAGGTGATGCTCCACTTGTTTCTCATCATAAAGCTGATACTCCACTTGTTTGTGATTTTAAAGGTGATGCTCCACTTGTTTCTTATCTTAAAGGTGATACTCCACTTGTTTCTCATCTTAAAGCTGATATTCCACTTGTTTGTGATTTTAAAGGTGATGCTCCACTTGTTTCTGATCTTAAAGGTGATGCTCCACTTGTTTCTGATCTTAATGGTGATACTCCACTTGTTTCTGATCTTAAAGGTGATACTCCACTTGTTTCTCATCTTAAAGGTGATACTCCACTTGTTGTTGATCTTAAAGGTGATTCTCCACTTTCTTCTCATCATAAAGGTGATACTCCACTTGTTTCTCATCTTAAAGCTGATACCCCACTTGTTTCTGATCTTAAAGGTGATGCTCCACTTGTTTCTGATCTTAAAGGAGATGCTCCACTTGTTTCTCATCTTAAAGGTGATACTCCACTTGTTTCACATCTTAAAGGTGATACTCCACTTGTTTCTCATCTTAAAGGTGATACTCCACTTGTTTCTGATCTTAAAGGTGATACTCCACTTGTTTCTCATCTCAAAGGTAATACTCCACTTGTTTCTCATCTTAAAGGTGATACTCCACTTGTTTCTCATCTTAAAGCTGATATTCCACTTGTTTCTGATCTTAAAGGTGATACTCCACTTGTTTCTGATCTTGAAGCTGATACTCCACTTGTTTCTCATCTTAAAGGTGATACTCCACTTGTTTCTCATCTTAAAGGTGATACTCCACTTGTTTCTCATCTTAGAGGTGATATTCCACTTGTTTCTCATCTTAAAGCTGATACTCCACTTGTTTCTGATCTTAAAGGTGATACTCCACTTGTTTCTCATCTTAAAGGTGATACTCCACTTGTTTCTGATCATAAATCTGATACTCCACTTGTTTCTCATCTTAAAGCTGCTACTCCACTTGTTTCTGATCTTAAAGGTGATACTCCACTTGTTTCTCATCATAAAGGTGATACTCCACTTGTTTCTCATCTTAAAGGTGATACTCCACTTGTTGCTGATCTTAAAGGTGATGCTCCACTTGTTTCTGATTTTAAAGGTGATGCTCCACTTGTTTCTGATCTTAAAGGTGATACTCCACTTGTTTCTGATCTTAAAGGTGATACTCCACTTGTTTCTGATCTTAAAGGTGATACTCCACTTGTTTCTGATCTTAAAGCTGATACTCCACTTGTTTTTCATCGTAAAGGTGATACTCCACTTGCTTCTCATCTTAAAGGTGATACTCCACTTGTTTCTCATCTTAAAGGTGATACTCCACTTGTTTCTCATCTTAAAGACGATACTCCACTTGTTTCTGATCTTAAAGGTGATACTCCACTTGTTTCTGATCTTAAAGCTGATACTCCACTTGTTTTTCATCGTAAAGGTGATACTCCACTTGCTTCTCATCTTAAAGGTGATACCCCACTTGTTTCTCATCTTAAAGGTGATACTCCACTTATTTCTCATCTTAAAGCTGATACTCTGATACTCCACATAAATCACATGTGGATTTTGAAAAACTCTAAAGATCTTTTGGATAAACTGAAATCAAGATCTTTCTCTCAGGTATCCTCCATCAAAACTTTAGATTTTTCAACTCTATATACCACCGTACCGCATGACAAATTAAAAACCCGCTTAAAAGAAACAATTCATAAAGCTTTTAGTCATAGAAACTATGGCTCAAAATTTGTTGTGTTAGGCTACAATTCCACATATTTTTCAAACAAAATTCAAAAAGGTAAAACATGCTACTCCGAGAAACAAGTGATCAGTATACTGGAGTTCCTCATCGATAACATATTTGTCTCCTTTGGAGGGACACTGTTTCAGCAGGTCGTCGGCATACCAATGGGTACGAATTGTGCCCCTCTTCTAGCCGATTTATTTTTATACTCATATGAGTCGGAGTTTCTTCAAAAGCTTGTAAAAGATAAGAAGATTCATGAGGCTAGAGCCTTTAATTTCACATACAGGTATATTGATGACGTTTTATCTATCAATAATTCTAGATTTGCAGAATTTCTTCCATTGATATATCCTCCAGAGCTGGAAGTTAAAGAGACCACCGATACAGCTTCGTCCGCATCATTTTTGGACTTATACCTCGAATTTGACGACAGTGGTCAACTCAGTACTAAAATTTATGATAAGCGGGACGACTTCAATTTTAAAATCATAAATTTTCCAAACATGTGCAGCAATATACCAGCTTCTCCTGCATATGGTGTTTACATCTCGCAATTGATTCGCTATGCAAGGGCCAGTAGCAATTATTCTGATTTCCTGAAACGTCATCTTCATCTGAGAAACAGGCTACTGAACCAGGGCTATTAAAAGATTTGCCTTATTCGATCTCTTAAAAAGTTTATATTCCGATACCAAGATCTTGTCGAAATATATTCCGTGTCTGCAGAAAAAATTATAAGCGATGCATTTTCATATAGTGAAAATGTATAAAGATAAAGAAGTCAAAAAATGTCAAGGATATTTTTTTGTCAATGTGTGACGTCAAAATATTTTTGACATTTACGTCACCGAATATGGTACTGCTTTGACAACTATTTTACCTATTTTGTTCCTGTATTTAAATACTGTTATAGTGACAGCCGGAACCTTTGAATCGTAATGAGAGCGGGAGGTTTGGCATCTTAAAATCTGATTCAACCCACCATTTCTTTAGAAATGCCTGTACCAAGTCAGGGTCATTACGGTTTTCACAGTTTTCCGGTTGTTGACTGATTTTGTCTGTTTATATAATTATGAATTTTGACTTTCCCTTTGTAAGATTGTTCGGAGTTCGGTAATTTTGTTATTACCCTTATTTGTTTCTGATCTTAAAGGTGAAGCTCCACTTGTTTCACATCTTAAAGGTGATGCTCCACTTGTTTCTGATCTTACAGTTGGTACTCCACTTGTTTCTGATCTTAAAGGTGATGCTCCACTTGTTTCTCATCTTAAAGGTGATGCTCCACCTGCTTCTCATCTTAAAGGTGATACTCAGCTTGTTTCTGATCTTAAAGGTGATACTCCACTTGTTTCTGATCTTAAAGGTGATACTCCACTTTCTTCTCATCTTAAAGGTGATACTCCACTTGTTTCTCATCTTAAAGGTGATACTCCACTTGTTTCTCATCTTAAAGGTGATACTCCACTTGTTTCTGATCTTAAAGGTGATACTCCACTTGTTTCTCATCATAAAGGTGATACTCCACTTGTTTCTCATCTTAAAGGTGATACTCCACTTGTTGCTGATCTTAATGGTGATGCTCCACTTGTTTCTGATTTTAAAGGTGATGCTCCACTTGTTTCTGATCTTAAAGGTGATACTCCACTTGTTTCTGATCTTAAAGGTGATACTCCACTTGTTTCTGATTTTAAAGGTGATACTCCACTTGTTTCTGATCTTAAAGCTGATACTCCACTTGTTTTTCATCGTAAAGGTGATACTCCACTTGCTTCTCATCTTAAAGGTGATACTCCACTTGTTTCTCATCTTAAAGGTGATACTCCACTTGTTTCTCATCTTAAAGACGATACTCCACTTGTTTCTGATCTTAAAGGTGATACTCCACTTGTTTCTGATCTTAAAGCTGATACTCCACTTGTTTTTCATCGTAAAGGTGATACTCCACTTGCTTCTCATCTTAAAGGTGATACTCCACTTGTTTCTCATCTTAAAGGTGATACTCCACTTATTTCTCATCTTAAAGCTGATACTCTGATACTCCACATAAATCACATGTGGATTTTGAAAAACTCTAAAGATCTTTTGGATAAACTGAAATCAAGATCTTTCTCTCAGGTATCCTCCATCAAAACTTTAGATTTTTCAACTCTATATACCACCGTACCGCATGACAAATTAAAAACCCGCTTAAAAGAAACAATTCATAAAGCTTTTAGTCATAGAAACTATTGCTCAAAATTTGTTGTGTTAGGCTACAATTCCACATATTTTTCAAACAAAATTCAAAAAGGTAAAACATGCTACTCCGAGGAACAAGTGATCAGTATACTGGAGTTCCTCATCGATAACATATTTGTCTCCTTTGGAGGGACACTGTTTCAGCAGGTCGTCGGCATACCAATGGGTACGAATTGTGCCCCTCTTCTAGCCGATTTATTTTTATACTCATATGAGTCGGAGTTTCTTCAAAAGCTTGTAAAAGATAAGAAGATTCATGAGGCTAGAGCCTTTAATTTCACATACAGGTATATTGATGACGTTTTATCTATCAATAATTCTAGATTTGCAGAATTTCTTCCATTGATATATCCTCCAGAGCTGGAAGTTAAAGAGACCACCGATACAGCTTCGTCCGCATCATTTTTGGACTTATACCTCGAATTTGACGACAGTGGTCAACTCAGTACTAAAATTTATGATAAGCGGGACGACTTCAATTTTAAAATCATAAATTTTCCAAACATGTGCAGCAATATACCAGCTTCTCCTGCATATGATGTTTACATCTCGCAATTGATTCGCTATGCAAGGGCCAGTAGCAATTATTCTGATTTCCTGAAACGTCATCTTCATCTGAGAAACAGGCTACTGAACCAGGGCTATAAAAAGATTCGCCTTATTCGATCTCTTAAAAAGTTTATATTCCGATACCAAGATCTTGTCGAAATATATTCCGTGTCTGCAGAAAAAATTATAAGCGATGCATTTTCATATAGTGAAAATGTATAAAGATAAAGAAGTCAAAAAATGTCAAGGATATTTTTTTGTCAATGTGTGACGTCAAAATATTTTTGACATTTACGTCACCGAATATGGTACTGCTTTGACAACTATTTTACCTATTTTGTTCCTGTATTTAAATACTGTTATAGTGACAGCCGGAACCTTTGAATCGTAATGAGAGCGGGAGGTTTGGCATCTTAAAATCTGATTCAACCCACCATTTCTTTAGAAATGCCTGTACCAAGTCAGGGTCATTACGGTTTTCACAGTTTTCCGGTTGTTGACTGATTTTGTCTGTTTATATAATTATGAATTTTGACTTTCCCTTTGTAAGATTGTTCGGAGTTCGGTAATTTTGTTATTACCCTTATTTGTTTCTGATCTTAAAGGTGAAGCTCCACTTGTTTCACATCTTAAAGGTGATGCTCCACTTGTTTCTGATCTTACAGTTGGTACTCCACTTGTTTCTGATCTTAAAGGTGATGCTCCACTTGTTTCTCATCTTAAAGGTGATGCTCCACCTGCTTCTCATCTTAAAGGTGATACTCAGCTTGTTTCTGATCTTAAAGGTGATACTCCACTTGTTTTTGATCTTAAAGGTGATACCCCACTTTCTTCTCATCTTAAAGGTGATACTCCACTTGTTTCTCATCTTAAAGGTGATACTCCACTTGTTTCTCATCTTAAAGCTGATACTCCACTTGTTTCTGATCTTAAAGGTGAAGCTCCACTTGTTTCACATCTTAAAGGTGATGCTCCACTTGTTTCTGATCTTAAAGCTGATACTCCACTTGTTTCTGATCTTAAAGGTGATGCTCCACTTGTTTCTGATCTTAAAGGTGATGCTCCACTTGCTTCTCATCTTAAAGGTGATACTCCACTTGTTTCTGATCTTAAAGGTGCTACTCCACTTGTTTCTGATCTTAAAGGTGATACTCCACTTGTTTCTGATCTTAAAGGTGATACTCCACTTGTTTTTCATCGTAAAGGTGATACTCCACTTGCTTCTCATCTTAAAGGTGATACTCCACTTGTTTCTCATCTTAAAGGTGATACTCCACTTGTTTCTGATCTTAAAGGTGATACTCCACTTGTTTCTGATCTTAAAGCTGATACTCCACTTGCTTCTCATCTTAAAGGTGATACTCCACTTGTTTCTCATCTTAAAGGTGATACTCCACTTATTTCTCATCTTAAAGCTGATACTCTGATACTCCACATAAATCACATGTGGATTTTGAAAAACTCTAAAGATCTTTTGGATAAACTGAAATCAAGATCTTTCTCTCAGGTATCCTCCATCAAAACTTTAGATTTTTCAACTCTATATACCACCGTACCGCATGACAAATTAAAAACCCACTTAAAAGAAACAATTCATAAAGCTTTTAGTCATAGAAACTATGGCTCAAAATTTGTTGTGTTAGGCTACAATTCCACATATTTTTCAAACAAAATTCAAAAAGGTAAAACATGCTACTCCGAGGAACAAGTGATCAGTATACTGGAGTTCCTCATCGATAACATATTTGTCTCCTTTGGAGGGACACTGTTTCAGCAGGTCGTCGGCATACCAATGGGTACGAATTGTGCCCCTCTTCTAGCCGATTTATTTTTATACTCATATGAGTCGGAGTTTCTTCAAAAGCTTGTAAAAGATAAGAAGATTCATGAGGCTAGAGCCTTTAATTTCACATACAGGTATATTGATGACGTTTTATCTATCAATAATTCTAGATTTGCAGAATTTCTTCCATTGATATATCCTCCAGAGCTGGAAGTTAAAGAGACCACCGATACAGCTTCGTCCGCATCATTTTTGGACTTATACCTCGAATTTGACGACAGTGGTCAACTCAGTACTAAAATTTATGATAAGCGGGACGACTTCAATTTTAAAATCATAAATTTTCCAAACATGTGCAGCAATATACCAGCTTCTCCTGCATATGGTGTTTACATCTCGCAATTGATTCGCTATGCAAGGGCCAGTAGCAATTATTCTGATTTCCTAAAACGTCATCTTCATCTGAGAAACAGGCTACTGAACCAGGGCTATTAAAAGATTTGCCTTATTCGATCTCTTAAAAAGTTTATATTCCGATACCAAGATCTTGTCGAAATATATTCCGTGTCTGCAGAAAAATTTATAAGCGATGCATTTTCATATAGTGAAAATGTATAAAGATAAAGAAGTCAAAAAATGTCAAGGATATTTTTTTGTCAATGTGTGACGTCAAAATATTTTTGACATTTACGTCACCGAATATGGTACTGCTTTGACAACTATTTTACCTATTTTGTTCCTGTATTTAAATACTGTTATAGTGACAGCCGGAACCTTTGAATCGTAATGAGAGTGGGAGGTTTGGCATCTTAAAATCTGATTCAACCCACCATTTCTTTAGAAATGCCTGTACCAAGTCAGGGTCATTACGGTTTTCACAGTTTTCCGGTTGTTGACTGATTTTGTCTGTTTATATAATTATGAATTTTGACTTTCCCTTTGTAAGATTGTTCGGAGTTCGGTAATTTTGTTATTACCCTTATTTGTTTCTGATCTTAAAGGTGAAGCTCCACTTGTTTCACATCTTAAAGGTGATGCTCCACTTGTTTCTGATCTTACAGTTGGTACTCCACTTGTTTCTGATCTTAAAGGTGATGCTCCACTTGTTTCTGATCTTAAAGGTGAAGCTCCACTTGTTTCACATCTTAAAGGTGATGCTCCACTTGTTTCTGATCTTAAAGCTGATACTCCACTTGTTTCTGATCTTAAAGGTGATGCTCCACTTGTTTCTGATCTTAAAGGTGATGCTCCACTTGCTTCTCATCTTAAAGGTGATACTCCACTTGTTTCTGATCTTAAAGGTGATACTCCACTTGTTTCTGATCTTAAAGGTGATACTCCACTTGTTTCTGATCTTAAAGGTGATACTCCACTTGTTTTTCATCGTAAAGGTGATACTCCACTTGCTTCTCATCTTAAAGGTGATACTCCACTTGTTTCTCATCTTAAAGGTGATACTCCACTTGTTTCTCATCTTAAAGACGATACTCCACTTGTTTCTGATCTTAAAGGTGATACTCCACTTGTTTCTGATCTTAAAGCTGATACTCCACTTGTTTTTCATCTTAAAGGTGATACTCCACTTGCTTCTCATCTTAAAGGTGATACTCCACTTGTTTCTCATCTTAAAGGTGATACTCCACTTGTTTCTGATCTTAAAGGTGATACTCCACTTGTTTCTGATCTTAAAGCTGATACTCCACTTGCTTCTCATCTTAAAGGTGATACTCCACTTGTTTCTCATCTTAAAGGTGATACTCCACTTATTTCTCATCTTAAAGCTGATACTCTGATACTCCACATAAATCACATGTGGATTTTGAAAAACTCTAAAGATCTTTTGGATAAACTGAAATCAAGATCTTTCTCTCAGGTATCCTCCATCAAAACTTTAGATTTTTCAACTCTATATACCACCGTACCGCATGACAAATTAAAAACCCACTTAAAAGAAACAATTCATAAAGCTTTTAGTCATAGAAACTATGGCTCAAAATTTGTTGTGTTAGGCTACAATTCCACATATTTTTCAAACAAAATTCAAAAAGGTAAAACATGCTACTCCGAGGAACAAGTGATCAGTATACTGGAGTTCCTCATCGATAACATATTTGTCTCCTTTGGAGGGACACTGTTTCAGCAGGTCGTCGGCATACCAATGGGTACGAATTGTGCCCCTCTTCTAGCCGATTTATTTTTATACTCATATGAGTCGGAGTTTCTTCAAAAGCTTGTAAAAGATAAGAGGATTCATGAGGCTAGAGCCTTTAATTTCACATACAGGTATATTGATGACGTTTTATCTATCAATAATTCTAGATTTGCAGAATTTCTTCCATTGATATATCCTCCAGAGCTGGAAGTTAAAGAGACCACCGATACAGCTTCGTCCGCATCATTTTTGGACTTATACCTCGAATTTGACGACAGTGGTCAACTCAGTACTAAAATTTATGATAAGCGGGACGACTTCAATTTTAAAATCATAAATTTTCCAAACATGTGCAGCAATATACCAGCTTCTCCTGCATATGGTGTTTACATCTCGCAATTGATTCGCTATGCAAGGGCCAGTAGCAATTATTCTGATTTCCTGAAACGTCATCTTCATCTGAGAAACAGGCTACTGAACCAGGGCTATTAAAAGATTCGCCTTATTCGATCTCTTAAAAAGTTTATATTCCGATACCAAGATCTTGTCGAAATATATTCCGTGTCTGCAGAAAAAATTATAAGCGATGCATTTTCATATAGTGAAAATGTATAAAGATAAAGAAGTCAAAAAATGTCAAGGATATTTTTTTGTCAATGTGTGACGTCAAAATATTTTTGACATTTACGTCACCGAATATGGTACTGCTTTGACAACTATTTTACCTATTTTGTTCCTGTATTTAAATACTGTTATAGTGACAGCCGGAACCTTTGAACCGTAATGAGAGCGGGAGGTTTGGCATCTTAAAATCTGATTCAACCCACCATTTCTTTAGAAATGCCTGTACCAAGTCAGGGTCATTACGGTTTTCACAGTTTTCCGGTTGTTGACTGATTTTGTCTGTTTATATAATTATGAATTTTGACTTTCCCTTTGTAAGATTGTTCGGAGTTCGGTAATTTTGTTATTACCCTTATTTGTTTCTGATCTTAAAGGTGAAGCTCCACTTGTTTCACATCTTAAAGGTGATGCTCCACTTGTTTCTGATCTTAAAGCTGATACTCCACTTGTTTCTGATCTTAAAGGTGATGCTCCACTTGTTTCTGATCTTAAAGGTGATGCTCCACTTGCTTCTCATCTTAAAGGTGATACTCCACTTGTTTCTGATCTTAAAGGTGATACTCCACTTGTTTCTGATCTTAAAGGTGATACTCCACTTGTTTCTGATCTTAAAGGTGATACTCCACTTGTTTTTCATCGTAAAGGTGATACTCCACTTGCTTCTCATCTTAAAGGTGATACTCCAATTGTTTCTCATCTTAAAGGTGATACTCCACTTGTTTCTCATCTTAAAGACGATACTCCACTTGTTTCTGATCTTAAAGGTGATACTCCACTTGTTTCTGATCTTAAAGCTGATACTCCACTTGTTTTTCATCGTAAAGGTGATACTCCACTTGCTTCTCATCTTAAAGGTGATACTCCACTTGTTTCTCATCTTAAAGGTGATACTCTACTTATTTCTCATCTTAAAGCTGATACTCTGATACTCCACATAAATCACATGTGGATTTTGAAAAACTCTAAAGATCTTTTGGATAAACTGAAATCAAGATCTTTCTCTCAGGTATCCTCCATCAAAACTTTAGATTTTTCAACTCTATATACCACCGTACCGCATGACAAATTAAAAACCCGCTTAAAAGAAACAATTCATAAAGCTTTTAGTCATAGAAACTATGGCTCAAAATTTGTTGTGTTAGGCTACAATTCCACATATTTTTCAAACAAAATTCAAAAAGGTAAAACATGCTACTCCGAGGAACAAGTGATCAGTATACTGGAGTTCCTCATCGATAACATATTTGTCTCCTTTGGAGGGACACTGTTTCAGCAGGTCGTCGGCATACCAATGGGTACGAATTGTGCCCCTCTTCTAGCCGATTTATTTTTATACTCATATGAGTCGGAGTTTCTTCAAAAGCTTGTAAAAGATAAGAAGATTCATGAGGCTAGAGCCTTTAATTTCACATACAGGTATATTGATGACGTTTTATCTATCAATAATTCTAGATTTGCAGAATTTCTTCCATTGATATATCCTCCAGAGCTGGAAGTTAAAGAGACCACCGATACAGCTTCGTCCGCATCATTTTTGGACTTATACCTCGAATTTGACGACAGTGGTCAACTCAGTACTAAAATTTATGATAAGCGGGACGACTTCAATTTTAAAATCATAAATTTTCCAAACATGTGCAGCAATATACCAGCTTCTCCTGCATATGGTGTTTACATCTCGCAATTGATTCGCTATGCAAGGGCCAGTAGCAATTATTCTGATTTCCTGAAACGTCATCTTCATCTGAGAAACAGGCTACTGAACCAGGGCTATTAAAAGATTCGCCTTATTCGATCTCTTAAAAAGTTTATATTCCGATACCAAGATCTTGTCGAAATATATTCCGTGTCTGCAGAAAAAATTATAAGCGATGCATTTTCATATAGTGAAAATGTATAAAGATAAAGAAGTCAAAAAATGTCAAGGATATTTTTTTGTCAATGTGTGACGTCAAAATATTTTTGACATTTACGTCACCGAATATGGTACTGCTTTGACAACTATTTTACCTATTTTGTTCCTGTATTTAAATACTGTTATAGTGACAGCCGGAACCTTTGAACCGTAATGAGAGCGGGAGGTTTGGCATCTTAAAATCTGATTCAACCCACCATTTCTTTAGAAATGCCTGTACCAAGTCAGGGTCATTACGGTTTTCACAGTTTTCCGGTTGTTGACTGATTTTGTCTGTTTATATAATTATGAATTTTGACTTTCCCTTTGTAAGATTGTTCGGAGTTCGGTAATTTTGTTATTACCCTTATTTGTTTCTGATCTTAAAGGTGAAGCTCCACTTGTTTCACATCTTAAAGGTGATGCTCCACTTGTTTCTGATCTTACAGTTGGTACTCCACTTGTTTCTGATCTTAAAGGTGATGCTCCACTTGTTTCTCATCTTAAAGGTGATGCTCCACCTGCTTCTCATCTTAAAGGTGATACTCAGCTTGTTTCTGATCTTAAAGGTGATACTCCACTTGTTTCTGATCTTAAAGGTGATACTCCACTTTCTTCTCATCTTAAAGGTGATACTCCACTTGTTTCTCATCTTAAAGGTGATACTCCATTTGTTTCTCATCATAAAGCTGATACTCCACTTGTTTCTGATCTTAAAGGTGAAGCTCCACTTGTTTCACATCTTAAAGGTGATGCTCCACTTGTTTCTGATCTTAAAGCTGATACTCCACTTGTTTCTGATCTTAAAGGTGATGCTCCACTTGTTTCTGATCTTAAAGGTGATGCTCCACTTGCTTCTCATCTTAAAGGTGATACTCCACTTGTTTCTGATCTTAAAGGTGATACTCCACTTGTTTCTGATCTTAAAGGTGATACTCCACTTGTTTCTGATCTTAAAGGTGATACTCCACTTGTTTTTCATCGTAAAGGTGATACTCCACTTGCTTCTCATCTTAAAGGTGATACTCCACTTGTTTCTCATCTTAAAGGTGATACTCCACTTGTTTCTCATCTTAAAGACGATACTCCACTTGTTTCTGATCTTAAAGGTGATACTCCACTTGTTTCTGATCTTAAAGCTGATACTCCACTTGTTTTTCATCGTAAAGGTGATACTCCACTTGCTTCTCATCTTAAAGGTGATACTCCACTTGTTTCTCATCTTAAAGGTGATACTCTACTTATTTCTCATCTTAAAGCTGATACTCTGATACTCCACATAAATCACATGTGGATTTTGAAAAACTCTAAAGATCTTTTGGATAAACTGAAATCAAGATCTTTCTCTCAGGTATCCTCCATCAAAACTTTAGATTTTTCAACTCTATGTACCACCGTACCGCATGACAAATTAAAAACCCGCTTAAAAGAAACAATTCATAAAGCTTTTAGTCATAGAAACTATGGCTCAAAATTTGTTGTGTTAGGCTACAATTCCACATATTTTTCAAACAAAATTCAAAAAGGTAAAACATGCTACTCCGAGGAACAAGTGATCAGTATACTGGAGTTCCTCATCGATAACATATTTGTCTCCTTTGGAGGGACACTGTTTCAGCAGGTCGTCGGCATACCAATGGGTACGAATTGTGCCCCTCTTCTAGCCGATTTATTTTTATACTCATATGAGTCGGAGTTTCTTCAAAAGCTTGTAAAAGATAAGAAGATTCATGAGGCTAGAGCCTTTAATTTCACATACAGGTATATTGATGACGTTTTATCTATCAATAATTCTAGATTTGCAGAATTTCTTCCATTGATATATCCTCCAGAGCTGGAAGTTAAAGAGACCACCGATACAGCTTCGTCCGCATCATTTTTGGACTTATACCTCGAATTTGACGACAGTGGTCAACTCAGTACTAAAATTTATGATAAGCGGGACGACTTCAATTTTAAAATCATAAATTTTCCAAACATGTGCAGCAATATACCAGCTTCTCCTGCATATGGTGTTTACATCTCGCAATTGATTCGCTATGCAAGGGCCAGTAGCAATTATTCTGATTTCCTGAAACGTCATCTTCATCTGAGAAACAGGCTACTGAACCAGGGCTATTAAAAGATTCGCCTTATTCGATCTCTTAAAAAGTTTATATTCCGATACCAAGATCTTGTCGAAATATATTCCGTGTCTGCAGAAAAAAGTATAAGCGATGCATTTTCATATAGTGAAAATGTATAAAGATAAAGAAGTCAAAAAATGTCAAGGATATTTTTTTGTCAATGTGTGACGTCAAAATATTTTTGACATTTACGTCACCGAATATGGTACTGCTTTGACAACTATTTTACCTATTTTGTTCCTGTATTTAAATACTGTTATAGTGACAGCCGGAACCTTTGAATCGTAATGAGAGCGGGAGGTTTGGCATCTTAAAATCTGATTCAACCCACCATTTCTTTAGAAATGCCTGTACCAAGTCAGGTTCATTACGGTTTTCACAGTTTTCCGGTTGTTGACTGATTTTGTCTGTTTATATAATTATGAATTTTGACTTTCCCTTTGTAAGATTGTTCGGAGTTCGGTAATTTTGTTATTACCCTTATTTGTTTCTGATCTTAAAGGTGAAGCTCCACTTGTTTCACATCCTAAAGGTGATGCTCCACTTGTTTCTGATCTTAAAGTTGGTACTCCACTTGTTTCTGATCTTAAAGGTGATGCTCCACCTGCTTCTCATCTTAAAGGTGATACTCCACTTGTTTCTGATCTTAAAGGTGATACTCCACTTGTTTCTGATCTTAAAGGTGATACTCCACTTGTTTCTCATCTTAAAGGTGATACTCCACTTGTTTCTGATCTTAAAGCTGATACTCCACTTGCTTCTCATCTTAAAGGTGATACTCCACTTGTTTCTCATCTTAAAGGTGATACTCCACTTATTTCTCATCTTAAAGCTGATACTCTGATACTCCACATAAATCACATGTGGATTTTGAAAAACTCTAAAGATCTTTTGGATAAACTGAAATCAAGATCTTTCTCTCAGGTATCCTCCATCAAAACTTTAGATTTTTCAACTCTATATACCACCGTACCGCATGACAAATTAAAAACCCACTTAAAAGAAACAATTCATAAAGCTTTTAGTCATAGAAACTATGGCTCAAAATTTGTTGTGTTAGGCTACAATTCCACATATTTTTCAAACAAAATTCAAAAAGGTAAAACATGCTACTCCGAGGAACAAGTGATCAGTATACTGGAGTTCCTCATCGATAACATATTTGTCTCCTTTGGAGGGACACTGTTTCAGCAGGTCGTCGGCATACCAATGGGTACGAATTGTGCCGCTCTTCTAGCCGATTTATTTTTATACTCATATGAGTCGGAGTTTCTTCAAAAGCTTGTAAAAGATAAGAAGATTCATGAGGCTAGAGCCTTTAATTTCACATACAGGTATATTGATGACGTTTTATCTATCAATAATTCTAGATTTGCAGAATTTCTTCCATTGATATATCCTCCAGAGCTGGAAGTTAAAGAGACCACCGATACAGCTTCGTCCGCATCATTTTTGGACTTATACCTCGAATTTGACGACAGTGGTCAACTCAGTACTAAAATTTATGATAAGCGGGACGACTTCAATTTTAAAATCATAAATTTTCCAAACATGTGCAGCAATATACCAGCTTCTCCTGCATATGGTGTTTACATCTCGCAATTGATTCGCTATGCAAGGGCCAGTAGCAATTATTCTGATTTCCTGAAACGTCATCTTCATCTGAGAAACAGGCTACTGAACCAGGGCTATTAAAAGATTCGCCTTATTCGATCTCTTAAAAAGTTTATATTCCGATACCAAGATCTTGTCGAAATATATTCCGTGTCTGCAGAAAAAATTATAAGCGATGCATTTTCATATAGTGAAAATGTATAAAGATAAAGAAGTCAAAAAATGTCAAGGATATTTTTTTGTCAATGTGTGACGTCAAAATATTTTTGACATTTACGTCACCGAATATGGTACTGCTTTGACAACTATTTTACCTATTTTGTTCCTGTATTTAAATACTGTTATAGTGACAGCCGGAACCTTTGAACCGTAATGAGAGCGGGAGGTTTGGCATCTTAAAATCTGATTCAACCCACCATTTCTTTAGAAATGCCTGTACCAAGTCAGGGTCATTACGGTTTTCACAGTTTTCCGGTTGTTGACTGATTTTGTCTGTTTATATAATTATGAATTTTGACTTTCCCTTTGTAAGATTGTTCGGAGTTCGGTAATTTTGTTATTACCCTTATTTGTTTCTGATCTTAAAGGTGAAGCTCCACTTGTTTCACATCTTAAAGGTGATGCTCCACTTGTTTCTGATCTTAAAGCTGATACTCCACTTGTTTCTGATCTTAAAGGTGATGCTCCACTTGTTTCTGATCTTAAAGGTGATGCTCCACTTGCTTCTCATCTTAAAGGTGATACTCCACTTGTTTCTGATCTTAAAGGTGATACTCCACTTGTTTCTGATCTTAAAGGTGATACTCCACTTGTTTCTGATCTTAAAGGTGATACTCCACTTGTTTTTCATCGTAAAGGTGATACTCCACTTGCTTCTCATCTTAAAGGTGATACTCCAATTGTTTCTCATCTTAAAGGTGATACTCCACTTGTTTCTCATCTTAAAGACGATACTCCACTTGTTTCTGATCTTAAAGGTGATACTCCACTTGTTTCTGATCTTAAAGCTGATACTCCACTTGTTTTTCATCGTAAAGGTGATACTCCACTTGCTTCTCATCTTAAAGGTGATACTCCACTTGTTTCTCATCTTAAAGGTGATACTCTACTTATTTCTCATCTTAAAGCTGATACTCTGATACTCCACATAAATCACATGTGGATTTTGAAAAACTCTAAAGATCTTTTGGATAAACTGAAATCAAGATCTTTCTCTCAGGTATCCTCCATCAAAACTTTAGATTTTTCAACTCTATATACCACCGTACCGCATGACAAATTAAAAACCCGCTTAAAAGAAACAATTCATAAAGCTTTTAGTCATAGAAACTATGGCTCAAAATTTGTTGTGTTAGGCTACAATTCCACATATTTTTCAAACAAAATTCAAAAAGGTAAAACATGCTACTCCGAGGAACAAGTGATCAGTATACTGGAGTTCCTCATCGATAACATATTTGTCTCCTTTGGAGGGACACTGTTTCAGCAGGTCGTCGGCATACCAATGGGTACGAATTGTGCCCCTCTTCTAGCCGATTTATTTTTATACTCATATGAGTCGGAGTTTCTTCAAAAGCTTGTAAAAGATAAGAAGATTCATGAGGCTAGAGCCTTTAATTTCACATACAGGTATATTGATGACGTTTTATCTATCAATAATTCTAGATTTGCAGAATTTCTTCCATTGATATATCCTCCAGAGCTGGAAGTTAAAGAGACCACCGATACAGCTTCGTCCGCATCATTTTTGGACTTATACCTCGAATTTGACGACAGTGGTCAACTCAGTACTAAAATTTATGATAAGCGGGACGACTTCAATTTTAAAATCATAAATTTTCCAAACATGTGCAGCAATATACCAGCTTCTCCTGCATATGGTGTTTACATCTCGCAATTGATTCGCTATGCAAGGGCCAGTAGCAATTATTCTGATTTCCTGAAACGTCATCTTCATCTGAGAAACAGGCTACTGAACCAGGGCTATTAAAAGATTCGCCTTATTCGATCTCTTAAAAAGTTTATATTCCGATACCAAGATCTTGTCGAAATATATTCCGTGTCTGCAGAAAAAATTATAAGCGATGCATTTTCATATAGTGAAAATGTATAAAGATAAAGAAGTCAAAAAATGTCAAGGATATTTTTTTGTCAATGTGTGACGTCAAAATATTTTTGACATTTACGTCACCGAATATGGTACTGCTTTGACAACTATTTTACCTATTTTGTTCCTGTATTTAAATACTGTTATAGTGACAGCCGGAACCTTTGAACCGTAATGAGAGCGGGAGGTTTGGCATCTTAAAATCTGATTCAACCCACCATTTCTTTAGAAATGCCTGTACCAAGTCAGGGTCATTACGGTTTTCACAGTTTTCCGGTTGTTGACTGATTTTGTCTGTTTATATAATTATGAATTTTGACTTTCCCTTTGTAAGATTGTTCGGAGTTCGGTAATTTTGTTATTACCCTTATTTGTTTCTGATCTTAAAGGTGAAGCTCCACTTGTTTCACATCTTAAAGGTGATGCTCCACTTGTTTCTGATCTTACAGTTGGTACTCCACTTGTTTCTGATCTTAAAGGTGATGCTCCACTTGTTTCTCATCTTAAAGGTGATGCTCCACCTGCTTCTCATCTTAAAGGTGATACTCAGCTTGTTTCTGATCTTAAAGGTGATACTCCACTTGTTTCTGATCTTAAAGGTGATACTCCACTTTCTTCTCATCTTAAAGGTGATACTCCACTTGTTTCTCATCTTAAAGGTGATACTCCATTTGTTTCTCATCATAAAGCTGATACTCCACTTGTTTCTGATCTTAAAGGTGAAGCTCCACTTGTTTCACATCTTAAAGGTGATGCTCCACTTGTTTCTGATCTTAAAGCTGATACTCCACTTGTTTCTGATCTTAAAGGTGATGCTCCACTTGTTTCTGATCTTAAAGGTGATGCTCCACTTGCTTCTCATCTTAAAGGTGATACTCCACTTGTTTCTGATCTTAAAGGTGATACTCCACTTGTTTCTGATCTTAAAGGTGATACTCCACTTGTTTCTGATCTTAAAGGTGATACTCCACTTGTTTTTCATCGTAAAGGTGATACTCCACTTGCTTCTCATCTTAAAGGTGATACTCCACTTGTTTCTCATCTTAAAGGTGATACTCCACTTGTTTCTCATCTTAAAGACGATACTCCACTTGTTTCTGATCTTAAAGGTGATACTCCACTTGTTTCTGATCTTAAAGCTGATACTCCACTTGTTTTTCATCGTAAAGGTGATACTCCACTTGCTTCTCATCTTAAAGGTGATACTCCACTTGTTTCTCATCTTAAAGGTGATACTCTACTTATTTCTCATCTTAAAGCTGATACTCTGATACTCCACATAAATCACATGTGGATTTTGAAAAACTCTAAAGATCTTTTGGATAAACTGAAATCAAGATCTTTCTCTCAGGTATCCTCCATCAAAACTTTAGATTTTTCAACTCTATGTACCACCGTACCGCATGACAAATTAAAAACCCGCTTAAAAGAAACAATTCATAAAGCTTTTAGTCATAGAAACTATGGCTCAAAATTTGTTGTGTTAGGCTACAATTCCACATATTTTTCAAACAAAATTCAAAAAGGTAAAACATGCTACTCCGAGGAACAAGTGATCAGTATACTGGAGTTCCTCATCGATAACATATTTGTCTCCTTTGGAGGGACACTGTTTCAGCAGGTCGTCGGCATACCAATGGGTACGAATTGTGCCCCTCTTCTAGCCGATTTATTTTTATACTCATATGAGTCGGAGTTTCTTCAAAAGCTTGTAAAAGATAAGAAGATTCATGAGGCTAGAGCCTTTAATTTCACATACAGGTATATTGATGACGTTTTATCTATCAATAATTCTAGATTTGCAGAATTTCTTCCATTGATATATCCTCCAGAGCTGGAAGTTAAAGAGACCACCGATACAGCTTCGTCCGCATCATTTTTGGACTTATACCTCGAATTTGACGACAGTGGTCAACTCAGTACTAAAATTTATGATAAGCGGGACGACTTCAATTTTAAAATCATAAATTTTCCAAACATGTGCAGCAATATACCAGCTTCTCCTGCATATGGTGTTTACATCTCGCAATTGATTCGCTATGCAAGGGCCAGTAGCAATTATTCTGATTTCCTGAAACGTCATCTTCATCTGAGAAACAGGCTACTGAACCAGGGCTATTAAAAGATTCGCCTTATTCGATCTCTTAAAAAGTTTATATTCCGATACCAAGATCTTGTCGAAATATATTCCGTGTCTGCAGAAAAAAGTATAAGCGATGCATTTTCATATAGTGAAAATGTATAAAGATAAAGAAGTCAAAAAATGTCAAGGATATTTTTTTGTCAATGTGTGACGTCAAAATATTTTTGACATTTACGTCACCGAATATGGTACTGCTTTGACAACTATTTTACCTATTTTGTTCCTGTATTTAAATACTGTTATAGTGACAGCCGGAACCTTTGAATCGTAATGAGAGCGGGAGGTTTGGCATCTTAAAATCTGATTCAACCCACCATTTCTTTAGAAATGCCTGTACCAAGTCAGGTTCATTACGGTTTTCACAGTTTTCCGGTTGTTGACTGATTTTGTCTGTTTATATAATTATGAATTTTGACTTTCCCTTTGTAAGATTGTTCGGAGTTCGGTAATTTTGTTATTACCCTTATTTGTTTCTGATCTTAAAGGTGAAGCTCCACTTGTTTCACATCCTAAAGGTGATGCTCCACTTGTTTCTGATCTTAAAGTTGGTACTCCACTTGTTTCTGATCTTAAAGGTGATGCTCCACCTGCTTCTCATCTTAAAGGTGATACTCCACTTGTTTCTGATCTTAAAGGTGATACTCCACTTGTTTCTGATCTTAAAGGTGATACTCCACTTGTTTCTGATCTTAAAGGTGATACTCCACTTGTTTCTGATCTTAAAGCTGATACTCCACTTGCTTCTCATCTTAAAGGTGATACTCCACTTGTTTCTCATCTTAAAGGTGATACTCCACTTATTTCTCATCTTAAAGCTGATACTCTGATACTCCACATAAATCACATGTGGATTTTGAAAAACTCTAAAGATCTTTTGGATAAACTGAAATCAAGATCTTTCTCTCAGGTATCCTCCATCAAAACTTTAGATTTTTCAACTCTATATACCACCGTACCGCATGACAAATTAAAAACCCACTTAAAAGAAACAATTCATAAAGCTTTTAGTCATAGAAACTATGGCTCAAAATTTGTTGTGTTAGGCTACAATTCCACATATTTTTCAAACAAAATTCAAAAAGGTAAAACATGCTACTCCGAGGAACAAGTGATCAGTATACTGGAGTTCCTCATCGATAACATATTTGTCTCCTTTGGAGGGACACTGTTTCAGCAGGTCGTCGGCATACCAATGGGTACGAATTGTGCCGCTCTTCTAGCCGATTTATTTTTATACTCATATGAGTCGGAGTTTCTTCAAAAGCTTGTAAAAGATAAGAAGATTCATGAGGCTAGAGCCTTTAATTTCACATACAGGTATATTGATGACGTTTTATCTATCAATAATTCTAGATTTGCAGAATTTCTTCCATTGATATATCCTCCAGAGCTGGAAGTTAAAGAGACCACCGATACAGCTTCGTCCGCATCATTTTTGGACTTATACCTCGAATTTGACGACAGTGGTCAACTCAGTACTAAAATTTATGATAAGCGGGACGACTTCAATTTTAAAATCATAAATTTTCCAAACATGTGCAGCAATATACCAGCTTCTCCTGCATATGGTGTTTACATCTCGCAATTGATTCGCTATGCAAGGGCCAGTAGCAATTATTCTGATTTCCTGAAACGTCATCTTCATCTGAGAAACAGGCTACTGAACCAGGGCTATTAAAAGATTCGCCTTATTCGATCTCTTAAAAAGTTTATATTCCGATACCAAGATCTTGTCGAAATATATTCCGTGTCTGCAGAAAAAATTATAAGCGATGCATTTTCATATAGTGAAAATGTATAAAGATAAAGAAGTCAAAAAATGTCAAGGATATTTTTTTGTCAATGTGTGACGTCAAAATATTTTTGACATTTACGTCACCGAATATGGTACTGCTTTGACAACTATTTTACCTATTTTGTTCCTGTATTTAAATACTGTTATAGTGACAGCCGGAACCTTTGAACCGTAATGAGAGCGGGAGGTTTGGCATCTTAAAATCTGATTCAACCCACCATTTCTTTAGAAATGCCTGTACCAAGTCAGGGTCATTACGGTTTTCACAGTTTTCCGGTTGTTGACTGATTTTGTCTGTTTATATAATTATGAATTTTGACTTTCCCTTTGTAAGATTGTTCGGAGTTCGGTAATTTTGTTATTACCCTTATTTGTTTCTCATCTTAAAGGTGAAGCTCCACTTGTTTCACATCTTAAAGGTGATGCTCCACTTGTTTCTGATCTTACAGTTGGTACTCCACTTGTTTCTGATCTTAAAGGTGATGCTCCACTTGTTTCTCATCTTAAAGGTGATGCTCCACCTGCTTCTCATCTTAAAGGTGATACTCAGCTTGTTTCTGATCTTAAAGGTGATACTCTACTTGTTTCTGATCTTAAAGGTGATACTCCACTTTCTTCTCATCTTAAAGGTGATACTCCACTTGTTTCTCATCTTAAAGGTGATACTCCACTTGTTTCTCATCTTAAAGCTGATACTCCACTTGTTTCTGATCTTAAAGGTGAAGCTCCACTTGTTTCACATCTTAAAGGTGATGCTCCACTTGTTTCTGATCTTAAAGCTGATACTCCACTTGTTTCTGATCTTAAAGGTGATGCTCCACTTGTTTCTGATCTTAAAGGTGATGCTCCACTTGCTTCTCATCTTAAAGGTGATACTCCAATTGTTTCTGATCTTAAAGGTGATACTCCACTTGTTTCTGATCTTAAAGGTGATACTCCACTTGTTTCTGATCTTAAAGGTGATACTCCACTTGTTTTTCATCGTAAAGGTGATACTCCACTTGCTTCTCATCTTAAAGGTGATACTCCACTTGTTTCTCATCTTAAAGGTGATACTCCACTTGTTTCTCATCTTAAAGACGATACTCCACTTGTTTCTGATCTTAAAGGTGATACTCCACTTGTTTCTGATCTTAAAGCTGATACTCCACTTGTTTTTCATCGTAAAGGTGATACTCCACTTGCTTCTCATCTTAAAGGTGATACTCCACTTGTTTCTCATCTTAAAGGTGATACTCTACTTATTTCTCATCTTAAAGCTGATACTCTGATACTCCACATAAATCACATGTGGATTTTGAAAAACTCTAAAGATCTTTTGGATAAACTGAAATCAAGATCTTTCTCTCAGGTATCCTCCATCAAAACTTTAGATTTTTCAACTCTATATACCACCGTACCGCATGACAAATTAAAAACCCGCTTAAAAGAAACAATTCATAAAGCTTTTAGTCATAGAAACTATGGCTCAAAATTTGTTGTGTTAGGCTACAATTCCACATATTTTTCAAACAAAATTCAAAAAGGTAAAACATGCTACTCCGAGGAACAAGTGATCAGTATACTGGAGTTCCTCATCGATAACATATTTGTCTCCTTTGGAGGGACACTGTTTCAGCAGGTCGTCGGCATACCAATGGGTACGAATTGTGCCCCTCTTCTAGCCGATTTATTTTTATACTCATATGAGTCGGAGTTTCTTCAAAAGCTTGTAAAAGATAAGAAGATTCATGAGGCTAGAGCCTTTAATTTCACATACAGGTATATTGATGACGTTTTATCTATCAATAATTCTAGATTTGCAGAATTTCTTCCATTGATATATCCTCCAGAGCTGGAAGTTAAAGAGACCACCGATACAGCTTCGTCCGCATCATTTTTGGACTTATACCTCGAATTTGACGACAGTGGTCAACTCAGTACTAAAATTTATGATAAGCGGGACGACTTCAATTTTAAAATCATAAATTTTCCAAACATGTGCAGCAATATACCAGCTTCTCCTGCATATGGTGTTTACATCTCGCAATTGATTCGCTATGCAAGGGCCAGTAGCAATTATTCTGATTTCCTGAAACGTCATCTTCATCTGAGAAACAGGCTACTGAACCAGGGCTATTAAAAGATTCGCCTTATTCGATCTCTTAAAAAGTTTATATTCCGATACCAAGATCTTGTCGAAATATATTCCGTGTCTGCAGAAAAAAGTATAAGCGATGCATTTTCATATAGTGAAAATGTATAAAGATAAAGAAGTCAAAAAATGTCAAGGATATTTTTTTGTCAATGTGTGACGTCAAAATATTTTTGACATTTACGTCACCGAATATGGTACTGCTTTGACAACTATTTTACCTATTTTGTTCCTGTATTTAAATACTGTTATAGTGACAGCCGGAACCTTTGAATCGTAATGAGAGCGGGAGGTTTGGCATCTTAAAATCTGA
Source organism: Bathymodiolus brooksi (assembly GCA_963680875.1). Lineage (NCBI taxonomy): Eukaryota > Metazoa > Mollusca > Bivalvia > Mytilida > Modiolidae > Bathymodiolus > Bathymodiolus brooksi. Next base: position 2,869,048 of record OY804587.1, on the reverse strand, counting down.
TTCAACCCACCATTTCTTTAGAAATGCCTGTACCAAGTCAGGGTCATTACGGTTTTCACAGTTTTCCGGTTGTTGACTGATTTTGTCTGTTTATATAATTATGAATTTTGACTTTCCCTTTGTAAGATTGTTCGGAGTTCGGTAATTTTGTTATTACCCTTATTTGTTTCTGATCTTAAAGGTGAAGCTCCACTTGTTTCACATCTTAAAGGTGATGCTCCACTTGTTTCTGATCTTACAGTTGGTACTCCACTTGTTTCTGATCTTAAAGGTGATGCTCCACTTGTTTCTCATCTTAAAGGTGATGCTCCACCTGCTTCTCATCTTAAAGGTGATACTCAGCTTGTTTCTGATCTTAAAGGTGATACTCCACTTGTTTCTGATCTTAAAGGTGATACTCCACTTTCTTCTCATCTTAAAGGTGATACTCCACTTGTTTCTCATCTTAAAGGTGATACTCCACTTGTTTCTCATCTTAAAGGTGATACTCCACTTGTTTCTGATCTTAAAGGTGATACTCCACTTGTTTCTCATCATAAAGGTGATACTCCACTTGTTTCTCATCTTAAAGGTGATACTCCACTTGTTGCTGATCTTAAAGGTGATGCTCCACTTGTTTCTGATTTTAAAGGTGATGCTCCACTTGTTTCTGATCTTAAAGGTGATACTCCACTTGTTTCTGATCTTAAAGGTGATACTCCACTTGTTTCTCATTTTAAAGGTGATACTCCACTTGTTTCTGATCTTAAAGCTGATACTCCACTTGTTTTTCATCGTAAAGGTGATACTCCACTTGCTTCTCATCTTAAAGGTGATACTCCACTTGTTTCTGATCTTAAAGGTGATACTCCACTAGTTTCTCATCTTAAAGACGATACTCCACTTGTTTCTGATCTTAAAGGTGATACTCCACTTGTTTCTGATCTTAAAGCTGATACCCCACTTGTTTTTCATCGTAAAGGTGATACTCCACTTGCTTCTCATCTTAAAGGTGATACTCCACTTGTTTCTCATCTTAAAGGTGATACTCCACTTGTTTCTCATCTTAAAGCTGATACTCCACTTGTTTCTGATCTTAAAGGTGAAGCTCCACTTGTTTCACATCTTAAAGGTGATGCTCCACTTGTTTCTGATCTTAAAGGTGATACTCCACTTGTTTCTGATCTTAGAGGTGATATTCCACTTGTTTCTCATCTTAAAGCTGATACTCCACTTGTTTCTGATCTTAAAGGTGATACTCCACTTGTTTCTGATCTTAAAGGTGATACTCCACTTTCTACTCATCTTAAAGGTGATACTCCACTTGTTTCTCATCTTAAAGCTGATACTCCACTTGTTTCTCATCTTAAAGCTTATACTCCACTTGTTTCTGATCTTAAAGGTGATGCTCCACTTGTTTCTCATCATAAAGCTGATACTCCACTTGTTTGTGATTTTAAAGGTGATGCTCCACTTGTTTCTTATCTTAAAGGTGATAATCCACTTGTTTCTCATCTTAAAGCTGATATTCCACTTGTTTGTGATTTTAAAGGTGATGCTCCACTTGTTTCTGATCTTAAAGGTCATGCTCCACTTGTTTCTGATCTTAATGGTGATACTCCACTTGTTTCTGATCTTAAAGGTGATACTCCACTTGTTTCTCATCTTAAAGGTGATACTCCACTTGTTTCTGATCTTAAAGGTGATACTCCACTTTCTTCTCATCTTAAAGGTGATACTCCACTTGTTTCTGATCTTAAAGGTGATGCTCCACTTGTTTCACATCTTAAAGGTGATGCTCCACTTGTTTCTGATCTTAAAGCTGATACTCCACTTGTTTCTGATCTTAAAGGTGATGCTCCACTTGTTTCTGATCTTAAAGGAGATGCTCCACTTGTTTCTCATCTTAAAGGTGATACTCCACTTGTTTCACATCTTAAAGGTGATACTCCACTTGTTTCTCATCTTAAAGGTGATACTCCACTTGTTTCTGATCTTAAAGGTCATACTCCACTTGTTTCTCATCTCAAAGGTAATACTCCACTTGTTTCTCATCTTAAAGGTGATACTCCACTTGTTTCTCATCTTAAAGCTGATATTCCACTTGTTTCTGATCTCAAAGGTGATACTCCACTTGTTTCTGATCTTGAAGCTGATACTCCACTTGTTTCTCATCTTAGAGGTGATATTCCACTTGTTTCTCATCTTAAAGCTGATACTCCACTTGTTTCTGATCTTAAAGGTGATACTCCACTTGTTTCTCATCTTAAAGGTGATACTCCACTTGTTTCTGATCATAAATCTGATACTCCACTTGTTTCTCATCTTAAAGCTGCTACTCCACTTGATTCTGATCTTAAAGGTGATACTCCACTTGTTTTTCATCATAAAGGTGATACTCCAATTGTTTCTCATCTTAAAGGTGATACTCCACTTGTTGCTGATCTTAAAGGTGATGCTCCACTTGTTTGTGATTTTAAAGGTGATGCTCCACTTGTTTGTGATTTTAAAGGTGATGCTCCACTTGTTTCTTATCTTAAAGGTGATACTCCACTTGTTTCTCATCTTAAAGCTGATATTCCACTTGTTTGTGATTTTAAAGGTGATGCTCCACTTGTTTCTGATCTTAAAGGTGATGCTCCACTTGTTTCTGATCTTAATGGTGATACTCCACTTGTTTCTGATCTTAAAGGTGATACTCCACTTGTTTCTGATCTTAAAGGTGATACTCCACTTGTTTCTGATCTTAAAGGTGATACTCCACTTTCTTCTCATCTTAAAGTTGATACTCCACTTGTTTCTCATCTTAAAGCTGATACTCCACTTGTTTCTGATCTTAAAGGTGATGCTCCACTTGTTTTACATCTTAAAGGTGATGCTCCACTTGTTTCTCATCTTAAAGCTGATACTCCACTTGTTTCTGATCTTAAAGGTGATGCTCCACTTGTTTCTGATCTTAAAGGGGAAGCTCCACTTGTTTCTCATCTTAAAGGTGATACTCCACTTGTTTCACATCTTAAAGGTGATATTCCACTTGTTTCTCATCTTAAAGGTGATACTCCACATGTTTCTGATCTTAAAGGTGATACTCCACTTGTTTCTCATCTCAAAGGTGATACTCCACTTGTTTCTCATCTTAAAGGTGATACTCCACTTGTTTCTCATCTTAAAGCTGATATTCCACTTGTTTCTAATCTTAAAGCTGATACTCCACTTGTTTCTGATCTTAAAGGTGATTCTCCACTTTCTTCTCATCATAAAGGTGATACTCCACTTGTTTCTCATCTTAAAGCTGATACCCCACTTGTTTCTGATCTTAAAGGTGATGCTCCACTTGTTTCACATCTTAAAGGTGATGCTCCACTTGTTTCTGATCTTAAAGCTGATATTCCACTTGTTTCTGATCTTAAAGGTGATGCTCCACTTGTTTCTGATCTTAAAGGAGATGCTCCACTTGTTTCTCATCTTAAAGGTGATACTCCACTTGTTTCACATCTTAAAGGTGATACTCCACTTGTTTCTCATCTTAAAGGTGATACTCCACTTGTTTCTGATCTTAAAGGTGATACTCCACTTGTTTCTCATCTCAAAGGTAATACTCCACTTGTTTCTCATCTTAAAGGTGATACTCCACTTGTTTCTCATCTTAAAGCTGATATTCCACTTGTTTCTGATCTTAAAGGTGATACTCCACTTGTTTCTGATCTTGAAGCTGATACTCCACTTGTTTCTCATCTTAAAGGTGATACTCCACTTGTTTCTGATCTTAAAGGTGATACTCCACTTGTTTCTCATCTTAGAGGTGATATTCCACTTGTTTCTCATCTTAAAGCTGATACTCCACTTGTTTCTGATTTTAAAGGTGATACTCCACTTGTTTCTCATCTTAAAGGTGATACTCCACTTGTTTCTGATCATAAATCTGATACTCCACTTGTTTCTCATCTTAAAGCTGCTACTCCACTTGTTTCTGATCTTAAAGGTGATACTCCACTTGTTTCTCATCATAAAGGTGATACTCCACTTGTTTCTCATCTTAAAGGTGATACTCCACTTGTTGCTGATCTTAAGGGTGATGCTCCACTTGTTTCTGATTTTAAAGGTGATGCTCCACTTGTTTCTGATCTTAAAGGTGATACTCCACTTGTTTCTGATCTTAAAGGTGATACTCCACTTGTTTCTGATCTTAAAGGTGATACTCCACTTGTTTCTGATCTTAAAGCTGATACTCCACTTGTTTTTCATCGTAAAGGTGATACTCCACTTGCTTCTCATCTTAAAGGTGATACTCCACTTGTTTCTCATCTTAAAGGTGTTACTCCACTTGTTTCTCATCTTAAAGACGATACTCCACTTGTTTCTGATCTTAAAGGTGATACTCCACTTGTTTCTGATCTTAAAGCTGATACTCCACTTGTTTTTCATCGTAAAGGTGATACTCCACTTGCTTCTCATCTTAAAGGTGATACTCCACTTGTTTCTCATCTTAAAGGTGATACTCCACTTATTTCTCATCTTAAAGCTGATACTCTGATACTCCACATAAATCACATGTGGATTTTGAAAAACTCTAAAGATCTTTTGGATAAACTGAAATCAAGATCTTTCTCTCAGGTATCCTCCATCAAAACTTTAGATTTTTCAACTCTATATACCACCGTACCGCATGACAAATTAAAAACCCACTTAAAAGAAACAATTCATAAAGCTTTTAGTCATAGAAACTATGGCTCAAAATTTGTTGTGTTAGGCTACAATTCCACATATTTTTCAAACAAAATTCAAAAAGGTAAAACATGCTACTCCGAGGAACAAGTGGTCAGTATACTGGAGTTCCTCATCGATAACATATTTGTCTCCTTTGGAGGGACACTGTTTCAGCAGGTCGTCGGCATACCAATGGGTACGAATTGTGCCCCTCTTCTAGCCGATTAATTTTTATACTCATATGAGTCGGAGTTTCTTCAAAAGCTTGTAAAAGATAAGAAGATTCATGAGGCTAGAGCCTTTAATTTCACATACAGGTATATTGATGACGTTTTATCTACCAATAATTCTAGATTTGCAGAATTTCTTCCATTGATATATCCTCCAGAGCTGGAAGTTAAAGAGACCACCGATACAGCTTCGTCCGCATCATTTTTGGACTTATACCTCGAATTTGACGACAGTGGTCAACTCAGTACTAAAATTTATGATAAGCGGGACGACTTCAATTTTAAAATCATAAATTTTCCAAACATGTGCAGCAATATACCAGCTTCTCCTGCATATGGTGTTTACATCTCGCAATTGATTCGCTATGCAAGGGCCAGTAGCAATTATTCTGATTTCCTGAAACGTCATCTTCATCTGAGAAACAGGCTACTGAACCAGGGCTATTAAAAGATTTGCCTTATTCGATCTCTTAAAAAGTTTATATTCCGATACCAAGATCGTGTCGAAATATATTCCGTGTCTGCAGAAAAAGTTATAAGCGATGCATTTTCATATAGTGAAAATGTATAAAGATAAAGAAGTCAAAAAATGTCAAGGATATTTTTTTGTCAATGTGTGACGTCAAAATATTTTTGACATTTACGTCACCGAATATGGTACTGCTTTGACAACTATTTTACCTATTTTGTTCCTGTATTTAAATACTGTTATAGTGACAGCCGGAACCTTTGAATCGTAATGAGAGCGGGAGGTTTGGCATCTTAAAATCTGATTCAACCCACCTGTACCAAGTCAGGGTCATTACGGTTTTCACAGTTTTCCGGTTGTTGACTGATTTTGTCTGTTTATATAATTATGAATTTTGACTTTCCCTTTGTAAGATTGTTCGGAGTTCGGTAATTTTGTTATTACCCTTATTTGTTTCTGATCTTAAAGGTGAAGCTCCACTTGTTTCACATCTTAAAGGTGATGCTCCACTTGTTTCTCATCTTACAGTTGGTACTCCACTTGTTTCTGATCTTAAAGGTGATGCTCCACTTGTTTCTCATCTTAAAGGTGATGCTCCACCTGCTTCTCATCTTAAAGTTGATACTCAGCTTGTTTCTGATCTTAAAGGTGATACTCCACTTGTTTCTGATCTTAAAGGTGATACTCCACTTTCTTCTCATCTTAAAGGTGATACTCCACTTGTTTCTCATCTTAAAGGTGATACTCCACTTGTTTCTCATCTTAAAGGTGATACTCCACTTGTTTCTGATCTTAAAGGTGATACTCCACTTGTTTCTCATCATAAAGGTGATACTCCACTTGTTTCTCATCTTAAAGGTGATACTCCACTTGTTGCTGATCTTAAAGGTGATGCTCCACTTGTTTCTGATTTTAAAGGTGATGCTCCACTTGTTTCTGATCTTAAAGGTGATACTCCACTTGTTTCTGATCTTAAAGGTGATACTCCACTTGTTTCTCATTTTAAAGGTGATACTCCACTTGTTTCTGATCTTAAAGCTGATACTCCACTTGTTTTTCATCGTAAAGGTGATACTCCACTTGCTTCTCATCTTAAAGGTGATACTCCACTTGTTTCTCATCTTAAAGGTGATACTCCACTTGTTTCTCATCTTAAAGACGATACTCCACTTGTTTCTGATCTTAAAGGTGATACTCCACTTGTTTCTGATCTTAAAGCTGATACTCCACTTGTTTTTCATCGTAAAGGTGATACTCCACTTGCTTCTCATCTTAAAGGTGATACTCCACTTGTTTCTCATCTTAAAGGTGATACTCCACTTATTTCTCATCTTAAAGCTGATACTCTGATACTCCACATAAATCACATGTGGATTTTGAAAAACTCTAAAGATCTTTTGGATAAACTGAAATCAAGATCTTTCTCTCAGGTATCCTCCATCAAAACTTTAGATTTTTCAACTCTATATACCACCGTACCGCATGACAAATTAAAAACCCGCTTAAAAGAAACAATTCATAAAGCTTTTAGTCATAGAAACTATGGCTCAAAATTTGTTGTGTTAGGCTACAATTCCACATATTTTTCAAACAAAATTCAAAAAGGTAAAACATGCTACTCCGAGGAACAAGTGATCAGTATACTGGAGTTCCTCATCGATAACATATTTGTCTCCTTTGGAGGGACACTGTTTCAGCAGGTCGTCGGCATACCAATGGGTACGAATTGTGCCCCTCTTCTAGCCGATTTATTTTTATACTCATATGAGTCGGAGTTTCTTCAAAAGCTTGTAAAAGATAAGAAGATTCATGAGGCTAGAGCCTTTAATTTCACATACAGGTATATTGATGACGTTTTATCTATCAATAATTCTAGATTTGCAGAATTTCTTCCATTGATATATCCTCCAGAGCTGGAAGTTAAAGAGACCACCGATACAGCTTCGTCCGCATCATTTTTGGACTTATACCTCGAATTTGACGACAGTGGTCAACTCAGTACTAAAATTTATGATAAGCGGGACGACTTCAATTTTAAAATCATAAATTTTCCAAACATGTGCAGCAATATACCAGCTTCTCCTGCATATGGTGTTTACATCTCGCAATTGATTCGCTATGCAAGGGCCAGTAGCAATTATTCTGATTTCCTAAAACGTCATCTTCATCTGAGAAACAGGCTACTGAACCAGGGCTATTAAAAGATTCGCCTTATTCGATCTCTTAAAAAGTTTATATTCCGATACCAAGATCTTGTCGAAATATATTCCGTGTCTGCAGAAAAAATTATAAGCGATGCATTTTCATATAGTGAAAATGTATAAAGATAAAGAAGTCAAAAAATGTCAAGGATATTTTTTTGTCAATGTGTGACGTCAAAATATTTTTGACATTTACGTCACCGAATATGGTACTGCTTTGACAACTATTTTACCTATTTTGTTCCTGTATTTAAATACTGTTATAGTGACAGCCGGAACCTTTGAATCGTAATGAGAGCGGGAGGTTTGGCATCTTAAAATCTGATTCAACCCACCATTTCTTTAGAAATGCCTGTACCAAGTCAGGGTCATTACGGTTTTCACAGTTTTCCGGTTGTTGACTGATTTTGTCTGTTTATATAATTATGAATTTTGACTTTCCCTTTGTAAGATTGTTCGGAGTTCGGTAATTTTGTTATTACCCTTATTTGTTTCTGATCTTAAAGGTGAAGCTCCACTTGTTTCACATCTTAAAGGTGATATTCCACTTGTTTCTGATCTTAAAGGTGATGCTCCACTTGTTTCTCATCTTAAAGGTGATGCTCCACCTGCTTCTCATCTTAAAGGTGATACTCAGCTTGTTTCTGATCTTAAAGGTGATACTCCACTTGTTTTTGATCTTAAAGGTGATACCCCACTTTCTTCTCATCTTAAAGGTGATACTCCACTTGTTTCTCATCTTAAAGGTGATACTCCACTTGTTTCTCATCTTAAAGCTGATACTCCACTTGTTTCTGATCTTAAAGGTGAAGCTCCACTTGTTTCACATCTTAAAGGTGATGCTCCACTTGTTTCTGATCTTAAAGCTGATACTCCACTTGTTTCTGATCTTAAAGGTGATGCTCCACTTGTTTCTGATCTTAAAGGTGATGCTCCACTTGCTTCTCATCTTAAAGGTGATACTCCACTTGTTTCTGATCTTAAAGGTGATACTCCACTTGTTTCTGATCTTAAAGGTGATACTCCACTTGTTTCTGATCTTAAAGGTGATACTCCACTTGTTTTTCATCGTAAAGGTGATACTCCACTTGCTTCTCATCTTAAAGGTGATACTCCACTTGTTTCTCATCTTAAAGGTGATACTCCACTTGTTTCTCATCTTAAAGACGATACTCCACTTGTTTCTGATCTTAAAGGTGATACTCCACTTGTTTCTGATCTTAAAGCTGATACTCCACTTGTTTTTCATCGTAAAGGTGATACTCCACTTGCTTCTCATCTTAAAGGTGATACTCCACTTGTTTCTCATCTTAAAGGTGATACTCCACTTATTTCTCATCTTAAAGCTGATACTCTGATACTCCACATAAATCACATGTGGATTTTGAAAAACTCTAAAGATCTTTTGGATAAACTGAAATCAAGATCTTTCTCTCAGGTATCCTCCATCAAAACTTTAGATTTTTCAACTCTATATACCACCGTACCGCATGACAAATTAAAAACCCACTTAAAAGAAACAATTCATAAAGCTTTTAGTCATAGAAACTATGGCTCAAAATTTGTTGTGTTAGGCTACAATTCCACATATTTTTCAAACAAAATTCAAAAAGGTAAAACATGCTACTCCGAGGAACAAGTGATCAGTATACTGGAGTTCCTCATCGATAACATATTTGTCTCCTTTGGAGGGACACTGTTTCAGCAGGTCGTCGGCATACCAATGGGTACGAATTGTGCCCCTCTTCTAGCCGATTTATTTTTATACTCATATGAGTCGGAGTTTCTTCAAAAGCTTGTAAAAGATAAGAAGATTCATGAGGCTAGAGCCTTTAATTTCACATACAGGTATATTGATGACGTTTTATCTATCAATAATTCTAGATTTGCAGAATTTCTTCCATTGATATATCCTCCAGAGCTGGAAGTTAAAGAGACCACCGATACAGCTTCGTCCGCATCATTTTTGGACTTATACCTCGAATTTGACGACAGTGGTCAACTCAGTACTAAAATTTATGATAAGCGGGACGACTTCAATTTTAAAATCATAAATTTTCCAAACATGTGCAGCAATATACCAGCTTCTCCTGCATATGGTGTTTACATCTCGCAATTGATTCGCTATGCAAGGGCCAGTAGCAATTATTCTGATTTCCTGAAACGTCATCTTCATCTGAGAAACAGGCTACTGAACCAGGGCTATTAAAAGATTCGCCTTATTCGATCTCTTAAAAAGTTTATATTCCGATACCAAGATCTTGTCGAAATATATTCCGTGTCTGCAGAAAAAATTATAAGCGATGCATTTTCATATAGTGAAAATGTATAAAGATAAAGAAGTCAAAAAATGTCAAGGATATTTTTTTGTCAATGTGTGACGTCAAAATATTTTTGACATTTACGTCACCGAATATGGTACTGCTTTGACAACTATTTTACCTATTTTGTTCCTGTATTTAAATACTGTTATAGTGACAGCCGGAACCTTTGAATCGTAATGAGAGCGGGAGGTTTGGCATCTTAAAATCTGATTCAACCCACCATTTCTTTAGAAATGCCTGTACCAAGTCAGGGTCATTACGGTTTTCACAGTTTTCCGGTTGTTGACTGATTTTGTCTGTTTATATAATTATGAATTTTGACTTTCCCTTTGTAAGATTGTTCGGAGTTCGGTAATTTTGTTATTACCCTTATTTGTTTCTGATCTTAAAGGTGAAGCTCCACTTGTTTCACATCTTAAAGGTGATGCTCCACTTGTTTCTGATCTTACAGTTGGTACTCCACTTGTTTCTGATCTTAAAGGTGATGCTCCACTTGTTTCTCATCTTAAAGGTGATGCTCCACCTGCTTCTCATCTTAAAGGTGATACTCCACTTGTTTCTGATCTTAAAGGTGATACTCCACTTGTTTCTCATCTTAAAGGTGATACTCCACTTGTTTCTCATCTTAAAGCTGATACTCCACTTGTTTCTGATCTTAAAGCTGATACTCCACTTATTTCTCATCTTAAAGGTGATACTCCAATGGTTCTCATATTAAAGGTGAAGCTCCACTTGTTTTTCATCTTAAAGGTGATACTCCACTTGTTTCTGATCTTAAAGGTGATATTCCACTTGTTTCTGATCTTAAAGGTGATGCTCCACTTGTTTCTGATCTTAAAGGTGATAGTCATCTTGTTTCTCATCTTAAAGGTGATACTCCACTCGTTTCTCATCTTAAAGGTGATACCCCACTTGTTTCTGATCTTAAAGGTGATACTCCACTTGTTTCTAATCTTGAAGCTGATACTCCACTTGTTTTTCATCGTAAAGGTGATACTCCACTTGCTTCTCATCTTAAAGGTGATACTCCACTTGTTTCTGATCTTAAATCTGATTCTCCACTTGTTTCTCATCTTAAAGCTGATACTCCACTTGTTTCTCATCTTAAAGGTGATACTCCACTTGTTTCTCATCTTAGAGGTAATACTCCACTTGTTTCTCATCGTAAAGCTGATACTCCACTTGTTTCTGATCTTAAAGGTGATACTCCACTTGTTTCTCATCTTAAAGCTGATACTCCACTTGTTTCTGATCTTAAAGATGATGCTCCACTTGTTTCACATCTTAAAGGTGATGCTCCACTTGTTTCTCATCTTAAAGCTGATACTCCACTTGTTTCTGATCTTAAAGGTGATGCTCCACTTGTTTCTGATCTTAAAGGAGATGCTCCACTTGTTTCTCATCTTAAAGGTGATACTCCACTTGTTTCACATCTTAAAGGTGATACTCCACTTGTTTCTCATCTTAAAGGTGATACTCCACTTGTTTCTGATCTTAAAGGTGATACTCCACTTGTTTCTCATCTCAAAGGTAATATTCCACTTGTTTCTCATCTTAAAGGTGATACTCCACTTGTTTCTCATCTTAAAGCTGATATTCCACTTGTTTCTGATCTTAAAGGTGATACTCCACTTGTTTCTGATCTTGAAGCTGATACTCTACTTGTTTCTCATCTTAAAGGTGATACTCCACTTGTTTCTCATCTTAAAGGTGATACTCCACTTGTTTCTCATCTTAGAGGTGATATTCCACTTGTTTCTCATCTTAAAGGTGATACTCCACTTGTTTCTGATCTTAAAGGTGATACTCCACTTGTTTCTCATCTTAAAGGTGATACTCCACTTGTTTCTGATCTTAAAGGTGATACTCCACTTTCTTCTCATCTTAAAGGTGATACTCCACTTGTTTCTCATCTTAAAGCTGATACTCCACTTGTTTCTGATCTTAAAGGTGATGCTCCACTTGTTTCACATCTTAAAGGTGATGCTCCACTTGTTTCTGATCTTAAAGGTGATGCTCCACTTGTTTCTGATCTTAAAGGTGATGCTCCACTTGTTTCTGATCTTAAAGGAGATGCTCCACTTGTTTCTCATCTTAAAGCTGATACTCCACTTGTTTCACATCTTAAAGGTGATACTCCACTTGTTTCTCATCTTAAAGGTGATACTCCACTTGTTTCTGATCTTAAAGGTGATACTCCACTTGTTTCTCATCTCAAAGGTAATACTCCACTTGTTTCTCATCTTAAAGGTGATACTCCACTTGTTTCTCATCTTAAAGCTGATATTCCACTTGTTTCTGATCTTAAAGGTGATACTCCACTTGTTTCTGGTCTTGAAGCTGATACTCCACTTGTTTTTCATCGTAAAGGTGATACTCCACTTGCTTCTCATCTTAAAGGTGATACTCCACTTGTTTCTCATCTTAAAGGTGATACTCCACTTATTTCTCATCTTAAAGCTGATACTCCACTTGTCTATCTTAAAGGTGATACTCCACTTGTTTCTCATCTTAAAGGTGATACTCCACTTGTTTCTGATCATAAATCTGATACTCCACTTGTTTCTGATCTTAAAGCTGATACTCCACTTGTTTCTGATCTTAAAGGTGATACTCCACTTGTTTCTCATCATAAAGGTGATACTCCACTTGTTTCTCATCTTAAAGGTGATACTCCACTTGTTGCTGATCTTAAAGGTGATGCTCCACTTGTTTCTGATTTTAAAGGTGATGCTCCACTTGTTTCTGATCTTAAAGGTGATACTCCACTTGTTTCTGATCTTAAAGGTGATACTCCACTTGTTTCTGATCTTAAAGGTGTTACTCCACTTGTTTCTGATCTTAAAGCTGATACTCCACTTGTTTTTCATCGTAAAGGTGATACTCCACTTGTTTCTCATCTTAAAGGTGATACTCCACTTGTTTCTCATCTTAAAGGTGATACTCCACTTGTTTCTCATCTTAAAGACGATACTCCACTTGTTTCTGATCTTAAAGGTGATACTCCACTTGTTTCTGATCTTAAAGCTGATACTCCACTTGTTTTTCATCGTAAAGGTGATACTCCACTTGCTTCTCATCTTAAAGGTGATACTCCACGTGTTTCTCATCTTAAAGACGATACTCCACTTATTTCTCATCTTAAAGCTGATACTCCACTTGTTTCTGATCTTAAAGGTGATACTCCACTTGTTTCTCATCTTAAAGGTGATACTCCACTTGTTTCTGATCATAAATCTGATACTCCACTTGTTTCTCATCTTAAAGCTGATACTCCACTTGTTTCTGATCTTAAAGGTGATACTCCACTTGTTTCTCATCATAAAGGTGATACTCCACTTGTTTCTCATCTTAAAGGTGATACTCCACTTGTTGCTGATCTTAAAGGTGATGCTCCACTTGTTTCTGATTTTAAAGGTGATGCTCCACTTGTTTCTGATCTTAAAGGTGATACTCCACTTGTTTCTCATCTCAAAGGTAATATTCCACTTGTTTCTCATCTTAAAGGTGATACTCCACTTGTTTCTCATCTTAAAGCTGATATTCCACTTGTTTCTGATCTTAAAGGTGATACTCCACTTGTTTCTGATCTTGAAGCTGATACTCTACTTGTTTCTCATCTTAAAGGTGATACTCCACTTGTTTCTCATCTTAAAGGTGATACTCCACTTGTTTCTCATCTTAGAGGTGATATTCCACTTGTTTCTCATCTTAAAGGTGATACTCCACTTGTTTCTGATCTTAAAGGTGATACTCCACTTGTTTCTCATCTTAAAGGTGATACTCCACTTGTTTCTGATCTTAAAGGTGATACTCCACTTTCTTCTCATCTTAAAGGTGATACTCCACTTGTTTCTCATCTTAAAGCTGATACTCCACTTGTTTCTGATCTTAAAGGTGATGCTCCACTTGTTTCACATCTTAAAGGTGATGCTCCACTTGTTTCTGATCTTAAAGGTGATGCTCCACTTGTTTCTGATCTTAAAGGTGATGCTCCACTTGTTTCTGATCTTAAAGGAGATGCTCCACTTGTTTCTCATCTTAAAGCTGATACTCCACTTGTTTCACATCTTAAAGGTGATACTCCACTTGTTTCTCATCTTAAAGGTGATACTCCACTTGTTTCTGATCTTAAAGGTGATACTCCACTTGTTTCTCATCTCAAAGGTAATACTCCACTTGTTTCTCATCTTAAAGGTGATACTCCACTTGTTTCTCATCTTAAAGCTGATATTCCACTTGTTTCTGATCTTAAAGGTGATACTCCACTTGTTTCTGGTCTTGAAGCTGATACTCCACTTGTTTTTCATCGTAAAGGTGATACTCCACTTGCTTCTCATCTTAAAGGTGATACTCCACTTGTTTCTCATCTTAAAGGTGATACTCCACTTATTTCTCATCTTAAAGCTGATACTCCACTTGTCTATCTTAAAGGTGATACTCCACTTGTTTCTCATCTTAAAGGTGATACTCCACTTGTTTCTGATCATAAATCTGATACTCCACTTGTTTCTGATCTTAAAGCTGATACTCCACTTGTTTCTGATCTTAAAGGTGATACTCCACTTGTTTCTCATCATAAAGGTGATACTCCACTTGTTTCTCATCTTAAAGGTGATACTCCACTTGTTGCTGATCTTAAAGGTGATGCTCCACTTGTTTCTGATTTTAAAGGTGATGCTCCACTTGTTTCTGATCTTAAAGGTGATACTCCACTTGTTTCTGATCTTAAAGGTGATACTCCACTTGTTTCTGATCTTAAAGGTGTTACTCCACTTGTTTCTGATCTTAAAGCTGATACTCCACTTGTTTTTCATCGTAAAGGTGATACTCCACTTGTTTCTCATCTTAAAGGTGATACTCCACTTGTTTCTCATCTTAAAGGTGATACTCCACTTGTTTCTCATCTTAAAGACGATACTCCACTTGTTTCTGATCTTAAAGGTGATACTCCACTTGTTTCTGATCTTAAAGCTGATACTCCACTTGTTTTTCATCGTAAAGGTGATACTCCACTTGCTTCTCATCTTAAAGGTGATACTCCACGTGTTTCTCATCTTAAAGACGATACTCCACTTATTTCTCATCTTAAAGCTGATACTCCACTTGTTTCTGATCTTAAAGGTGATACTCCACTTGTTTCTCATCTTAAAGGTGATACTCCACTTGTTTCTGATCATAAATCTGATACTCCACTTGTTTCTCATCTTAAAGCTGATACTCCACTTGTTTCTGATCTTAAAGGTGATACTCCACTTGTTTCTCATCATAAAGGTGATACTCCACTTGTTTCTCATCTTAAAGGTGATACTCCACTTGTTGCTGATCTTAAAGGTGATGCTCCACTTGTTTCTGATTTTAAAGGTGATGCTCCACTTGTTTCTGATCTTAAAGGTGATACTCCACTTGTTTCTGATCTTAAAGGTGATACTCCACTTGTTTCTGATCTTAAAGGTGATACTCCACTTGTTTCTGATCTTAAAGCTGATACTCCACTTGTTTTTCATCGTAAAGGTGATACTCCACTTGCTTCTCATCTTAAAGGTGATACTCCACTTGTTTCTCATCTTAAAGGTGATACTCCACTTGTTTCTCATCTTAAAGACGAAACTCCACTTGTTTCTGATCTTAAAGGTGATACTCCACTTGTTTCTGATCTTAAAGCTGATACTCCACTTGTTTTTCATCGTAAAGGTGATACTCCACTTGCTTCTCATCTTAAAGGTGATACTCCACTTGTTTCTCATCTTAAAGGTGATACTCCACTTATTTCTCATCTTAAAGCTGATACTCTGATACTCCACATAAATCACATGTGGATTTTCATATAGTGAAAATGTATAAAGATAAAGAAGTCAAAAAATGTCAAGGATATTTTTTTGTCAATGTGTGACGTCAAAATATTTTTGACATTTACGTCACCGAATATGGTACTGCTTTGACAACTATTTTACCTATTTTGTTCCTGTATTTAAATACTGTTATAGTGACAGCCGGAACCTTTGAACCGTAATGAGAGCGGGAGGTTTGGCATCTTAAAATCTGATTCAACCCACCATTTCTTTAGAAATGCCTGTACCAAGTCAGGGTCATTACGGTTTTTGACAGTTTTCCGGTTGTTGACTGATTTTGTCTGTTTATATAATTATGAATTTTGACTTTCCCTTTGTAAGATTGTTCGGAGTTCGGTAATTTTGTTATTACCCTTATTTGTTTCTGATCTTAAAGGTGAAGCTCCACTTGTTTCACATCTTAAAGGTGATGCTCCACTTGTTTCTGATCTTACAGTTGGTACTCCACTTGTTTCTGATCTTAAAGGTGATGCTCCACTTGTTTCTCATCTTAAAGGTGATGCTCCACCTGCTTCTCATCTTAAAGGTGATACTCAGCTTGTTTCTGATCTTAAAGGTGATACTCCACTTGTTTCTGATCTTAAAGGTGATACTCCACTTTCTTCTCATCTTAAAGGTGATACTCCACTTGTTTCTCATCTTAAAGGTGATACTCCACTTGTTTCTCATCTTAAAGGTGATACTCCACTTCTTTCACATCTTAAAGGTGAAGCTCCACTTGTTTCACATCTTAAAGGTGATGCTCCACTTGTTTCTGATCTTAAAGCTGATACTCCACTTGTTTCTGATCTTAAAGGTGATGCTCCACTTGTTTCTGATCTTAAAGGTGATGCTCCACTTGCTTCTCATCTTAAAGGTGATACTCCACTTGCTTCTGATCTTAAAGGTGATACTCCACTTGTTTCTGATCTTAAAGGTGATACTCCACTAGTTTCTGATTTTAAAGGTGATACTCCACTTGTTTTTCATCGTAAAGGTGATACTCCACTTGCTTCTCATCTTAAAGGTGATACTCCACTTGTTTCTCATCTTAAAGGTGATACTCCACTTGTTTCTCATCTTAAAGACGATACTCCACTTGTTTCTGATCTTAAAGGTGATACTCCACTTGTTTCTGATCTTAAAGCTGATACTCCACTTGTTTTTCATCGTAAAGGTGATACTCCACTTGCTTCTCATCTTAAAGGTGATACTCCACTTGTTTCTCATCTTAAAGGTGATACTCTACTTATTTCTCATCTTAAAGCTGATACTCTGATACTCCACATAAATCACATGTGGATTTTGAAAAACTCTACAGATCTTTTGGATAAACTGAAATCAAGATCTTTCTCTCAGGTATCCTCCATCAAAACTTTAGATTTTTCAACTCTATATACCACCGTACCGCATGACAAATTAAAAACCCACTTAAAAGAAACAATTCATAAAGCTTTTAGTCATAGAAACTATGGCTCAAAATTTGTTGTGTTAGGCTACAATTCCACATATTTTTCAAACAAAATTCAAAAAGGTAAAACATGCTACTCCGAGGAACAAGTGATCAGTATACTGGAGTTCCTCATCGATAACATATTTGTCTCCTTTGGAGGGACACTGTTTCAGCAGGTCGTCGGCATACCAATGGGTACGAATTGTGCCCCTCTTCTAGCCGATTTATTTTTATACTCATATGAGTCGGAGTTTCTTCAAAAGCTTGTAAAAGATAAGAAGATTCATGAGGCTAGAGCCTTTAATTTCACATACAGGTATATTGATGACGTTTTATCTATCAATAATTCTAGATTTGCAGAATTTCTTCCATTGATATATCCTCCAGAGCTGGAAGTTAAAGAGACCACCGATACAGCTTCGTCCGCATCATTTTTGGACTTATACCTCGAATTTGACGACAGTGGTCAACTCAGTACTAAAATTTATGATAAGCGGGACGACTTCAATTTTAAAATCATAAATTTTCCAAACATGTGCAGCAATATACCAGCTTCTCCTGCATATGGTGTTTACATCTCGCAATTGATTCGCTATGCAAGGGCCAGTAGCAATTATTCTGATTTCCTGAAACGTCATCTTCATCTGAGAAACAGGCTACTGAACCAGGGCTATTAAAAGATTCGCCTTATTCGATCTCTTAAAAAGTTTATATTCCGATACCAAGATCTTGTCGAAATATATTCCGTGTCTGCAGAAAAAATTATAAGCGATGCATTTTCATATAGTGAAAATGTATAAAGATAAAGAAGTCAAAAAATGTCAAGGATATTTTTTTGTCAATGTGTGACGTCAAAATATTTTTGACATTTACGTCACCGAATATGGTACTGCTTTGACAACTATTTTACCTATTTTGTTCCTGTATTTAAATACTGTTATAGTGACAGCCGGAACCTTTGAATCGTAATGAGAGCGGGAGGTTTGGCATCTTAAAATCTGATTCAACCCACCATTTCTTTAGAGATGCCTGTACCAAGTCAGGGTCATTACGGTTTTCACAGTTTTCCGGTTGTTGACTGATTTTGTCTGTTTATATAATTATGAATTTTGACTTTCCCTTTGAAAGATTGTTCGGAGTTCGGTAATTTTGTTATTACCCTTATTTGTTTCTGATCTTAAAGATGAAGCTCCACTTGTTTCACATCTTAAAGGTGATGCTCCACTTGTTTCTGATCTTACAGTTGGTACTCCACTTGTTTCTGATCTTAAAGGTGATGCACCACTTGTTTCTCATCTTAAAGGTGATGCTCCACCTGCTTCTCATCTTAAAGGTGATACTCAGCTTGTTTCTGATCTTAAAGGTGATACTCCACTTGTTTCTGATCTTAAAGGTGATACTCCACTTTCTTCTCATCTTAAAGGTGATACTCCACTTGTTTCTCATCTTAAAGGTGATACTCCACTTGTTTCTGATCTTAAAGGTGATACTCCACTTGTTTCTCATCATAAAGGTGATACTCCACTTTCTTCTCATCTTAAAGGTGATACTCCACTTGTTTCTCATCTTAAAGGTGATACTCCACTTGTTTCTGATCTTAAAGGTGATACTCCACTTGTTTCTGATCTTAAAGGTGATACTCCACTTGTTTCTGATCTTAAAGGTGATACTCCACTTTCTTCTCATCTTAAAGGTGATACTCCACTTGTTTCACATCTTAAAGGTGATGCTCCACTGGTTTCTGATCTTAAAGCTGATACTCCACTTGGTTCTCATCATAAAGCTGATACTCCACTTGTTTCTCATCTTAAAGGTGATACTCCACTTGTTGCTGATCTTAAAGGTGATGCTCCACTTGTTTCTGATTTTAAAGGTGATGCTCCACTTGTTTCTGATCTTAAAGGTGATACTCCACTTGTTTCTCATCTTAGAGCTGATACTCCACTTGTTTCTCATCTTAAAGGTGATACTCCACTTGTTTTTCATCTTAAAGCTGACACTCCGCTTGCTTCTCATCTTAAAGGTGATACTCCACTTGTTTCTCATCTTAAAGGTGATACACCACTTGTTTCTCATCTTAAAGGTGATACTCCACTTGTTTCTCATCTCAAAGGTGATACTCCACTTGTTTCTGATCTTAAAGCTGATACTCCACTTGTTTCTCAACTTGAAGGTGATACTCCACTTGTGTCTCATCTTAAAGCTGATATTCCACTTGTTTCTGATCTTAAAGGCGATACTCCACTTGTTTCTGATCTTGAAGGTGATACTCCACTTGTTTCTCATCTTAAAGGTGATACTCCACTTGTTTCTCATCTTAGAGGTGATATTCCACTTGTTTCTCATCTTAAAGCTGATACTCCACTTGTTTCTGATCTTAAAGGTGATACTCCACTTGTTTCTGATCTTAAAGGTGATACTCCACTTGTTTCTGATCTTAAATCTGATACTCCACTTGTTTCTGATCTTAAAGCTGATACTCCACTTGTTTCTCATCTTAAAGGTGATGCTCCACTTGTTTATGATCTTAAAGGTGATACTCCACTTGTTTCTCATCATAAAGGTGATACTCCACTTGTTTCTCATCTTAAAGGTGATACTCCACTTGTTGCTGATCTTAAAGGTGATGCTCCACTTGTTTCTCATTTTAAAGGTGATGCTCCACTTGTTTCTGATCTTAAAGGTGATACTCCACTTGTTTCAGATCTTAAAGGTGATGCTCCACTTGTTTCTCATCTTAGAGGTGCTATTCCACTTGTTTCTCATCTTAAAGCTGATACTCTACTTATTTCTCATCTTAAAGCTTATACTCCACTTGTTTCTGATCTTAAAGGTGATGCTCCACTTGTTTCTGATCTTAAAGGTGATGCTCCACTTGTTTCTCATCATAAAGCTGATACTCCACTTGTTTGTGATTTTAAAGGTGATGCTCCACTTGTTTCTCAACTTGAAGGTGATACTCCACTTGTTTCTCATCTTATAGCTGATATTCCACTTGTTTCTGATCTTAAAGGCGATACTCCACTTGTTTCTGATCTTGAAGGTGATACTCTACTTGTTTCTCATCTTAAAGGTGATACTCCACGTGTTTCTCATCTTAGAGGTGATATTCCACTTGTTTCTCATCTTAAAGCTGATACTCCACTTGTTTCTGATCTTAAAGGTGATACTCCACTTGTTTCTGATCTTAAAGGTGATACTCCACTTGTTTCTGATCTTAAATCTGATACTCCACTTGTTTCTGATCTTAAAGGCGATACTCCACTTGTTTCTGATCTTGAAGGTGATACTCTACTTGTTTCTCATCTTAAAGGTGATACTCCACTTGTTGCTGATCTTAAAGGTGATGCTCTTCTTGTTTCTCATTTTAAAGGTGATGCTCCACTTGTTTCTGATCTTAAAGGTGATACTCCACTTGTTTCAGATCTTAAAGGTGATGCTCCACTTGTTTCTCATCTTAGAGGTGCTATTCCACTTGTTTCTCATCTTAAAGCTGATACTCCACTTGTTTCTCATCTTAAAGCTTATACTCCACTTGTTTCTGATCTTAAAGGTGATGCTCCACTTGTTTCTGATCTTAAAGGTGATGCTCCACTTGTTTCTCATCATAAAGCTGATACTCCACTTTTTTGTGATTTTAAAGGTGATGCTCCACTTGTTTCTTATCTTAAAGGTGATACTCCACTTGTTTCTCATCTTGAAGCTGATATTCCACTTGTTTCTCATCTTAAAGGTGATACTCCACTTGTTTCTCATCTTAAAGGTGATACTCCACTTGTTTCTGATCTTAAAGGTGATGCTCCACTTGTTTCTGATCTTAATGGTGATACTCCACTTGTTTCTCATCTTAAAGGTGATACTCCACTTGTTTCTGATCTTAAAGGTGATACTCCACTTACCTATTTATTATTGGATGTTAAGGTGACCCTCTTTCTCCTTATCTATTTATTATTGGTGTTAAGGTGACCCTCTTTCTCCTTACCTATTTATTATTGGTGTTAAGGTGACCCACTTTCTCCTTACCTATTTATTATTGGTGTTAAGGTGACCCTCTTTCTCCTTACCTATTTATTATTGGTGTTATGGTGACCCTCTTTCTCCTTACCTATTTATTATTGGTGTTAAGGTGACCCCCTTTCTCCTTACCTATTTATTATTGGTGTTAATGTGACCCCCTTTCTCCTTACTTATTTATTATTGGTGTTAATATGACCCCCTTTCTCCTTACCTATTTATTATTGGTGTTAAGGTGACCCTCTTTCTCCTTACATATTTATTATTGATGTTAAGGTGACCCCCTTTCTACTTACCTATTTATTATTGGTGTTAAGGTGACCCTCTTTCTCATTATCTATTTATTATTGGTGTTAAGGTGACCCTCTTCCTCCTTACCTATTTATTATTGGTGTTAAGGTGACCCCCTTTCTCCTTACCTATTTATTATTGGTGTTAAGGTGACCCTCTTTCTCCTTACCTATTTATTATTGGTGTTAAGGTGATCCCCTTTCTCCTTACCTATTTATTATTGGTGTTAAGGTGACCCCCTTTCTCCTTACCTATTTATTATTGGTGTTAAGGTGACCCTCTTTCTCCTTACCTATTTATTATTGGTGTTAAGGTGACCCTCTTTCTCATTATCTATTTATTATTGGTGTTAAGGTGACCCTCTTTCTCCTTACCTATTTATTATTGGTGTTAAGGTGCCCCTCTTTCTCCTTACCTATTTATTATTGGTGTTAAGGTGACCCTCTTCCTCCTTACCTATTTATTATTGGTGTTAAGGTGACCCCCTTTCTCCTTACCTATTTATTATTGGTGTTAAGGTGACCCTCTTTCTCCTTACCTATTTATTATTGGTGTTAAGGTGACCCCCTTTCTCCTTACCTATTTATTATTGGTGTTAAGGTGACCCCCTTTCTCCTTACTTATTTATTATTGGTGTTAAGGTGACCCTCTTTCTCCTTACCTATTTATTATTGGTGTTAAGGTGACCCTCTTTCTCCTTACCTATTTATTATTGGTGTTAAGGTGACCCTCTTTCTCCTTACCTATTTATTATTGGTGTTATGGTGACACTCTTTCTCCTTACCTATTTATTATTGGTGTTATGGTGACCCACTTTCTCCTTACCTATTTATTATTGGTGTTAAGGTGACCCTCTTTCTCCTTACCTATTTATTATTGGTGTTAAGGTGACCCTCTTTCTCCTTACCTATTTATTATTGGTGTTAAGGTGACCCCCTTTCTCCTTACCTATTTATTATTGGTGTTAAGGTGACCCCCTTTCTCCTTACCTATTTATTATTGGTGTTAAGGTGACCCTCTTTCTCCTTATCTATTTATTATTGGTGTTAAGGTGACCCTCTTTCTCCTTACCTATTTATTATTGGTGTTAAGGTGACCCCCTTTCTCCTTACCTATTTATTATTGGTGTTAAAGTGACCCCCTTTCTCCTTACCTATTTATTATTGGTGTTAAGGTGACCCCCTTTCTCCTTACCTATTTATTATTGGTGTTAAGGTGACCCTCTTTCTCCTTACCTATTTATTATTGGTGTTAAGGTGACCCTCTTTCTCATTATCTATTTATTATTGGTGTTAAGGTGACCCTCTTTCTCCTTACCTATTTATTATTGGTGTTAAGGTGCCCCTCTTTCTCCTTACCTATTTATTATTGGTGTTAAGGTGACCCTCTTCCTCCTTATCTATTTATTATTGGTGTTAAGGTGACCCCCTTTCTCATTATCTATTTATTATTGGTGTTAAGGTGACCCTCTTTCTCCTTACCTATTTATTATTGGTGTTAAGGTGCCCCTCTTTCTCCTTACCTATTTATTATTGGTGTTAAGGTGACCCTCTTTCTCCTTACTTATTTATTATTGGTGTTAAGGTGACCCTCTTTCTCCTTACCTATTTATTATTGGTGTTAAGGTGACCCTCTTTCTCCTTACCTATTTATTATTGGTGTTAAGGTGACCCTCTTTCTCCTTACCTATTTATTATTGGTGTTATGGTGACACTCTTTCTCCTTACCTATTTATTATTGGTGTTATGGTGACCCACTTTCTCCTTACCTATTTATTATTGGTGTTAAGGTGACCCTCTTTCTCCTTACCTATTTATTATTGGTGTTAAGGTGACCCTCTTTCTCCTTACCTATTTATTATTGGTGTTAAGGTGACCCCCTTTCTCCTTACCTATTTATTATTGGTGTTAAGGTGACCCCCTTTCTCCTTACCTATTTATTATTGGTGTTAAGGTGACCCCCTTTCTCCTTACCTATTTATTATTGGTGTTAAGGTGACCCTCTTTCTCCTTACCTATTTGTTATTGGTGCTAAGGTGACCCTCTTTCTCCTTACCTATTTATTATTGGTGCTAAGGTGACCCTCTTTCTCCTTACCTATTTATTATTGGTGTTAAGGTGACCCTCTTTCTCCTTACCTATTTATTATTGGTGTTAAGGTGACCCTCTTTCTCCTTATCTATTTATTATTGGTGTTAAGGTGACCCTCTTTTTCTTTACCTATTTATTTTTGGTGTTAAGGTGACCCTCTTTCTCCTTACCTATTTATTATTGGTGTTAAGGTGACCCTCTTTCTCCTTATCTATTTATTATTGGTGTTAAGGTGACCCTCTTTCTCCCTACCTATTTATTATTGGTGTTAAGGTGACCCCCTTTCTCCTTACCTATTTATTATTGGTGTTAAAGTGACCCCCTTTCTCCTTACCTATTTATTATTGGTGTTAAGGTGACCCCCTTTCTCCTTACCTATTTATTATTGGTGTTAAGGTGACCCTCTTTCTCCTTACCTATTTATTATTGGTGTTAAGGTGACCCTCTTTCTCCTTATCTATTTATTATTGGTGTTAAGGTGACCCTCTTTCTCCTTATCTATTTATTATTTGTGTTAAGGTGACCTTCTTTCTCCTTATTTATTTATTATTGGTGTTAAGGTGACACTCTTTCCTCCTATCTATATATTTTTGGTGTTAAGGTGACCCTCTTTCTCCTTATCTATTTATTATTGGTGTTAAGGTGACCCTCTTTCTCCTTACCTATTTATTATTGGTGTTAAGGTGACCCTCTTTCTCCTTACCTATTTATTATTGGTGTTAAGGTGACCCTCTTTCTCGTTATCTATTTATTATTGGTGTTAAGGTGACCCTCTTTCTCCTTACCTATTTATTATTGGTGTTAAGGTGACCCTCTTTCTCCTTACCTATTTATTATTGGTGTTAAGGTGACCCTCTTTCTCCTTATCTATTTATTATTGGTGTTAAGGTGACCCTCTTTCTCCTTACCTATTTATTATTGGTGTTAAGGTGACCCTCTTTCTCCTTACCTATTTATTATTGGTGTTATGGTGACCCTCTTTCTCCTTACCTATTTATTATTGGTGTTTAGGTGACTCTCTTTCTCCTTACCTATTTATTATTGGTGTTAAGGTGACCCTCTTTCTCCTTACCTATTTATTATTGGTGTTAAGGTGACCCTTATTCTCCTTACCTATTTATTATTGGTGTTAAGGTGACCCTCTTTCTCCTTACCTATTTATTATTGGTGCTAAGGTGACCCTCTTTCTCCTTACCTATTTATTATTGGTGTTAAGGTGACCCCCTTTCTCCTTACCTATTTATTATTGGTGTTAAGGTGACCCTCTTTCTCCTTACATATTTATTATTGATGTTAAGGTGACCCCCTTTCTCCTTACCTATTTATTATTGGTGTTAAGGTGACCCCCTTCCTCCTTACCTATTTATTATTGGTGTTAAGGTGACCCCCTTTCTCCTTACCTATTTATTATTGGTGTTAAGGTGACCCTCTTTCTCCTTACCTATTTATTATTGGTGTTAAGGTGACCCCCTTTCTCCTTACCTATTTATTATTGGTGTTAAGGTGACCCCATTTCTCCTTACCTATTTATTATTGGTGTTAAGGTGACCCTCTTTCTCCTTACCTATTTATTATTGGTGTTAAGGTGACCCTCTTTCTCCTTACCTATTTATTATTGGTGTTAAGGTGACCCTCTTTCTCCTTACCTATTTATTATTGGTGTTATGGTGACCCTCTTTCTCCTTATCTATTTATTATTGGTGTTATGGTGACCCACTTTATCCTTACCTATTTATTATTGGTGTTAAGGTGACCCTCTTTCTCCTTACCTATTTATTATTGGTGTTAAGGTGACCCTCTTTCTCCTTACCTATTTATTATTGGTGTTAAGGTGACCCCCTTTCTCCTTACCTATTTATTATTGGTGTTAAGGTGACCCCCTTTCTCCTTACCTATTTATTATTGGTGTTAAGGTGACCCTCTTTCTCCTTACCTATTTGTTATTGGTGTTAAGGTGACCCTCTTTCTCCTTACCTATTTATTATTGGTGCTAAGGTGACCCTCTTTCTCCTTACCTATTTATTATTGGTGTTAAGGTGACCCTCTTTCTCCTTACCTATTTATTATTGGTGTTAAGGTGACCCTCTTTCTCCTTATCTATTTATTATTGATGTTAAGGTGACCCTCTTTTTCCTTACCTATTTATTATTGGTGTTAAGGTGACCCTCTTTCTCCTTACCTATTTATTATTGGTGTTAAGGTGACCCTCTTTCTCCTTACCTATTTATTATTGGTGTTAAGGTGACCCTCTTTCTCCTTATCTATTTATTATTGGTGTTAAGGTGACCCTCTTTCTCCTTACCTATTTATTATTGGTGTTAAGGTGACCCCATTTCTCCTTACCTATTTATTATTGGTGTTAAGGTGACCCCCTTTCTCCTTACCTATTTTTTATTGGTGTTAATGTGACCCTCTTTCTCCTTACCTATTTATTATTGGTGTTAAGGTGACCCTCTTTCTCCTTATCTATTTATTATTGGTGTTAAGGTGACCCTCTTTCTCCTTATCTATTTATTATTTGTGTTAAGGTGACCCTCTTTCTCCTTATTTATTTATTATTGGTGTTAAGGTGACACTCTTTCTCCTTACCTATTTATTATTGGTGTTAAGGTGACCCTCTTTCTCCTTATCTATTTATTATTGGTGTTAAGGTGACCCTCTTTCTCCTTACCTATTTATTATTGGTGTTAAGGTGACCCTCTTTCTCCTTACCTATTTATTATTGGTGTTAAGGTGACCCTCTTTCTCGTTATCTATTTATTATTGGTGTTAAGGTGACCCTCTTTCTTCTTACCTATTTATTATTGGTGTTAAGGTGACCCTCTTTCTCCTTACCTATTTATTATTGGTGTTAAGGTGACCCTCTTTCTCCTTATCTATTTATTATTGGTGTTAAGGTGACCCTCTTTCTCCTTACCTATTTATTATTGGTGTTAAGGTGACCCTCTTTCTCCTTACCTATTTATTATTGGTGTTAAGGTGACCCTCTTTCTCCTTACCTATTTATTATTGGTGTTAAGGTGACCCTCTTTCTCCTTACCTATTTATTATTGGTGTTAAGGTGACCCTCTTTCTCCTTACCTATTTATTATTGGTGTTAAGGTGAATCTCTTTCTCCTTACCTATTTATTATTGGTGTTAACTTGACCCCCTTTCTCCTTACCTATTTATTATTGGTGTTAAGGTGACCCTCTTTCTCCTTACCTATTTATTATTGGTGTTATGGTGACCCTCTTTCTCCTTACCTTTTTATTATTGGTGTTAAGGTGACCCTATTTCTCCTTGGTGTTAAGGTGACCCTTTCTCCTTACCTATTTATTATTGGTGTTAAGGTGACCCTCTTTCTCCTTACCTATTTATTATCGGTGTTAAGGTGACCCTCTTTCTCCTTACCTATTTATTATTGGTGTTAAGGTGACCCTCTTTCTCCTTACCTATTTATTATTGGTGTTAAGGTGACCCTCTTTCTCCTTACCTATTTATTATTGGTGTTAAGCTGACCCTCTTTTTCCTTACCTATTTATTATTGGTGTTAAGGTGAATCTCTTTCTCCTTACCTATTTATTATTGGTGTTAAGGTGACCCCCTTTCTCCTTACCTATTTATTATTGGTGTTAAGGTGACCCTCTTTCTCCTTATCTATTTATTATTGGTGTTAAGGTAACCCTCTTTCTCCTTACCTATTTATTATTGGTGTTAAGGTGACCCTCTTTCTCCTTATCTATTTATTATTGGTGTTAAGGTGACCCTCTTTCTCCTTACCTATTTATTATTGGTGTTAAGGTGACCCTCTTTCTCCTTACCTATTTATTATTGGTGTTAAGGTGACCCTCTTTCTCCTTACCTATTTATTATTGGTGTTAAGGTGACCCTCTTTCTCCTTACCTATTTATTATTGGTGTTTTATAGATTGATTGCTAGAATTCCGAAAGCTTTCAAAGATTGCTTAAAAGAAAACCTTTTAGATATTCATTTTGATACACATGATACAACTGATACTTTTGTAAAAAAAATTGTATCTAGTAGTAGTATGAGGGTTTAACGTCCGGCTCACTTAATTGTATCTAATAAAAAAGCTAAATTTATATACAGAAGTCTTATAGATAATATTGTCCAAAATCCAACTGACAAATTTTTGAAATGGGAAGAATTGTTGGATGTAGAGATTACTGATTTGTCAGAATATTTTGTAATTATGAAAAGATCATGCAGAGACACCTATTTGAGAAACTTTCAGTTTAAATTTCTGCATAGGATTATAGCTACGAATTCATTTTTGTATAAAATAAAATTAAAAGATACACACTTATGTACCTTTTGTAAAGCAAATGATGAAACCATTGAACATTTGTTCTTTGATTGTCCTATATCTTATCGATTGTGGCAATTTATTTCGAACAGATTTAAACTATATTTTGTTAATTTTGTTTTGAACAAAGAAAACATTTTCCTTGGCTGTAAAGATGAAAGTTTATTGCTGAATTTATTGATAATACTTACAAAAAACTATATTTACAAATGCAAACTCAATGAAGCAAAGCCAAACACAATTGAGTTAAAAAATAAGATTAAGAAGTATCAATCTTTTGATCAGTATATAGAAAAGAAAAATAATACGGTTCAAGCCTATGAAAAATTTTGGGCACCTATATATATCATCCTAAATTAAAAAGGTATTGTAAAGCAATTGTATATGATAGGAACAAGAATACACTTTTTTTACAGTATTAGCAAATATTTGAAAATGTACAAGTTGTAACAGACAGAATGTAGAGAGTAAATGTGTGTATGAGAGATGGAGAGAGTCTACCTTTTCACTTTAATATTTAATTTTTTTTGTAACTCTTTTGAAATTTAATTTGTAAAAAATGAAAGTCATTATTTTTTCACTGATGTCTTTTTAATACCCCTGTATACCCTAGTCAGGTGGTAATGTACAGGGGATTGTAAAATCCTGACTATTGAAAAAAAAAAAAATAATAATAATTCTGAAGCGATGACCTAAATCTAGGTTTGTCATACCCAATGGTGTCAAATTAGCCTTAATAGTCTACCTCATAAGAAAGGAGAACACCAAAGGACCAGACAAGTCTAGTTTTAATTAAATTGGCCAAGTGGTTTCAGAGGAGAAGATTTTCAAATTATTATTTTCAAATTCAGCCTAATTTGCATATTAAAGGTCAGATGGATTTGTGTTTCAGTTTAACCTGTAGCAAATCACGTCATATCTTTGATTAAAATGAAACTATTATTCAAATTTAAGTGAATCTTGCAAATAATGTGGCTTTATTGGCTCTGTAACGTTGTTGTGTTACCCCTGTAATCTTTTTTTAGTGGAAGCAGCCATGTTGGATGAATAGGAGGTGGGGGTTGTCATCAGATATTATTTTGAAAGTTAACAACCTAAAGATGATTAATATTAACTTTAGCCCTACAATGGACCAAGGACTTCCTCAACAATAGATTGCAACAAGTCCTCCTCGATGGCCATACTTCATCAACAGTAGAAGTGTTATCAGGAGTACCACAGGGAACCGTTCTCGGTCCACTGCTTTTCTTAACTTTCATCAATGACCTTCCAGAAGTCACCAACTCAGAGGCACGCCTCTTCGCAGATGATTGCCTATTATACAGGCCCATCTTCAGTAGGAAGGACACAGAGGACCTACAACAAGATCTAGCGGCACTGGAAGACTGGGAAAAGCAGTGGCAAATGGCTTTCCATCCAGAAAAATGTGTAGTCATCCAGATTTCATCTAAGCGAAGTACCATCCCAGCTAACTACACACTGCATAAACACCAACTTGATGTTGTTGACTCTAGTAAGTACCTGGGCGTTACCATCAACAAGAACCTAAGATGGACGACCATATCAACAACATCACAGCGAGAGCAAATAGGACACTAGGCTTCCTCAAATGAAATCTTAGAGGGTGCAAAACATCAGCATGAGCCAGAGCCTATGAAGCAATAGTTCGCCCAACCTTGGAATATGCTGCATCTATATGGGACCCATATAACACCGGGCAAATTAACCAACTAGAAAAGGTACAGAGACGAGCGGCACGATTTACCACCAAGAATTACACAGACAGACAGCCAGGAAGTGTCACTCAGATGGTAACTCAACTTGGATGGGAACCACTCCAGGTTAGGAGAGTTAAGATCCGCCTCCTTTTGCTATTTAAGATCCAGCATAACCTAGTGGCTATTCCGGCAGAAGCATATCTTCTTCCATCGGACACCAGGACTAGAGGTCAGAATACGTTTCGGATTCCATCAACCAGGAAGGATGTCTACTGAAACTCCTTTTTCCCAAGATCCATCCGGGAATGGAACAACCTTCCATTGGCAGCAACAACAGCCAGTTCCGTGGAGGAGTTCAGGGACACACTGGGCAACTTACCACCTGCCCAGTTCCTGACCGTGTAGATAAGATTCCCGCCTGTTTTTAACTGTAAATATTGCCCAGAGGGGCTTTTATCTTGACTGTCACGCTGGAGTATAATGCTCAATAGTGATGGCAACATCTCATATATCCCTTCAGGTCAGGTCTGCTGAAAAAGTGCCATAACTCCAGAAATAAATCTTGGTCCATACACAAATAGAGCAGGAATTAAGATCATAGAGTAAGTGCATTGTGACATGAATAACCATAAATAGTGACTATTCAAGATATTGAACCCAAGTACAGTCAAACCTGCCCATGCAGTCACCTGTATTAAAAGGTCGCCTTTTCTTGTCCTGTCATAGAAAATTTCATATGAATTGAACCTCTATTAAGAGGTCACCTGTCTTATAAGGCCACTTTTTCAATGGTGAGCTCTTAATACAGATATGACTGTATACATAATCTTTACAGGTTAACCATGCTATACAGGTGATATAAATACATC
Source organism: Bathymodiolus brooksi (assembly GCA_963680875.1). Taxonomy (NCBI): domain Eukaryota; kingdom Metazoa; phylum Mollusca; class Bivalvia; order Mytilida; family Modiolidae; genus Bathymodiolus; species Bathymodiolus brooksi. Next base: position 2,838,563 of record OY804587.1, on the reverse strand, counting down.
AGTATGCTTACAGCTACATAACCGAAAATATTTATACTGCTACAAAAGAAACAGAGTCATCTTAATATTAAATTTATTAACAAAATATACATTTTTATGTACAATATTCAACACTTAATTAAAACAATAATAGATATTAAAACAATATTAATGTATGATTTTTGTTTTGCTTCCATAATGGACATCATTTTAGTCCATCTACAGAAAAATTAAGTTGAAGAAATTTTAATTTATTTTTACTCTTGATTATACAATAAAACAGTAAAAAATTATCCGGGATAAATCAAGTTAAACACTAAAAATTTTAATTAATTAACCTTCTGTGTTTAGGGGTATGAGCTTAGCCAGAGGAGTGATTAATTTTGTGGGTAGTCGACGTTCTTCTGCTAACAGTGTATTAAGATATTTCTTTTCTCAAGATAGTAAAGTTTTCAAATTTTAAAGCTTCAGCTATAAAAATTGATAAGTTAACTATCGAAAGTGGAGAAATATCGTAATCCAATGGTAGCAGAAGGAGAATCTAAAGTGGAGAAATATCGTAATCCACTGGTAGCAGAAGGAGAATCTAAAGTGGAGAAATATCGTAATCCACTGGTAGCAGAAGGAGAATCTAAAGTGGAGAAATATCGTAATCCACTGGTAGCAGAAGGAGAATCTAAAGTGGAGAAATATCGTAATCCACTGGTAGCAGAAGGAGAATCTAAAGTGGAGAAATATCGTAATCCACTGATAGCAGAAGGAGATGCACAATCTGTTTCTCAGATGACCAAAATGTCAAAAATATTTTAAAGTTGTAAATTGAGCCGATAATGAAGTTGTCGAAAGGAAATTAGAGGAAATTCTCTTTCATAAATTTAACCACGTAGTAATCAAAAATATTACGAAAATTTAGCCAACTGGTTAAACATGCTAAGAATAGGAGAAATTGCTAGCCATAACTGTTGATCTTTGGTTTTTCAATTACCTTTTCAAATTCTGTCTGTCATCAAAATGCTTTATAACTACACAATCCTTCTGTATAAAAAAACAGCAATACCCATAAATTATATACTTGATATTCAATATTATTATACTTCGTGTAAGTTTCTGTAGTGATATTTGGTAGTGTAATATTTTGGCATATTACCTGGACAATTAGACACTCAGTATAATAATGATATTAATGTGGTCTTGTCCAGGTAATATGCCAAAATATTACCCAGGTCTGAGAGACATATTACCCTCCCCATTATTATATAATTATCGGTTAATTTTCCTTTTGATCTCGCCCAGTAATATTATCAGTATCAAAGAGATGTCTTTAATTTAAATAATTAAAATTATCGGTCAGTGTGACTTCAAACACATTATGACATTACTGATAATATCAATAACATCAGTTTTGAAGTTCCCTCAAACATTATCACTAGCATAGCAGACCATCTTGTCTGACTTGCTCCAATACTAGCTATAATATCTGTCTCAACCTTTAAAACCATCGTTATTATAAACATACTGCCCTAGGATGAAGGTGTTAGGGAAAAAATTATCACCCGAGACGAAGTCGAGGGTTATAATTTTTTCACAGAGTGTGTTAAATAAGGGTAATAACAAAATTACCGAACTCCGAACAATCTTACAAAGGGAAAGTCAAAACTCATAATTATATAAACAGACAAAATCAGTCAACAACCGGAAAACTGTGAAAACCGTAATGACCCTGACTTGGTACAGGCATTTCTAAAGAAATGGTGGGTTGAATCAGATTTTAAAGCGCCAAACCTCCCGCTCTCATTACGGTTCAAAGGCTCCGGCTGTCACTATAACGGTATTTAAATACAGGAACACCTTCATCTAAGGGCAGTATGTTTTTTATTATACTGAATGCCTAATGATTCAAGTGTGCATTATGTTATTAGGACAATTGTTATAAAAATAAAAAGTCATAAATTAAGATAGTTTACTTACATTAACAACAAAACATCAAATAGCAACAAATTTAACAAGATAATAACATAACAATTAATGTAAAATGTTAATTGTATATTTTGATAAATATTAAGTGATTAACGATGTTTTTTAAAACGAGATGACTGAGAAACGTCCTCGAGTTTTAAAAAGCATCTTTAATTATTTTATCGCTATTTTGTATTCATAATTAAATAATTTTTGTTCAGATACTGATATTTTTTTAAACACAATTAATATTTTATATCGTTAATCACTTAATTGTCAAGAATTTGGTAATGTGACATCATCATAATGTCATATTAGAAAACAAGATAAAACTATGTGCGTCCTTGACAACGCTTAGCGATAATTGGAATCATCTCATGCGCCCACATGATATGAAATATATCGATTTTAAACATCAAAGGGAAAATAAACAAAATAGCGATAATAGCACATGTTTGCTTCTATATTCTGACTATTGTATAAATAATTTTCAAGGTAGGCTATAATTATTTTATCATTTTTCAATATTATTATTTAAAATTTGTTGATAATTTTATCATTTTAAATTTTGAAATCTTATGAAAATTTTGAATTTTTTTGAAATTTTTCTAATTTTGAAATTTTTGAAATTTTGAAAAATTTTGAACTTTAAAACAAAATTTTCTTTTTTTAATTTTAGAATTTTGAAAATCGGTAAACCTTGGCCGGAGCGGGTGTTAATTTTAGGCATTAACACCCGTTGCTAATATTATCACATGTTGCTAGGGATGGGCACGAAAGGTTAGTGAAAATTAACAAATGCCACTTGTCCAATGAAATGAATGGATAATGTAAGAAATTTGCATAAAGTATAATAATATATATTTATCTCTGACTGTATATATTATCAAACTGATTACTTTTCTATTTGCTTCCAAATAATTTTTCATTGTACAAGTAATAAATCTTATGTTGTCCTGTAAGATGTAGACATTTTTGTTAAAGCTTGCTATCTGTCTGAAGGCACCATTGATTCATTGGTACATTGTTCTCACTCAGTCTTTTCAGAAGTTTACTTGGCAACCAATGACTACTGTATGCTGCAATAAACAACAAACATTTTTGAAAGATTTGATGAAAAGAAAGTTTAAACAGTCATGGTCAACAATTCAACCAATATCAACAAAACAAACAATCACCTCGCATCTCAAATCATTGAAAATAAAATAAGACCATGACATATGGCATTTGATCCTGGCTTGGGAAAGATACAAAACTGTGATGGGGTTAAACTTGGTTAATAGGATCCAAACCCTCCCCCTCTGATAATTGGATATCCAATGACAATACTGTGTATGTAATTTATGCAGAATTTGAATTGGGTTAGGACTACAGGTGTTTAATGCTATTTTCAACCTGTATTTCATTCAAATCGTGGCAGTCAGATCCTAAATAATATAATTATTAATAAAACTAAGGTTCTCCTCCCTCAGCCGAATTTGTCTATCCTGCTTAGGTCCTTTGGTTTTATTGCTCCCAAAACTTTAAATTATTTGGCTTTCCAATCTTTCGATTTTGAGCGTAACTGATTAAGTTTATCCCAGAAACGTGTCGTGCGCACTGAATTTGATATCTACGTTTTATTATATTGGTGTGTGGGATATTAGAGTACCAGGAGAAAACCAACAACCTGCCACAAGTATTAGATCATTTTAATAATTCAGTACACCATACCGCAGACAAAATGTATCATTAAAATAAAAGTCATACCCGGTACATGTTTAAATTTCAGTCAAGTCAGTGATTTTTTTTGGGGCAGTTTCAGGTTCAATGCTTTAGACGAACTATCCAATGAAAGTTGCAGATTCGACTTAAAATATACTTACGTAAGTGTTCGTGATAATAACATATTCTTTGATAAACTTTATCTAACCCTATTTTGTTGGCATAATACATTGGTCCACCTAAATACTTAGGCCATGAGAATCCATATATCCTGAAATATATCATCAATAACATGTGAAAATTATAAAATGTTGGGTAACAAAAATAAATATGACATATGTTCCCCACATTTACAATGCCCCTCCCACCAACGGCCACCCTCTTATCAGAACAGATTTGAGATACCATGAGTTAGTAACATACTACTGAATTGCACCCCCTAAGGAGAATCCACTCCTCATTTAGGTTACTCCCAGCAAAGGTCAAGGTTACTCCTACCAAAGGTCAAGGCTATTCCTACCAAAGGTCAAGGATACTCATATCAAAGGTCAAGGCTACTCCTACCAAAGGTCAAGGCTACTCTTACCAAAGACAATCTCTCTTGTCAGGCCAGATATTAGATGAACTGAGCTAGTAAATTACTACTATATTGTCCCACTCAAGAAAGGTCATCTCTCTCATGAGGACACTTTCATAGAAAAAAGGAGGGTTAATACAAGGGGGACTAGCGTTTAAAATTTAAAGAGATTTTTTCAAAAGAAAGGGGAGATAATGTATATCAGGACATAGGTCATGGCAGTAACATTTGACATCCAAGTGTCATGGCAGTAACATTTGACATCAGAATGTCATGGCAGTAACATTTGACATCAGTGTCATAGCAGTAACATTTGACATCAGAGTTTCATGACAGTAACATTTGACATCAGAGTGTCATGTAATTACATTTGACATCAGAGTATCATGGCAGTAACATTTGACATCAGTGTCATGACAGTAACATTTGACATCAGTTTCATGGCAGTAACGTTTGACATCAGAGTGTCATGGCAGTAATGTTTGACATCAGTGTCATGGCAGTAACATTTGACATCAGAGTGTCATGACAGTAACATTTGACATCAGTTTCATGGCAGTAACGTTTGACATCAGTGTCATGACAGTAACATTTGACATCAGTGTCATGACAGTAACATTTGACATCAGAGTGTCATGGTAGTAAAGTTTGAGATCAGTGTCATGGCAGTAACATTTGACATCAAGGTGCATGGCAGTAACATTTGACATCAGAGTTTCATGGCAGTAGCATATGACATCAGTGTCATGGCAGTACCATTTGACATCATAGTGGCATGGCAGTAACATTTGACATAGTGTCATGGCAGTAACATTTGACATCAGAGTGCCATGGCAGTATTGTTTGACATCAGGGTGTCATGGCATTAACGTCTGACATCAGTGTCATGGCAGTAACATTTGACATCAGTGTCATAACAGTAACATTTGACATCAGTGTCATGGCAGTAACATTTGACATCAGTTTCATGGCAGTAACATTTGACATTAGAGTGTCATGGCAGTAACATTTGACATCAGTGTCATGGCAGTAACATTTGACATTAGAGTGTCATGGCAGTAACATTTGACATCAGTGTCATGGCAGTAACATTTGACATCAGAGTTTCATGGCAGTAACATTTGACATCAGTGTCATGGCAGTAACATTTGACATCAGTGTCATGGCAGTAACATTTGACATCAGAGTCTCATGGCAGTAACATTTAACATCAGTTTCATGGCAGTTACATTTGACATCAGTGTCATGGCAGTATCGTTTGACATCAGTGTCATGGCAGTAACATTTGACATCAGGGATTGAGGATATGTTTTTGACACTTGTAATACTTGATATTCTTCAGTGTCAAAATATAATGATTTATTACAGGGATAGTCCCTGTAAGTTTGGTTATTTGTTTGAAAGTCTTCTTTTGCATTGAAAGTTAATATATACCTTCAAAACATGAGTATAAAATGTCAGTTGGCAAGATTCAACTAAAAAACCTTGTATTTTCGTTGTTTTTGTGTGCAGCTTGTCTACCAGCATCATTAATTATGCATGTTCCAATTTCCAAACTACATGTGCAATGGCACTGATGTTTACACTTCAGCATGAGTTTGACCGTTCAACGCTTCCTTCAATTCCATCCAACGGTCATGTTGGCGGCTTATGTTAATTCTTGTTTTATTATAATTCGCCAAAACTTCTTTCCAGAATCAGTTAAAATTCTTGTACAACCGCATGCACTTTTTCCATCGGCAGACATTTTTTTCGCAAACAGCAGACTTCGTGCATGCGTAGTAAAAGGTCACCTAAGGTCATATGAATAGGAGAGTATATTGTCGAACAGACAGGAATATATGTTCGAGATGTGTTTTCATGAAAATCAAAGATGGACCTTTTACCTTAAAACTCGATAATTAGTGCTAATTTATGTTTTTAATGTACTACTTGTAAAAAATATCTTGACAAAAAAAAATCACCAAAATCAACGACATTACACGTTTACAGGCAATACAGGCTGACAGAATTAATTTTTTTGGTTTATATTAAAAGTTGCCAATATTTGATGTTTTATAAATAAAATGTTCTGAACAAAAAGCCAGGTTTAAAAAATATGTAATAATGTCGTAATTAGTGAAAAGAATTTGAATATCTGTTGGTGAAATCGCCATTAACACACCTATTTATAAGTCAGCTGCTTTTCCGAAGTTTGCCGGACACTGATAACTGCTATAAATAACCAGGAAGCATGTTGCTGGTAAATTAAGAAATATATCTATGAAATTGGATCCCGGGGTAATCAGTTAATATTATATAATGGTATTTAGTTAGAATGACACTTAAAATTGGAAATAAGTGATGAAATCAATAAAAACAAACCCAAACTCTGCAAAGGGAAAATTGTAAACAAATTGTATTGCATATTATTGACAACACTTGAGTTGACTTGATTATATTTTTTTTTTAGAAAAAAACAGACATGAAGTTCATTATTTTCGTCTCTAATTTAAAAGAGATATTACCTAGTGTTTTCTCCTGAAAATAAGTCTGACAATAAGTCGGTCAGTCATTGGATAATGTTTTATTATTTTTTTCATGTTTGAAAAGTAAACATTTTTTTCTATTTAATTATGTTCCTCATCTATTCTTGCTCACATGTGTAAAGTTCCATGGAAAAAAGATCGATAATAATAACACACTGACCTGTATTTGTTTACCATCCATTTTCCAAATGGCGTCGTATGACGTCACATAAAGCCGGTCAAAGTTCAATAAAGCACATGATTTTGTCATAGGCCAACCAAACTTAAAAAGTAAACCAGATTAAGAAAGTACAGTATTTTAGCTTTTTCAGTGTAATTGATTTGTCTGAAAAATTTCAAAAGATGTTTTTTTTTAAATAGTTTGAAATTGAAGTATTAAAAATTAATTATTTGATGCAAAAATTAAACTTGCTTACCCACATAAAAAGTATTTAATCCAGTGAATTTTGTGTTTTTGCTTTTGTCAATACAATCTATTAGACCGACATATTTTGGTAAAACAATTAATGACTGATTTCAATTTATTTTAATCACATTTATTATCACAGAGTGGTAATAATACAGTTTTGTTGATGCTATATGTAATAATGACAGTTTTTTTTTAACCCAGATAATCTCATTTTTCTGTCTGGTTTAATTTAATTTTCTGTTCAATTTATGCTATAAATTTTGATTATTGCTGTTAAATTGATTCTTTTTCTATCTTCTCTGTGAATTTCATTTCAATACCCCAAGAAGTAAGGGGTATATTTGTTATTAAAGCAGCAGTGGAAATGCCAAATAATATGCCAATTTGTGACTAATGGAGAGCACTTGCATGTATTTTCCCGGTAAAATCAGCCATTTTCTAGAAAATGGTGGAATCTGAATGATCAATCATCATATTTTCAAAGTATTTTAAAATACAATTTGCTTGGCCTACATTCCAGAAACGGTCATGAACTGTGATGACGATTATGTCAACAAACCGGAAAAATACAAATGTTTGGGGAATACCATCGATGGAAACATTTAACAAGCATAATGATCAGGAAAAAAAGACATTAGTAAAAAGGATCTTTTTTACTTGCATGGAATTTATTCAATTCAAACTTCTCTGTTTTAATCTCATCTTGTAATTTTGACGTTGAAAAGTATTCCCTCAGTGTTTATGTACGCTATGAATATACAGAATGACGTCATTGGTCTCGTGCTGCGCGAGAATTGTAAATCAAAACAAGTGATCGACTTTATTCCATGACCGAGCAGATGTCACGGTAGGATATAAAAAAAACTACGATGCAATTCTACTGTCAAAATATGATTCGGCCGTAAAAAGAAACTAAATTATGCTTACCGTATGCGTGTTGAAAAATGGAGTAGGTCGGTATAACATCTTTTTTTAATTTCTACACAAAGCTTACTAAATCCTCCTTTATGTGTCGTTTTCGTGTAGAATCCGTCAATGTTTTTGTGCTTCCACAATTCGATTTGAGCAGTATTCTTCAATCAACAAACAATTTAACAAATTCGCACATGCACAAACGCTTTTCCGAATGAGTTCAACTTCAGGTCGTATGAATATTGCACGTGTCAACATTGAAATTTTACTGGATACAAGAGAATCAAACAGCGACGTATTTCCTTTGTTCTAGGCTATTTACGTATGATATTATGAAAAATTTCAACTGCAATCAGTATAAAACATCGAATATTGGCAAATTTTTAATAAAAAAAAAATCAATTCTGACAGCCTGTATGCCTTTAAAGTTTTCTTATTAAAAAGACATGTTTATAAATATTCTATTTACTGGTAATTTGTGTAATGAACTATTCATCGGTGAATAGTTAAAAACAAACTATTCATCTCTCCTGTGCTATTCAACAGAGATGCTATATTTTTTCGCAGAATGTTTAATTCTATGCTGAAATCTGGAAACTGGCAGATGACACGACAAACATGGTATTATAGTCTCTTATTCTGTATAATAAAACACTTATTGACTTGATATTCGGGTAATAGCAAGTTTATTGTTTCCTTCACCTCGTGCAATAGTTGATGTCTCAGGGAACAATAAACTTGCTATTACCGTCATACCAGTCAATAAGTGTACAATACATTATATATTCATACATTCAAAAAGAAAATTATGGACTCGTAACTACGACTACATTGTGTATAATTATAGGACATGGTAGTCCCTACTTCCAGCTAAAGTTAACAGGGGCATAACTCAGGAACTGTAAAAGTCGTAATAGAAAAATTTAACTTGACTTGTGGTTGAACACATTGTGCAAAGATTCCACATTTGTTCAAGAAATTCTAAAGTTTGCTGTTTATAATTAAGGCCATTAAAGGAATGCTCACTTTGCAAATTCATATTTGTATTGTGTATTTTAATCAAAACCATGGTCATGAATTTCAAACAATTTGCTCTAGAGGAAACAGAAATCTGAGAAATTAGTATTTGTTGGTAAATCAACATGCATAACTGCAGAATGGAAAAAGTTTGATAGTCCAAAATCTAACTTGACATGTCTTTTATGGTCGCTGGCTCTGTGTATCAATTAAAACAATAATACCACATGGTCTTGTGGCAGCGGAACAAAATCCTCATTTCAATAGTCATAATTCAACTAAAATCTCAACTTTAATAGTCATAAGTCATCAAAAATCTCTACTTAATAGTCCTACTAGGTTTTCAAGGAGGGTTCATACGAATCCCTATAACCCCCTTACCTACAGGTGTGACCATAACATGGCTTTGTGCACCAATTCCTACATATAATACATAATAAAGTTAAACTAACCATGATATATCAATGTCCTCTGGAGAGGCTGCCACACCCTCATCTAATATTATAAATCCTTGATTGATAGAGGAATAGATTAGTCTTTCAAAAATCTCCTGTAAATAAAAACATATTACTGTAGTGTTATGGTAGTGAAACCTGCTTAACGGAACTGCCTCAGAATAGACAGGTGTTCAGTTTACACAGGTTAAATTAACAAAGAGTTCCCTACACTGGGACTTTATATAAAGTTTGGTATATAGAGGATTCTGTTTTATTCAAGGTTTGATATAGACAGGTTTCACTGCACATGTATATATAAATGTTGGGGAAAACCGAAGGGGCAATCAAGAATGGACAATCCAGAGACACTGTCAACATTAGATACACAAGACACAGGACAAAGACAAATAAAACAAGGGGCCATCAAGAATGGACAATCCAGAGACACTGGCAACAAGACACAAGACAAAGACAAACAAAACAAGGGGCCATCAAGAATGTACAATCCAGAGACACTGTCAACATTAGATACACAAGACACAGGACAAAGACAAATAAAACAAGGGGCCATCAAGAATAGACAATCCAGAGACACTGGCAACCTTAGATACACAAGACACAGGACAAAGACAAACAAAACAAGGGGCCATCAAGAATGTACAATCCAGAGACACTGTCAACATTAGATACACAAGACACAGGACAAAGACAAATAAAACAAGGGGCCATCAAGAATGGACAATCCAGAGACACTGGCAACATTAGATACACAAGACACAGGACAAAGACAAACAAAACAAGGGGTCATCAAGAATGGGCAATCCAGAGACACTGGCAACAAGACACAAGACACAAGACAAAGACAAATAAAACAAGGGGCCATCAAGAATGGACAATCCAGAAACACTGGCAACATTAGATACACAAGACACAGGACAAAGACAAACAAAACAAGGGGCCATCAAGAATGTACAATCCAGAGACACTGGCAACAAGACACAAGACAAAGACAAACAAAACAAGGGGCCATCAAGAATGGACAATCCAGAGACACTGGCAACATTAGATACACAAGACACAGGACAAAGACAAACAAAACAAGGGGCCATCAAGAATGGACAATCCAGAGACACTGGCAACATTAGATACACAAGACAGAGGACAAAGACAAACAAAACAAGGGGCAACCAAGAATGTACAATCCAGAGACACTGGCAACATTAGATACACAAGACACAGGACAAAGACAAACAAAACAAGGGGCCATCAAGAATGGACAATCCAGAGACACTGGCAACATTAGATACACAAGACACAGGACAAAGACAAACAAAACAAGGGGCCATCAAGAATGTACAATCCAGAGACACTGGCAACCTTAGATACACAAGACACAGGACAAAGACAAACAAAACAAGGGGCAATCAAGAATGGACAACCCAGAGACACTGGCAACAAGACACAAGACAAAGACAAACAAAACAAGGGGCCATCAAGAATGTACAATCCAGAGACACTGGCAACAAGACACAAGACAAAGACAAACAAAACAAGGGGCCATCAAGAATGGACAATCCAGAGACACTGTCAACATTAGATACACAAGACACAGGACAAAGACAAACAAAACAAGGGGCCATCAAGAATGTACAATCCAGAGACACTGGCATCATTAGATACACAAGACACAGGACAAAGACAAACAAAACAAAAAATACAACACAGAAAACTAAAAATATGAGCAACACAGACCCAACCAAAAGCAGGTGGTGAATACAGTTGAAGGGTAAGCAGTTCCTGCCTATACCTTTTTACTCAAATCAAAAATGCATTGATTCAAGGATAAGTATTAATGAAATTGTGACTTTCAATATAGGCTAACTACATATTTATCATGATTGTACAATGAAAGTATTACTGTTTTCAGAGCAACTTCCCCCCCCCCCCCAGCAAACACCACCCTCCCTATTATAATCTATACTAAATTCAGATAAACTTACTCAATTTGACAGTTATCAATTTATTCTCACATAGAAAGAGGAACTTTTTTGATGGAAACTGGAAACTATCCAATATTAACAGAAAGATTAAAATTAGTCAAAACTGCCTTAAAAGACACCTCTATATAACAAATGCATGTTATGAAAAAAAAATTAATCAGTGATGATAAACAATTCCATCAATATCAACATACACCATCTCTCACCTAAAACCATTGAACACAAAAAAGACCATGAAATATACTGATGGAAAACCATGAAATAGACTGATGGGAAACCATGAAATATACTGATGGAAAACCATGAAAGATACTGATGGAAAACAATGAAATATACTGATGAAAAACCATGAAATATACTGATGGAAAACCATGAAATATACTGATGAAAAACCATGAAATATACTGATGGAAAACCATGAAATATACTGATGGGAAACCATGAAATATACTGATGGAAAACCATGAAATATACTGATGGAAAACCATGAAATATGCTGATGGAAAACCATGAAATATACTGATGGAAAACCATGAAATATACTGATGGAAAACCATGAAATATACTGATGGAAAACCATGAAATATACTGATGGGAAACCATGAAATATACTGATGGGAAACCATGAAATATACTGATGGAAAACCATGAAATGAAATATACTGATGAAAAACCATGAAATATACTGATGGAAAACCATGAAATGAAATATACTGATGAAAAACCATGAAATATACTGATGGAAAACCATGAAATATACTGATGGAAAACCATGAAATATACTGATGAAAAATCATGAAATATACTGATGGAAAACCATGAAATATACTGATGGAAAACCATGAAATATGCTGATGGAAAACCATGAAATATACTGATGGAAAACCATGAAATATACTGATGGAAAACCAGGTACAAAAAAGAGGAGGGGATAAACCAGTTAATAGAATCGCAAACCTCCCCATCTTGATATCTTGGATTTCTAACCACAATACAGACATAAACCCACAATGAAAAAAAACCATGCACAGATTTGCTTCCACTCAAATAAAAATACTCACTATGAACATTTACTTAAACAAACATCAAATATGAAAATGATACTGAATTGAGGTTAATAACTTATCAGCATTATTGACATTCATGAAATTATTTCTGAGAAATATGTATATATGCATATGCTTTAGAACAACATCAAACCACATTCATGGTGTAAAGCTAGAGATAAGAAAGGTCTCTACACATATATTTCCCTGTAAAGTCATTTTAAAAAACAATCATGAATGTGACAGAAATTTGGTTCTGTACACCTTGAGCCCTTGCTTGTGAAGAAATGAAATCTGGTACCCCATACCTCAGATGATATAGAGTGCCCTTACTTGTGTAGATATGTTTCTCCTTTGTATACCAGCTTGTTTGCAGTGCTCCTCTATAATCTGTGTAACTTCCTCGTCATATGTACCAATTTTTCCTCCTGGTTTTTCATACTTGTACCATCCTTTACCTACAAACAAGTGCTATTATTGTATGGGATTGACCATTAACTTTTAGGGGGGCTATGTTTTTCCCCCAAACCAGAAAATATTATTTTCATGTGAAACAAACATCAGGTTACTTTTTTTAACTTGAAAAATGTTTTTTTTCTTCCAATTTTACCACAATTTTCTGTTGAAAACTGCAAGGTCAGATTATTTATTTTTTGCATCTTTCAGGTCAATCAATTATATTCTATAAAATTTGGTGACAGAATTTTTTTCAAGAAATACTGATGAATGGAACAAGAGTGTTCATGTAACCATCACTAGGAAATAGAAAATGCAAATATGCCCGGTAAAATGCAAATAATTAAAGATTACCAGTTATATTAGCGTTTACTAGTTAAATTAGCGAATTGTCTTGTTATATTTGCGTTTTACCTTTTAAATTTGCATTGTCGTGGCATTTTAGTGTTTTTCCTTTTAAATTTGCATTGTCGTGGCATTTTAGCGTTTTTCCTTTTAAATTTGCATTGTCGTGGCATTTTAGCGTTTTTCCTTTTAAATTTGCATTGTCATGGCATTTTAGCGTTTTTCCTTTTATATTTGCATTGTCGTGGCATTTTAGCGTTTTTCCTTTTAAATTTGCTTTGTCGTGGAATTTTAGCGTTTTTCCTTTTATATTTGCGTTTTTCCTTTTAAATTTGCATTGTCATGGCATTTTAGCGTTTTTCCTTTTAAATTTGCATTGTCGTGGGATTTTAGGGTTTTTCCTTTTATATTTGCGTTTTTCCTTTTAAATTTGCATTGTCGTGGGATTTTAGGGTTTTTCCTTTTATATTTGCGTTTTTCCTTTTAAATTTGCATTGTCGTGGCATTTTAGCGTTTTTCCTTTTATATTTGCGTTTTTCCTTTTAAATTTGCATTGTCGTGAGATTTTAGCGTTTTTCCTTTTATATTTGCGTTTTTCCTTTTAAATTTGCATTGTCGTGGGATTTTAGGGTTTTTCCTTTTAAATTTGCATTGTCGTGGGATTTTAGCGTTTTTCCTTTTAAATTTGCATTGTCGTGGCATTTTAGCGTTTTTCCTTTTATATTTGGGTTTTTCCTTTTAAATTTGCATTGTCGTGGCATTTTAGCGTTTTTCCTTTTAAATTTGCATTGTCGTGGCATTTTAGCGTTTTTCCTTTTATATTTGGGTTTTTCCTTTTAAATTTGCATTGTCGTGGCATTTTAGCGTTTTTCCTTTTATATTTGCATTTTTCCTTTTAAATTTGCATTGTCGTGGGATTTTAGCGTTTTTCCTTTTATATTTGCGTTTTTCCTTTTAAATTTGTATTGTCGTGGGATTTTAGCGTTTTTCTTTTTATATTTGCGTTTTTCCTTTTAAATTTGCATTGTCGTGGGATTTTAGCGTTTTTCCTTTTAAATTTGCATTGTCGTGGCATTTTAGCGTTTTTCCTTTTATATTTGGGTTTTTCCTTTTAAATTTGCATTGTCGTGGCATTTTAGTGTTTTTCCTTTTATATTTGCATTTTTCCTTTTAAATTTGCATTGTCGTGGGATTTTAGCGTTTTTCCTTTTATATTTGCGTTTTTCCTTTTAAATTTGCATTTTACCAGTTAAATCGCACGGTCATCTAAATCACCCGCTGAGTAGAGAGATTACGTAATACTGTAGTCGTCACTAGCTCATTGAATATGACGATCTATAGTATTATATTATCGTGTATCTATACGTATTTATTTATTTATTTATTATTATTATTTATGTCATACTAGTCTGGCCCTTAATAAATTTAGTGTATTCAATACACAATAATCCATCAATTGTTGTGTATTTGATTTTCATGTCGTATTTTAACTTAATGCGATGTTTATTAAGAAATGTGACTTTAAATGTATTAAAATATTAGCAAAGTGTGATACACGTACAGAATACTTATACTGTTGTCACTTCACTATTACTTGTTTATCATGCGAGAAACACATTAACCTTATATTACCTATGCTGAGACTATTTACTAAAAAATGAATTAAGTATATATTAAACTATCGGTCTCTATTAAGCTATTTATGTCTTGTTTTATAGCACAGAATTGTGTATGTACAGCGTCAAAGTTATTGTGCTTTAAAAGTTCTGATTATTGTAATGAGGCACCTTAATGAACAATAAATATTTTTGTTTATGATATAAAACAAATAATCATAACCCTATGTAAACCCCGTAGCGTACGTGCCCTTTTCCGATCCAACAGAAATATGCAATTTACATGTAAACACTATTTTGTCAGTTAATTAGATTGATCAATAAATACAGGATTTTTTTTTTCTTCAAATGTTTATATAATTCCCTGATAAATATAAGAACAATCTATAATAGTATTATATTATTGTTTATTTATTTGTACTATTCTGGATGATAATAACTTTAGCTATTCAATACACAATAATCCATCAATCGTTGTGTATTTTACAGTAGTTATGTATATTTTATTTCTTGATTTTGTTTTTTCAGGATCTAGAACTATGCACTCATATTTATTTCAATTTGATGTTGATTTAAATGTAAACGTTTAATATTTTCACGGAGATTCAACATTATAATTTATGTTTATTTATTTTACAGGCGATTGATGCATTTTAGTGGCCTTACCGTTCATCATTACGAACATATTGTTATATGGTAAATTACTTCAAGCCTTACAAATCGGGTAGCCTATTGTGCGACATTATATCCAACTTAATCATGATTCGCTTCGATAACTCTGTAATTTATTACGGGCTTGTTTGCTATAAAAAAAATATGTATATGGATATTGTCTTTAAATAATCGCTAATACAGTGTTAAACATAGATTTGTATGCATCTGAAAGCAAAGCTCGGAGCTAAGAAATTATTCATATGAATATTTTACGTTTAAAAAAATGAAATTCACTTCTGTAAACATCTGTTTTATAGGCCTTGTATTAAAATATGTGTTGAAATAGTGTAAAACAATTGAATTTTCTATAATTCAGAGAGAGAACACATTTGTTGTCCCCACAAGAGTTACATGCCTAGAGGCCTTTTCCTCAGGTGTACCACCTGTTGTGTTTACTGCTAAAGTGTATATTGTATTGGAGTGAGCTGTAAGTAACGAATTTATACCAAAGTAATAAAATTTTATGATTTCGTGTATCCCTCAAGGCCAAGTTATAGTTAGAGTATATTAAGTGAAATTTTAATGGTTAAGAAGGGGCGGAGTGAGCGAAGCGATGCGACCCCCTTCTTAACCAATAAAATTTCACTTAATATACTCTAACTGACTTAGAATGTAACCTACTTTTTCATTGGTTCAATGTTCCAGACATTTCATACGTCACACCCTAGACGTTTGCTGGAAAGTGCGCGGCACGGATTTTACCACGGCATGATGCAGGACGTGTTGAATGACGAAAGCGAAAATAAATCTTTGTCTCAACTACTTGACATCCCCACACAACAGCTGCATTAAAAATGAAACGCGTGTGCGCGAAGCCAAAGAATTTTTTTTAATTGAAGTGCCTGACAACGTAAGGAAAATTGTGATCGTAAAAGCACAGGTACATGGGGTCATGACCTACATTACCCCCCCCTTTTTTTTCTTTTTTTCCCCCATACACTTCTCAACATAATTTTGGTATCAAATAATCATAAATCTACTATTTCTTTCTCTCTATATTGATTTATAGAGATTTACGATTATTTGATACCAAAATTACGTTGTCGGGCACTTCAATTTTAAAAATTCCTTCGGCTTCGCGCACATGAGTTTCATTTTTAATGCAGCTGGGCCCGTATTCATAAAGCCACTTAAGATAAGATTTTCCTAAGGAAACACTTAAGTTAAGGAAACTCCGCCCATTTTACTTGAGTGGTATTCATAAAACTTCTTATTTTAAGTATTTCCTAAGAATAACCTTAAGTTAAGGAAACTCTGCCCATCATACTTAAGTGGTATTCATAAACGTCCTTAAACTAAGAAAACACTTAAGATTTCCCTTAACTTTAAGGTAGATGGGTAGGTTCCTTAAGTTTTCTTGAATTGCTATTTTATATTGATTGTGAGTTATGAAAGTGATATTGTATGAATAAAAAGATAACAACAAACCATATTAGCAATATTTCATAGGCATTCGAGTTTATCATCAAATCCATATCATATCTTGCATGTACATAAAATTCACCATCAAGGTCATTTTCCGGATGAGTAAATATTTTTACAACCATACCATTTGATGGCACGTGCTTTGCGGGTATATGAAATAGGTATAATTAAAGCATATCAGTATTGCATTATTACCAATACAAACATGTTCCATGTTGGACGTTTTCGGTTGTTTCATGCTGGGAGAAGAGCTTTACGTAGAGAGCGAGTATTCAGAGATCGTACAAAACCTTTTGATATCTACGATGACTTCGAGTTAATAGACAAATACAGATTTGACCGACAGTCTATTATGATGATATGTGATATGTTACAGGATGACTTAGAAAGCAGTACATTTAGGAATCGAGCCTATTTTTTTTTTATGTTTTATTTACATGATATTTCCATACAGTCATTAAAATTAGTTTTGTATATAACTGTTGAATGTAAAATCCTCCAAATAGATGAGGGAGGTGCATCCAAACTCAAAAGTGGGAAGTTGAGGAACATTATGATTGTGTCCCTGTTAAACATACATGTACCTAAATTTTAAAGAAATATAATTGTTGACGAAAATTTTGCTCTTAAAACGTCCTTTCTTTTCTCGTATTCCTCCATTAGTATCATCTTCTCTCAATCGGTCCAGTTTGGCTTTCTCTTGGACATGTTTAATAGTTAAAGATTTTGATACGACTTCAGTTTTATTTATATATGTATGTATGTATTGAATTGGTCAAGCAATGCACGTGAAAGTTAGAGTATATTAAGTGAAATTTTATTGGTTAAGAAGGGGGTCGCATCGCTTCGCTCGCTCCGCCCCTTCTTAAACATTAAAATTTCACTTAATATACGCTAACTATAACATAATATCAAAGAATGGTGTCCTTCCTAATTAAGAGGAATTAAGGGGTCCCATTAAGGGTGAATTATCAGGGTAATCACATGTTAATAAAGGTAAATTTGATTCTCTTTTTTGCTTTTTCTACATAAATGGAATTACATAAAATATGAAAACAAATTAATGAATATGTATTATTAAACTCTAAAACTATAAAATTACACATGAAAGATGAAAATATAATACTGAATATTTATTATTAATTTTACACCAATATAAACACACATCAAATATGAAAACATAATAATTAATATTTATATTAAACATTAATACTACAGAGTTCGCGAAATTGCATATGGGTTTGGTGGTCCTAGTGAAAAAAATGTCAGTCCTCACTACAGCCAGCATGGATTACGCCAAATCCGCGCAGTTTCGCGGTGCGGAAATTGACTAATTAGCATCGGGAAGTCCGCGATCGTCTCGCGGCAGTCAAATAGTCCATCAGGATATTCGCGGACAACACGTTATTAGCGTGGCAAGCGAGGAAAGTAACCACATAAAAATAGTTTTGTTGCAGTCATACAGAAACGATCTTTGTTTATTATTATTATTTACTTTTATTTGTTTTCTTCATTTTTTTTTTTTTTAGAATTTAACTTGTTTATATGTATGCAATGAAATTATCTTTCTCGTTACCAAAACAAGAAAAGTATTCTCTGTTTTGTACATCCATAATCGATTTATTTTACAACTCTCTCACCTTGTCAATCATGTGTTAATTGCTCCTTATCGGTCTCTTTGATGTATAATTGACTGACAAATAGGCGGTGCTTATTGTACAGATATAGAAATAGAATAAATATAAGTTTATTAACAAAATCAGGGCCCCAGGAGGGCATATACAATTAACAAGGGGAAAAAAAAAAAGATATTATGTATATATTTTTTAATGTCGGACATAAAAGCACATTATGTTATTGTTGTACTCATGTACCGACTTTTAAAATAAATTACAAATGATGCCCACCGGTGCAAACGTAAAAGTTGTACAGTTTACTTTGTTCAGTCAATCCCATTTAAATTTTGCATTTGAAATTACTGAAATTAATTTCATGTGATTACAAATCATTGACACGCATTCAACCTGTACCTGAAATATCGGGACCATCAATCATCAAATTTACGGCAACGTAAATATTTACATGTATATTTTTTGGTATATATCTCATACTATGGTGTTTAAGAAAATAAAGAATCTTGCTAATCTTACTAGACGGAATTAGCATTAGACTTTACGAATAAAGTTGAAACAAAAATTTGAAAAATGATTAAGTGTAAAAATATATCTTCGCATGTTCATGTATAGCATAACATAACATAACATAACATAGTTTATTAAATCAATCAAGAAGCCCGTGAGAGCACAGAATTACAGACATTTACATTTTACACTTACAATGATTTTGATGATGTATGCAAAAGGGGGTAACGTAAATATGACTGATAAATTGTGTGTTGAAATTTATTGAAACTATCAACCTTTTCCGACAAACATTCATGCAAATGTTCTGTTAAATTTTCTTACTTATATAAATATGAGATATTTTTGACTTTATTTTGTACGTAAATATCCTAGTGTACTTCTACCTTGCCCCATATTCGCGCCAGGAAAGGTAGCTCAAAGGTCAATATATAACTGAAATATTGTTGAAAAGTGACGTTTAGCCTCATATGAATTATTGCAATAAAATATCGATTAAGTAACGAAATCAATATAAATTATTTTCCAGTTTATTTAGTATAAAAAGCTTGTTCTACACATTTACTGTGAGATGTATTGCAACCGCCATTTTTTACTACAACCACGTGCGCATGCTCGTGTTTGATAGAAAAGCTATAGCTATATTTAGATATTTTGTGATAATAATTTTATATTGTAAATCGATCCACCCTGTGATTTTTTTCAACAAGATACATTTTTTATAGTATATATTTTATTATTAAATATAATATTGAACTGATTTTCGCTAACACTTCAATCATTGAATATTGATTTTTTTCGGATGTTGAATATGTTTTCCCCAGAATTGCACCCCCAGTTAGTATACATAAATTTTATTGCTTTATTTAAAAAAAAATAACACCAAGAACATCGATGATACAAGTGTTCTTATTCAGAAATAAACCTACAGCAAAATAAAGGTATACTGTAAACAAAATTTATTGTCCGAAAAATACGGTACTCCTCTACTATACTAATTTGGATTAGGTGATGGGAATTAGGTGTCATCATCAAAATAAAGTATTTTATGATAATGATGGCTGATTAAAATTGTTTGTCCTGCATTGGCTGTCAGTTGTAATATACAGGATGTAACCAATATACAGGAAGAGCTCCTACTGTGAAGCCATCTATTTTGAGATGTCATTCAATGAAAATAACAACCTGACCATATTGTTACATAATAAGAATAAGAATTAGATAAGAAATTAAAATTTATAGAAGGCAAGGATTTATATAATTAACACATTAAGTCACATTTCATTTATTTAGCTTGGGTCAGTTATAAATTTATTTTTTAAGTACAAATAAATTGAAAATCGAAAACGCAAAATAGTTATCTATGTTTATAAGTCTTAGTAAAAGGAGTCTTGAGCAACGTTTTTTTTTCACACCTGTGATAGGTGTATTTGTATATCATGAATGCACGATGCGACGACATGCTGAGATGGGTGATGTTTTGACAGGTAAACTGTAAAAAAAAACGTAGAATACACCAATAAAATATTATTTCACCTATATCAGGACTCCGCAGACTGCCAATTTTCAAGAAAGAAAAAAAAAACGGATTTACGGATTTATGACCCATTCGCCATAAACAAAATAAAACTTAAATTTTACTAATTAATTTTAATCCAAATTTGCCTTTAAAGAAATAAATGTATAAATTATAATTATTTAACCGGGTTCGTTCGCCCTACATTTGGTGAACACGTAAAAGAGCAAACGTACGCACCCGATATTGTAAACCGGCAACTGTCTGCAGCAAGTGAAAGGGACTTCTTGGCATCGATTGTCCCGAGTACATAGGGACATATTAATATTCACTTCTAGTTCACTTAAAACATGGGTACTGCATGTTAATACATTTTATTCATGGATATTATTGTATATATCGCCCGTGACAGCCGTTAACATATCTATACTTTCCGTACAGTATATCACTCATTTACTTCAGCTTTACTAAGATACGCATGTTTCTTTATGCACGAATTTATTGGTTAGCAGAATTTGGGGACGTTTCCTGTTTACAGTTTACTGACTATCTGAGAGTGGAGACTCTCACTCTCACTCCGACCTGGGAGGATTTTGTCGGACAATATTAAGAGTGACACTCTCTTCAAGTCCGACGAAACTCTGTGTCCGACCTGAGAGTATGATCGTTGATACACTTGGAGGGATCTGTATGTTTTGTTTTTGTTTTTTTTTAAATCTGTTCCAATAAGTATTTACCTAAATAACGATATTGTGTTTGGTATTTCTTAATAAATTGTATTACAAATCATTTTAATTTATTAATTAATAAACTTTCTGGATACAAATTTATTTTCAATAAAATTTCTTATTATTTCATCTCAATGTGTTGTCTCCTCTCTAAATACCATAGCGATGTTATTTTCGGTCTTTGATCTATGGATATTGATTGACAGGTGCCATCTTTGTGTACCGACAGTTCATTGCGAAGGCACCAGCAGGTACAAAATCATTCAAATACCAGAAGTTCCTGTGCCATCACTTTAAAAATAAAACCCACTACTATGTCATGAAGCAGATGCTGCTTTAAAAAAAAATCATGTAAGTTATGTATTACAAATAAATACAAATATAAAATTCACAATAAAATATACCCCATTCAGCACTCAGCACGTTCTGGAAAGAGATGCATTGAGGTAACAAACCGAGACGAATATAAGAATATAACTACACGTAATGTTTTTTTTTTTTTCGCTGTCCATCATGGACATCACGGCTTATACAATGACACTACAAACCAATTGCCGCGATCAGACTTTTGTGTTCATCGTGACTTTCCGCGAATTACAATCGGTGTCTGTGATGGACGCGCGGATATGGCATAATCCATCCTAGCTGTAGTGTAATTAATATTTATATTAAACATTAATACTATAGAGTTCGCGAAATTGCATATGGGTTTGGTGGTCCTAGTGAAAAAAATGTCAGTCCTCATTAATTTTCTATTGCAAAATACCAATCTTGTGTCAGTCCTTAGCAAAATCTCTGATACTATATAAGCAAACCTGAAATATGCTCTCCAAGCTTGATTTTTCCCTTTTTTTATAATTAAAAAGTCAAGGTATGAAAGAAATAATTTTCTTATAAAAATTAACTTAAAAATAGAACTTCATTTCCATTGTAAGAATATATATATATGATCTATTTTCTTTCCTTAATGTATACATATTTTACTGTTTTAAGGTGTATTATTTCTGTTAAAATTTTAATTAATGATTTATTTTCCTATTGGATTATTTTAACCAAAAAAAAAATGACCATACTTTACTCTTAAATAAAATATATTATTTCATTTCTCATTAATTTTATAACTTTTCTTTATTTAAATTTTTCTTCTTAAATCAATATAAATTTACTAGATTTGAATCACTATTTTTATTGAACTACTTGATGATGCAAATACCACATGTTCAATCTTTAAAAAAAATAATTCCACATATACTTGTTTTATTCTTGTAATTCAACATTTCATTGACAAAAATAAACTTTTCAAAAGAAAATATTATTTTTTCTTTTATTCAAATTGCATATTACACCCATATGGGTCAAGCAATTACAATACAAAAGCATGCAAACATATAAAAGAAAAACAACACAAACATAATAAATATGTAAATGTAGGAGAAATATTTGACCAGAGTGAACCCTATCATCTCAAGTCTAGCAATTGTTTTATGAAGGTGCAAACAACCGATAAAAGATCTTCAGTTGGATTGAGTATGTAATCAAGTCTATTCATGGGTGACATATTAGTAAAAGAAGGACATTTATTTTCAATAGTATTTATTAGTAAATTTCTAGGTTGCTGGTTTAAATGACAATTTAAAAAAAAGTGATATTCATTTTCTAAGATATTACAAGTAGTGCAAAGTCTTTGTTGATGGGGTATATTAATATATCGACCAGTTTCAATTTGCAAACAATGGTCACTTGTCCGAAATTTAGCTATGAGTTGTCTATTTATAAAGTTTTTTTCCTTTATCAAATACTCTTCCAAAACAATATCATGTTTTATTTTATTATACAAATAAAGTTGTGAATTATCTGTTAATTTTGAAAGTTTGTCTTTAGTTTTCTGAATGTAATTACTATGGACAACCTTTTTAAATTCTTTTTTAAATGGAACTTTTATCTTATGGAAACACTTATCCATATTAGAAAAATCTTCAGCATCCAAATCAAATTCTTGAAAGACATTTAATGCCAAAGTATACCATGTGTAGAAGCCTTCATCATGTAAAGATTTATTAACATTAAGGGATTCTTTAATTAATGGGTTTATATTATTAGTATTTATTCTTGCAAAATACATCATAACTTGAGTTTTAATAAAGGAAGTAATAGGGAGTCGCCCCAACTCTGATAATGTCGAAATGCTACATGCAGTTTTTTTAAGGCCTAAAACTGTTTTACAATATTTTGTATGTATTTTTTCATATGATGATTTTTCCTGTAGGGCTAAAGTATCACAAAAAGTATTATTTCTGGTTGCTCGAAGCATGGCTCTATATAAAGGGGGGTATTCGTCCATATACCATATTTCACAATTATAACTTAAAATGGGAGGGATCAGCATGTCAAAGAGTTTACACGAGAGGTTGACAGGTAGTTGTTCAAAATTTGAGAAATTTGTTGGCATTTATAACCACGAGACTACATGACCCCTCGATGACCCGAATGCTATTCTCTTATCCAAACATATCCGGGTATTTAATAATAACATTTTTTTTTAGCAATCAATTTTAATCGTTTCATTTATATAAATCGTTATTCAATAATTTGTCTATTTCATTAACAAAAATAAATTATTGTAAAGAAAATATTACTTAATAGCAAAGTGTATGAATGGATCAGAGACTATATTATGTAACCTTGTACATGTCAATAAAAAAATGTCGGATGTAAAAATACGGATGAAAACACATAAATTGACGCTACATTGTAGGAATAATGACATTCTTTTCTTAAGAAAGGATAAATACAGCAAGCAAGCTTGTTATACATTTAAATTTCACCCCAAGATCAAAATATTACTAAAACTAGGATGTCAACAAACAACATGCATAACCAACAAACACGTGACGCTATCAAAAAAAAAAAAAAAATGTCGTTAACTAATGAAATAGAAAATTGAAGTACAACTTTTTAAAATATTTTATTGAATAAAAATACAATAATGAATGGAGTATGTGATCTGAGCTCTTCCTGTCCAAAAATATGTAGAAGAATATTCGATTATTAGCATCGTTTTATCGGTTTTCGTGCTATTATCGATTTTCAGATATAGCGATTAACAGTGTTAACCCTTCATTCATATGACGATTGGAATTTTCAAAGAATGCCTAGTAAAATATTTCTTTGTACATAAGATTGTTTTTAAAGCCATTCTTGTATTTTAATATACTCGATTATCTGGCAACTTTTGCTGTCAGTAAAATGGCGTCATCTGTTTTCGTATGAAATAAAAACAGGGCCGATATACGGGATGGAAACGAATATAAAATCCGGAAATGGCTGGTTTTAAAATTCATGGTTCTGGCCATCTACCAAATCATATTACATCTAAATAAAATAACAGAATGTTTGAAAATGACCACTTTCAAAATTGTGTTTACTTTTGATGTTTTTCTTAGTGCTGAAACCACAATGCACTGCAAAGTGACATGTATTTTATATAAGAAACAGGCACATTTCAGTCAGCTCTTTTGTTTACAAGTACGATCAGTGACCCCATGACAGAAAGAGCCGGTGCCTGAGAGGCAGACGACATAGTTCAATTTTATATAGCCCTTCTGGATTTTTTTCCAGCTACTTTATAAATGAAGTAAATTTTTAGCATTACAAAAAGTACGGTTCAGTAGGTAGGTTCACTGTTTTTGGTACTTGCGTCTTTAAAAGCAAACTTTAACATCTTTTATGAATTTATTACACAATCACTTTTTGCAGATTTACGTTTTGTTTCTATACACTTATGGCAAAACAAACGAATCGGAGAAAACGATCCGTCTTTAATGAGACACATTTACAAAGATTTTTTTCGAAAATTGAAGAACTACGAAATTATGTGAAAAAAAAGAACAGACATCGAAACAATGCCATGAATTCGTAAAAAAAATAAAAATAGGCCTATGCTACGGAGCAAAATTGTTTTAATGCTATTATTTATAAGATCGCACTTTGTAATCGATCGTTCATGCACTACAATAAAGCTACACATAAGCTCTGCTTCTTAGCTAAAAGCACAGAAAGTTACAGGGTAGGAAGCCATAAAATTGAGAGGATTATGTAAACATATAATTTGTAATAGTTTTCATTTGACAATTACAGACGATGCATATTATAAATACTTTTAAAATATATTATACAAAATTTCAGGGTACATCTCTTACGTAATATAATAATTTGTTTATGGAAATACAATATTCTTCCTTGCCAACAGTAAAAAGATTAATCTGTTTTCATAACGGTTATTTCTGATTTGAACAAAGCGTAGCATATAATATGTCTGCGTAAAGAAAACATTTTTTGTTTATTTTAATAACGTCTTTCGAACTGGCGGACCCTTCTGATTAATCTCAGAATAGTCATAAAAAATATGATTGTTGTTTTTATAAGGAAAAATTGCATATGAATGTTTTTTGTTTATTTTGCTTTTTGGGGTTTGCAAGAAGAATGTTCTACCCTGCTCTGTTCACCCTGCTTTACTTCATAATTTTGGTTGTTGCTATATCATTCTGATGATGCACAAAAAAAATCAAGATAAAAAAGAACAATCCTATATAACTTACGATCAATGTTAATCTTAAGATTTTTTTGTGAAAATAGCCCCAGAATCTTTGCTGCATCAGGCGCAGATCCAACAGTTTTGAAAACGGGGACCCAGGCTCTTGTTTGCCAATTTTTACCCAATTTATACACGAATTTTACTAAATTGTCGAACATCCCCTTGATCCGCCAGTGTGCATTAATATGCACCCATTCCTAATGTATACTTGATCACCTATTAGAACCTTTAAAATGTGTATTGCATCTCCTATTCTAGTCACGGGTACCGTTAAATGGTCACAAAATGTGTATTGCGTTTCTGATTATTGCCAAAGATTGTGACACATGTATTCATGTATTCGGTCGACCGGATGTAAGATGACACTTGTATATTCTGCCTGCCAATATTAGGTACCCTGCTGAGTGAACCGGTGTGAATGTACCTATCGTTTTCAGAATGAAAATAAAAATAAGTAAACCCGCCTTTCACTTCTTATTTCAGGAATTATTTGCCTTAATTTATTGAAGAATAAAATATTTCAAATTAAAATATGGTCTCTCGCTTTACGGCGTTTACACAGGGATATGATTATTTGTTTTATATCATAAACAAAAATATTTATTGTTCATTAAGGTGCCTCATTACAATAATCAGAACTTTTAAAGCACAATAACTTTGACGCTGTACATACACAATCCTGTGCTATAAAACAAGACATAAATAGCTTAATAGAGACCGATAGTTTAATATATACTTAATTCATTTTTTAGTAAATAGTCTCAGCATAGGTAATATAAGGTTAATGTGTTTCTCGCATGATAAACAAGTAATAGTGAAGTGACAACAGTATAAGTATTCTGTACGTGTATCACACTTTGCTAATATTTTAATACATTTAAAGTCACATTTCTTAATAAACATCGCATTAAGTTAAAATACGACAGGAAAAACGCAAATATAAAAGGAAAAACGCTAAAATCCCACGACAATGCAAATTTAAAAGGAAAAACGCAAATATAAAAGGAAAAACGCTAAAATCCCACGACAATGCAAAATTAAAAGGAAAAACGCAAATATAAAAGGAAAAACGCTAAAATGCCACGACAATGCAAATTTAAAAGGAAAAACGCTAAAATCCCACGACAATGCAAATTTAAAAGGAAAAACGCAAATATAAAAGGAAAAACGCTAAAATGCCACGACAATGCAAATTTAAAAGGAAAAACGCTAAAATGCCACGACAATGCAAATTTAAAAGGAAAAACGCTAAAATGCCACGACAATGCAAATTTAAAAGGAAAAACGCTAAAATGCCACGACAATGCAAATTTAAAAGGAAAAACGCTAAAATGCCACGACAATGCAAATATAAAAGGAAAAACGCTAAAATGCCATGACAATGCAAATTTAAAAGGAAAACCGCTAAAATGCCACGACAATGCAAATTTAAAAGGAAAAACGCTAAAATGCCACGACAATGCAAATTTAAAAGGTAAAACGCAAATATAACAAGACAATTCGCTAATTTAACTGGTAAACACTAATATAACTGGTAATCTTTAATTATTTGCATTTTACCGGGCATATTTGCATTTTCTATTTCCTAGTGCATGACAACAATATCTAAAGATGAGATCATGTTATTTACTTCTTGTGCAACAAAGTATGTTTCAGTATTAATGAAAGTAAAGTTTATACAACTGTAATTTTTAGAGGGCAATTATTTTAATTGCAATATTTCTATTCAAATGTAATTATAGTCAAATTTGCCACCTCTACTAAGCAGTCACTTGTAGTAAAAGGTCACCTTTTACTTGTCCTGTCATAGAAAATTTCATATGAATTGAACATCTTTTAAGAGGTAACGTGTCTTATAAGGTCCCTTTTTCTTTGTCCCAGAGGTGACCTTTTTATACAGGTTTGACTGCACTTTAAATTATTTCCTGCAATTTTGCAGCTTATTAATATCTGATTTGTGAACATTCCCTTCCTGCCAAAATTCATCATTATTGCAAAAAATCTTGGAATGCTTTTTCTGATCTCTAATCACAGCAAAGGTTCTTTTGGAGACTCATATGATTAGTACTAAATTAAGTACACATTCTTTCACCCATGATGTTATTTGGTAGTTCAGCCAATATGTATCAATTTCTCAACTGTCAGATCAATTTACTGCTTATCCCAGCTCAAATTAACAAGTTTTAACAATACTTTGAAATCTGTCTAAACTGAAAAGTCCCAAAAATGTAGGAAATCTATGTTAATTTAACCTATATAAACCCAACATTTTTCCAACCACAGAAGTTGGTGCTAAGGAGTATTGGTTTAGACACTGTATATCAAAGATACCTGTTTTTCTTCCCAATCTTCCTTTATGGAACAACCGGTGTGACAATGTACAAATTCTCTCTCCACTCATGAACTTAGAATGTACTGTTAACTTTACACCTAAAACCTTGGCAACTTCTGCTTGTATCTTATATCCAACATCAATACCTACAATCAAAGCAGACGTAATAAGAACTCTATGTAAAATATCAAGGGGTAGAGGGTAGGGATCCATATTAATTGGCTTATTCCTGCCATATTTTTGTGCCAGTCCAATACCAGAACCTGGCTTATTTTGTGCCAGGCTCAAGCCAAGCCCTGAATTTCCCCTGCGTTATATGTCATGGTCCTTTTTTTCTTCAATGATTTAAGGTTAGAGCTGCTTGTTCATTTTGTTGATATTGGTTGAATTGTTGATCATCAATGTTTAAATTTTATTTTCATAATTTGCATAAACTAATAAAAATGATTACTGCCATCATACTTTTTTGTTTCAAAATGAGAGGGTTAGGGTTTATGGTGTTTAACACCACTTTCAGCAATATCGTAGTGCTTACTTTTATTGGTGGAGGAAACCGGAGTGCCCGGAGAAAACCACAGACCTGTCGTAAGTCACAGACAAACTTAATCACATAATGTTGTATTGAGTACACCTCGCCAAGAGTGGGATTCTCAATAACTGAAATAATGTTGATAGTGGCATTAAACACCATAACCCTAACCCATGCAAAACAAAAATTCACCTACGACACTGCTTACAAAGAGGTTATACTTTACCAAAAATAATTTACCTGAAAGATCATTTACTTTAAAAGGTCCCATGAGGAGCCCCAAGTTTTCCATTACACTGTCTACTTCTAGTGGAGACGCTCCCTCTTCTACTAGGAACATTGACTATAATATAACAAAGACAAAATGGTCAATTCAAAAATTATAGAGAAATCAGTTTGTCAAGCCAATTTTGACAAACATTATATAGGAAAATAAGATTTCTTTGGATGAAAATATAGGATAAATATAGGGTAAATTTAAGGTATATTTAGCAAAATATTACATGGCCTCCACCTCCCCTATAGCCATGCCCATACTCCTTTTTACTGACAAATGAAAAAAAAAACAGTATCATTGTCTCTTATTGTTCTTTTTACAAAATAAATATTGTGACATAAAGAATAAAACATTTTATAAAGAAAATATGGCAATCAAATTATAATCAACATTTGTCTTTTTCAAAGGATTTGCATTGAACATTACAAGAACATGACAACTCATGTAACATAAAGTGTCTTCAAAGTCATGACATCTAAATTATATATAATATTTTGTATGAAGAAAAAGGTACCTATTCAACTTTATAAAGTTTGTTGGAACAAATACTCTGTAGCAAGACTTAGGGTTTACATTTTTTTCAATGACTCTTCCAAAAGATACATGTAGTGATAAACTGGGCTTGTCAAAAGCTCTGAGAGTTAGCTTAGTATTTGTATGACAATGTTATAGACCATTAAACATTGTATTCAAGATGTGTTATTCTAGGAATAAGTACTGAGTAGCAGACAACTATAAAAATGGACATGTACCACAAAAGACTACAATACTGAAATAAATAACAATCATGTGAATTTAAACCCTTAGAAAATTCAACAATAAAAAATCACATGCATGCATCTGTTGCTATACAAGATCAGCTAAAAACTATAGAAGTGTCAGTATTAATATCTTGTATAGCCTTCAGCTAAAAACAATAGAAGTGTCAGTATTAATATCTTGTATAGCCTTCAGCTAAAAACAATAGAAGTGTCAGTATTAATATCTTGCATAGCCTTCAGCTAAAAACTATAGAAGTGTCAGTATTAATATCTTGCATAGCCTTCAGCTAAAAACTATAGAAGTGTCAGTATTAATATCTTGTATAGCCTTCAGCTAAAAACTATAGAAGTGTCAGTATTAATATCTTGTATAGCCTTCAGCTAAAAACTATAGAAGTGTCAGTATTAATATCTTGTATAGCCTTCAGCTAAAAACTATAGAAGTGTCAGTATTAATATCTTGTATAGCCTTCAGCTAAAAACTATAGAAGTGTCAGTATTAATATCTTGTATAGCCTTCAGCTAAAAACAATAGAAGTGTCAGTATTAATATCTTGCATAGCCTTCAGCTAAAAACTATAGAAGTGTCAGTATTAATATCTTGCATAGCCTTCAGCTAAAAACTATAGAAGTGTCAGTATTAATATCTTGTATAGCCTTCAGCTAAAAACTATAGAAGTGTCAGTATTAATATCTTGTATAGCCTTCAGCTAAAAACTATAGAAGTGTCAGTATTAATATCTTGTATAGCCTTCAGCTAAAAACTATAGAAGTGTCAGTATTAATATCTTGTATAGCCTTCAGCTAAAAACTATAGAAGTGTCAGTATTAATATCTTGTGTAGCCTTCAGCTAAAAACTATAGAAGTGTCAGTATTAATATCTTGTATAGCCTTCAGCTAAAAACTATAGAAGTGTCAGTATTAATATCTTGTATAGCCTTCAGCTAAAAACTATAGAAGTGTCAGTATTAATATCTTGTATAGCCTCTATTTGTCATGTTTATATGAAATTTACACTCAAAATTAAAGAATCAACTTTTTCTCTCTCATAGTTTTGGAAAAATATAGAATTTTGAGATGTAATATAGGAAATTTTAGGAAAATATAGGAAATTTAACAAAATCTTGAAAATATTGAAAAAAAATTGGAATATAGGATCACTTGACACCCTGAAGATCTACAAATTTTGCTTTTTAAATCAAATATATGGCTGAATAAAAAATTGAAAATGCAAATTAGATTAAAAATTTGTTGGCTAATAATAAATTTCTGAATAATATGTCAACATGAAATAGACTAAAATGTGCATCTACCGGTAATCAATAAATATTACATGTATGAATATCTAATCAAAACTTTTGTAGCTGTCATGGTAGCGATCATATGGTAGTTAGATCTACATCTACCTATGCAATAAGTTAGATCAAGTTTGTCAGTCACTTGTGGCAGGTCTATGTCTTCTCTATTTAGTCCAGCAATAAAATTGACTACAATGATATAAATGAAATATTGTTAAATGTGTTAAAACATCCATAGAAAAAAAAGATTGACAAATATATTTTTTACAAAGATTTCTGAGTGTTTTAATAAATTTTTCTATTATACTATCGTTAATTTTGTTTGTGAGAATAGAATTCTCTGAGTAATCTCATATAGAAGGGGAAGTTTGAGATGTGAGAATAGAATTCTCTGAGTAATCTCATATAGAAGGGGAAGTTTGAGATGTGAGAATAGAATTCTCTGAGTAATCTCATATAGAAGGGGAAGTTTGAGATGTGAGAATAGAATTCTCTGAGTAATCTCATATAGAAGGGGAAGTTTGAGATGTGAGAATAAAATTCTCTGAGTAATCTCATATAGAAGGGGAAGTTTGAGATGTGAGATGCAATGAGAAATCCATTTAGAGCAAAACATATCAATGATAGTATGTTTATAGAGGATTTGGAAATGTGACGTCAGTGACATTATTTTTACGTCACATCAGAAAACAGGGATATTATGCATCTTCTTTTCTATGAGTTTCAACTTTATATATTAAATTACAAAAAATAAATATTACCTCCACAGCAAATGGACCCCTCATTCTGTTTGCCAAAAAACCATGACGAGATTTCACTAACACAGAGACTTTTCCGATTTTTTTTCCGACATCCATGATGGTAGCTACAGTAGACGGTGATGACTTAGTGCTATAGATGTTTTCTAATAGTCTCATAATAAACGCTGGAGCAAAGAAATGCATGCCAGCTACTCTGTCCTCTCTATTTGTGGCAGTGGCTATCTGTAATAAGGATCTTTAAACATTTAATATGGAAAATAAATGTGCTTTGATTGATTGGTGTTTTATGCCAACTTTAGCAATATTTGAAAATAATTGTGATATTTCAAGATAAAAGTAAATAGTAAATAGCATAGCAGTACTCAGTTATAAAATTTGCATATATTAACTCAATCTTAGAAACAAGAGGCTACATCATTCCTTCATCAGCTGACCTTAAACTCATCGTTGACCGTCCAATCATTTGCAAGATAGTTAAATATATTCATTAATATGACAATAGCTCTCAGTGAATATTCGGTTTTAATATCTCAAAAATTGCTAAGCTCATATATTTCTGATTGGTAGGTTGTAAATATGACCACTTATGTGACTCCATACTGGACTTCTTTAGATGCCAGTGTATCACCCAAAAAAAAAATACAACAAATATTTAATTTCAATTAGGTTGCAGAACTACAGAATTTGCTTAGTTCCATTAAAAGTTAAAAAGAAAATTAATTTTCTCGATTAAATTTGATCAACTACCACTAGGAAATAGAAAATGCAAATATGCCCGGTAAAATGCAAATAATTAAAGATTACCAGTTATATTAGCGTTTACCAGTTAAATTAGCGAATTGTCTTGTTATATTTGCGTTTTACCTTTTAAATTTGCATTGTCGTGGCATTTTAGCGTTTTTCCTTTTAAATTTGCATTGTCGTGGCATTTTAGCGTTTTTCTTTTTAAATTTGCATTGTCGTGGCATTTTAGCGTTTTCCCTTTTAAATTTGCATTGTCGTGGGATTTTAGCGTTTTTCCTTTTAAATTTGCATTGTCGTGGCATTTTAGCGTTTTTCCTTTTAAATTTGCATTGTCATGGCATTTTAGCGTTTTTCCTTTTATATTTGCATTGTCGTGGCATTTTAGCGTTTTTCCTTTTATATTTGCATTGTCGTGGCATTTTAGCGTTTTTCCTTTTATATTTGCATTGTCGTGGCATTTTAGCGTTTTTCCTTTTATATTTGCGTTTTTCCTTTTAAATTTGCATTTTACCAGTTAAATCGCACGGTCATCTAAATCACCCGCTGAGTAGAGAGATTACATAATACTGTAGTCGTCACTAGCTCATTGAATATGACGATCTATAGTATTATATTATCGTGTATCTATAGTATTTATTTATTTATTTATTATTATTATTTATGTCATACTAGTCTGGCCCTTAATAAATTTAGTGTATTCAATACACAATAATCCATCAATTGTTGCGTATTTGATTTTCATGTCGTATTTTAACTTAATGCGATGTTTATTAAGAAATGTGACTTTAAATGTATTAAAATATTAGCAAAGTGTGATACACGTACAGAATACTTATACTGTTGTCACTTCACTATTACTTGTTTTTGATTATCATGCGAGAAACACATTAACCTTATATTACCTATGCTGAGACTATTTACTAAAAAATGAATTAAGTATATATTAAACTATCGGTCTCTATTAAGCTATTTATGTCTTGTTTTATAGCACAGGATTGTGTATGTACAGCGTCAAAGTTATTGTGCTTTAAAAGTTCTGATTATTGTAATGAGGCACCTTAATGAACAATAAATATTTTTGTTTATGATATAAAACAAATAATCATAACCCTATGTAAACCCCGTAGCGTACGTGCCCTTTTCCGATCCAACAGAAATATGCAATTTACATGTAAACACTATTTTGTCAGTTAATTAGATTGATCAATAAATACAGGATTTTTTTTTCTTCAAATGTTTATATAATTCCCTGATAAATATAAGAACAATCTATAATAGTATTATATTATTGTTTATTTATTTGTACTATTCTGGATGATAATAACTTTAGCTATTCAATACACAATAATCCATCAATCGTTGTGTATTTTACAGTGGTAATGTATATTTTATTTCTTGATTTTGTTTTTTCAGGATCTAGAACTATGCACTCATATTTATTTCAATTTGATGTTGATTTAAATGTAAACGTTTAATATTTTCACGGAGATTCAACATTATAATTTATGTTTATTTATTTTACAGGCGATTGATGCATTTTAGTGGCCTTACCGTTCATCATTACGAACATATTGTTATATGGTAAATTACTTCAAGCCTTACAAATCGGGTAGCCTATTGTGCGACATTATATCCAACTTAATCATGATTCGCTTCGATAACTCTGTAATTTATTACGGGCTTGTTTGCAATAAAAAAAATGTGTATATGGATATTGTCTTTAAATAATCGCTAATACAGTGTTAAACATAGATTTGTATGCATCTGAAAGCAAAGCTCGGAGCTAAGAAATTATTCATATGAATATTTTACGTTTAAAAAAATGAAATTCACTTCTGTAAACATCTGTTTTATAGGCCTTGTATTAAAATATGTGTTGAAATAGTGTAAAACAATTGAATTTTCTATAATTCAGAGAGAGAACACATTTGTTGTCCCCACAAGAGTTACATGCCTAGAGGCCTTTTCCTCAGGTGTACCACCTTTTGTGTTTACTGCTAAAGTGTATATTGTATTGGAGTGAGCTGTAAGTAACGAATTTATACCAAAGTAATAAAATTTTATGATTTCGTGTATCCCTCAAGGCCAAGTTATAGTTAGAGTATATTAAGTGAAATTTTAATGGTTAAGAAGGGGCGGAGTGAGCGAAGCGATGCGACCCCCTTCTTAACCAATAAAATTTCACTTAATATACTCTAACTGACTTAGAATGTAACCTACTTTTTCATTGGTTCAATGTTCCAGACATTTCATACGTCACACCCTAGACGTTTGCTGGAAAGTGCGCGGCACGGATTTTACCACGGCATGATGCAGGACGTGTTGAATGACGAAAGCGAAAATAAATCTTTGTCTCAACTACTTGACATCCCCACACAACAGCTGCATTAAAAATGAAACGCGTGTGCGCGAAGCCAAAGAATTTTTTTTAATTGAAGTGCCTGACAACGTAAGGAAAATTGTGATCGTAAAAGCACAGGTACATGGGGTCATGACCTACATTACCCCCCCCTTTTTTTTCTTTTTTTCCCCCATACACTTCTCAACATAATTTTGGTATCAAATAATCATAAATCTACTATTTCTTTCTCTCTATATTGATTTATAGAGATTTACGATTATTTGATACCAAAATTATGTTGTCGGGCACTTCAATTTTAAAAATTCCTTCGGCTTCGCGCACATGAGTTTCATTTTTAATGCAGCTGGGCCCGTATTCATAAAGCCACTTAAGATAAGATTTTCCTAAGGAAACACTTAAGTTAAGGAAACTCCGCCCATTTTACTTGAGTGGTATTCATAAAACTTCTTATTTTAAGTATTTCCTAAGAATAACCTTAAGTTAAGGAAACTCTGCCCATCATACTTAAGTGGTATTCATAAACGTCCTTAAACTAAGAAAACACTTAAGATTTCCCTTAACTTTAAGGTAGATGGGTAGGTTCCTTAAGTTTTCTTGAATTGCTATTTTATATTGATTGTGAGTTATGAAAGTGATATTGTATGAATAAAAAGATAACAACAAACCATATTAGCAATATTTCATAGGCATTCGAGTTTATCATCAAATCCATATCATATCTTGCATGTACATAAAATTCACCATCAAGGTCATTTTCCGGATGAGTAAATATTTTTACAACCATACCATTTGATGGCACGTGCTTTGCGGGTATATGAAATAGGTATAATTAAAGCATATCAGTATTGCATTATTACCAATACAAACATGTTCCATGTTGGACGTTTTCGGTTGTTTCATGCTGGGAGAAGAGCTTTACGTAGAGAGCGAGTATTCAGAGATCGTACAAAACCTTTTGATATCTACGATGACTTTGAGTTAATAGACAAATACAGATTTGACCGACAGTCTATTATGATGATATGTGATATGTTACAGGATGACTTAGAAAGCAGTACATTTAGGAATCGAGCCTATTTTTTTTTTATGTTTTATTTACATGATATTTCCATACAGTCATTAAAATTAGTTTTGTATATAACTGTTGAACGTAAAATCCTCCAAATAGATGAGGGAGGTGCATCCAAACTCAAAAGTGGGAAGTTGAGGAACATTATGATTGTGTCCCTGTTAAACATACATGTACCTAAATTTTAAAGAAATATAATTGTTGACGAAAATTTTGCTCTTAAAACGTCCTTTCTTTTCTCGTATTCCTCCATTAGTATCATCTTCTCTCAATCGGTCCAGTTTGGCTTTCTCTTGGACATGTTTAATAGTTAAAGATTTTGATACGACTTCAGTTTTATTTATATATGTATGTATGTATTGAATTGGTCAAGCAATGCACATGAAAGTTAGAGTATATTAAGTGAAATTTTATTGGTTAAGAAGGGGGTCGCATCGCTTCGCTCGCTCCGCCCCTTCTTAAACATTAAAATTTCACTTAATATACGCTAACTATAACATAATATCAAAGAATGGTGTCCTTCCTAATTAAGAGGAATTAAGGGGTCCCATTAAGGGTGAATTATCAGGGTAATCACATGTTAATAAAGGTAAATTTGATTCTCTTTTTTGCTTTTTCTACATAAATGGAATTACATAAAATATGAAAACAAATTAATGAATATGTATTATTAAACTCTAAAACTATAAAATTACACATGAAAGATGAAAATATAATACTGAATATTTATTATTAATTTTACACCAATATAAACACACATCAAATATGAAAACATAATAATTAATATTTATATTAAACATTAATACTACAGAGTTCGCGAAATTGCATATGGGTTTGGTGGTCCTAGTGAAAAAAATGTCAGTCCTCACTACAGCCAGCATGGATTACGCCAAATCCGCGCAGTTTCGCGGTGCGGAAATTGACTAATTAGCATCGGGAAGTCCGCGATCGTCTCGCGGCAGTCAAATAGTCCATCAGGATATTCGCGGACAACACGTTATTAGCGTGGCAAGCGAGGAAAGTAACCACATAAAAATAGTTTTGTTGCAGTCATACAGAAACGATCTTTGTTTATTATTATTATTATTTACTTTTATTTGTTTTCTTCATTTTTTTTTTTTTTTAGAATTTAACTTGTTTATATGTATGCAATGAAATTATCTTTCTCGTTACCAAAACAAGAAAAGTATTCTCTGTTTTGTACATCCATAATCGATTTATTTTACAACTCTCTCACCTTGTCAATCATGTGTTAATTGCTCCTTATCGGTCTCTTTGATGTATAATTGACTGACAAATAGGCGGTGCTTATTGTACAGATATAGAAATAGAATAAATATAAGTTTATTAACAAAATCAGGGCCCCAGGAGGGCATATACAATTAACAAGGGGAAAAAAAAAAAGATATTATGTATATATTTTTTAATGTCGGACTTAAAAGCACATTAGAGCTTATGTTATTGTTGTACTCATGTACCGACTTTTAAAATAAATTACAAATGATGCCCACCGGTGCAAACGTAAAAGTTGTACAGTTTACTTTGTTCAGTCAATCCCATTTAACTTTTGCATTTGAAATTATTGAAATTAATTTCATGTGATTACAAATCATTGACACGCATTCAACCTGTACCTGAAATATCGGGACCATCAATCATCAAATTTACGGCAACGTAAATATTTACATGTATATTTTTTTGTATATATCTCATACTATGGTGTTTAAGAAAATAAAGAATCTTGCTAATCTTACTAGACGGAATTAGCATTAGACTTTACGAATAAAGTTGAAACAAAATTTGAAAAACGATTAAGTGTAAAAATATATCTTCGCATGTTCATGTATAGCATAACATAACATAACATAACATAGTTTATTAAATCAATCAAGAAGCCTGTGAGAGCACAGAATTACAGACATTTACATTTTACACTTACAATGATTTTGATGATGTATGCAAAAGAGGGTAACGTAAATATGACTGATAAATTGTGTGTTGAAATTTACTGAAACTATCAACCTTTTCCGACAAACATTCATGCAAATGTTCTGTTAAATTTTCTTACTTATATAAATATGAGATATTTTTGTCTTTATTTTGTACGTAAATACCCTAGTGTATTTCTACCTTGCAACATATTCGCGCCAGGAAAGGTAGCTCAAAGGTCAATATATAACTGAAATATTGTTGAAAAGTGACGTTTAGCCTCATATGAATTATTGCAATAAAATATCGATTAAGTAACGAAATCGATATAAATTATTTTCCAGTTTATTTAGTATAAAAAGCTTGTTCTACACGTTTACTGTGAGATGTATTGCAACCGCCATTTTTTACTACAACCACGTGCGCATGCTCGTGTTTGATAGAAAAGCTATAGCTATATTTAGATATTTTGTGATAATAATTTTATATTGTAAATCGATCCACCCTGTGATTTTTTTCAACAAGATACATTTTTTATAGTATATATTTTATTATTAAATATAATATTGAACTGATTTTCGCTAACACTTCAATCATTGAATATTGATTTTTTTCGGATGTTGAATATGTTTTCCCCAGAATTCCACCCCCAGTTAGTATACATAAATTTTATTGCTTTATTTTAAAAAAAATAACACCAAGAACATCGATGATACGAGTGTCCTTATTCAGAAATAAACCTACAGCAAAATAAAGGTATACTGTAAACAAAATTTATTGTCCGAAAAATACGATACTCCTCTACTATACTAATTTCCACAGCCGTTAACATTAGTATGGGAATTAGGTGTCATCATCAAAATAAAGTATTTTATGATAATGATGGCTGATTAAAATTGTTTGTCCTGCATTGGCTGTCAGTTGTAATATACAGGATGTAACCAATATACAGGAAGGGCTCCTACTGTGAAGCCATCTATTTTGAGATGTCATTCAATGAAAACAACAACCTGACCATATTGTTACATAATAAGAATAAGAATTAGATAAGAAATTAAAATTTATAGAAGGCAAGGATTTATATAATTAACACATTAAGTCACATTTCATTTATTTAGCTTGGGTCAGTT
The DNA here is from genome assembly GCA_963680875.1 of Bathymodiolus brooksi. Lineage (NCBI taxonomy): Eukaryota > Metazoa > Mollusca > Bivalvia > Mytilida > Modiolidae > Bathymodiolus > Bathymodiolus brooksi. The sequence goes on along the minus strand of OY804587.1, from coordinate 2,799,270 downwards.
ATAAATTTATTTTTTAAGTACAAATAAATTGGAAGACGGCTTGAAAATCGAAAACGCAAAATAGTTATCTATGTTTATAAGTCTTAGTAAAAGGAGTCTTGAGCAACGTTTTTTTTTCACACCTGTGATAGGTGTATTTGTATATCATGAATGCACGATGCGACGACATGCTGAGATGGGTGATGTTTTGACAGGTAAACTGTAAAAAAAAACGTAGAATACACCAATAAAATATTATTTCACCTATATCAGGACTCCGCAGACTGCCAATTTTCAAGAAAGAAAAAAAAGGGATTTACGGATTTATGACCCATTCGCCATAAACAAAATAAAACTTAAATTTTACTAATTAATTTTAATCCAAATTTGCCTTTAAAGAAATAAATGTATAAATTATAATTATTTAACCGGGTTCGTTCGCCCTACATTTGGCGAACACGTAAAAGAGCAAACGTACGCACCCGATATTGTAAACCGGCAACTGTCTGCAGCAAGTGAAAGGGACTTCTTGGCATCGATTGTCCCGAGTACATAGGGACATATTAATATTCACTTCTAGTTCACTTAAAACATGGGTACTGCATGTTAATACATTTTATTCATGGATATTATTGTATATATCGCCCGTGACAGCCGTTAACATATCTATACTTTCCGTACAGTATATCACTCATTTACTTCAGCTTTACTAAGATACGCATGTTTCTTTATGCACGAATTTATTGGTTAGCAGAATTTGGGGACGTTTCCTGTTTACAGTTTACTGACTATCTGAGAGTGGAGACTCTCACTCTCACTCCGACCTGGGAGGATTTTGTCGGACAATTTTAAGAGTGACACTCTCTTCAAGTCCGACGAAACTCTGTGTCCGACCTGAGAGTATGATCGTTGATACACTTGGAGGGATCTGTATGTTTTGTTTTTGTTTTTTTTTAAATCTGTTCCAATAAGTATTTACCTAAATAACAATATTGTGTTTGGTATTTCTTAATAAATTGTATTAAAAATCATTTTAATTTATTAATTAATGAACTTTCTGGATACAAATTTATTTTCAATAAAATTTCTTATTATTTCATCTCAATGTGTTGTCTCCTCTCTAAATACCATATCGATGTTATTTTCGGTCTTTGATCTATGGATATTGATTGACAGGTGCCATCTTTGTGTACCGACAGTTCATTGCGAAGGAACCAGCAGGTACAAAATCATTCAAATACCAGAAGTTCCTGTGCCATCACTTTAAAAATAAAACCCACTACTATGTCATGAAGCAGATGCTGCTTTAAAAAAAAATCATGTAAGTTATGTATTACAAATAAATACAAATATAAAATTCACAATAAAATATACTCCATTCAGCACTCAGCACGTTCTGGAAAGAGATGCATTGAGGTAACAAACCGAGACGAATATAAGAATATAACTACACGTAATGTTTTGGTTTTTTTCGCAGTCCATCATGGACATCGCGGCTTATACGATGACACTACAAACCAATTGCCGCGATCAGACTTTTGTGTCCATCGTGACTTTCCGCGAATTACAATCGGTGTCCGTGATGGACGCGCGGATATGGCGTAATCCATCCTAGCTGTAGTGTAATTAATATTTATATTAAACATTAATACTATAGAGTTCGCGAAATTGCATATGGGTTTGGTGGTCCTAGTGAAAAAAATGTCAGTCCTCATTAATTTTCTATTGCAAAATACCAATCTTGTGTCAGTCCTTAGCAAAATCTGACCAAATTTTGCTGGTCATGTCTGACAGGACTGACACATTTCCGGAACTCTGATACTATATAAGAAAACCTGAAATATGCTCTCCAAGCTTGATTTTTCACTTTTTTTTATAATTAAAAAGTCAAGTTATGAAAGAAATAATTTTCTTATAAAAATTAACTTAAAAATAGAACTTCATTTCCATTGTAAGAATATATATATATGATCTATTTTCTTTCCTTAATGTATACATATTTTACTGTTTTAAGGTGTATTATTTCTGTTAAAATTTTAATTAATGGTTTATTTTCCTATTGGATTCTTTTAACAAAAAAAAATGACCATACTTTACTCTTAAATAAAATATATTATTTCATTTCTCATTAATTTTATAACTTTTCTTTATTTAAATTTTTCTTCTTAAATCAATATAAATTTACTAGATTTGAATCAATATTTTTATTGAACTACTTGATGATGCAAATACCACATGTTCAATCTTTAAAAAAAATAATTCCACATATACTTGTTTTATTCTTGTAATTCAACATTTCATTGACAAAAATAAACTTTTCAAAAGAAAATATTATTATTTTTTTTATTTAAATTGCATATTACACCCATATGGGTCAAGCAATTACAATACAAAAGGATGCAAACATATAAAAGAAAAACAACACAAACATAATAAATATGTAAATGTAGGAGAAATATTTGACCAGCGTGAACCCTATCATCTCAGGTCTAGCAATTGTTTTATGAAGGTGCAAACAACCGATAAAAGATCTGAAGTTGGATTGAGTATGTAATCAAGTCTATTCATGGGTGACATATTAGTAAAAGAAGGACATTTATTTTCAATAGTATTTATTAATAAATTTCTAGGTTGCTGGTTTAAATGACAATTTAAAAAAAAGTGATATTCATTTTCTAAGATATTACAAGTAGTGCAAAGTCTTTGTTGATGGGGTATATTAATATATCGACCAGTTTCAATTTGCAAACAATGGTCACTTGTCCGAAATTTAGCTATGAGTTGTCTATTTAAAATTTTTTTTTTCCTTTATCAAATACTCTTCCAAAACAATATCATGTTTTATTTTATTATACAAATAAAGTTTTGAATTATCTGTTAATTTTGAAAGTTTGTCTTTAGTTTTCTGAATGTAATTATTATGGACAACCTTTTTAAGTTCTTTTTTAAATGGAACTTTTATCTTATGGAAACACTTATCCATATTAGAAAAATCTTCAGCATCCAAATCAAATTCTTGAAAGACATTTAATGCCAAAGTATACCATGTGTAGAAGCCTTCATCATGTAAAGATTTATTAACATTAAGGGATTCTTTAATTAATGGGTTTATATTATTAGTATTTATTCTTACAAAATACATCATAACTTGAGTTTTAATAAAGGAAGTAATAGGGAGTCGCCCTAACTCTGATAATGTCGAAATGTTACATGCAGTTTTTTTAAGGCCTAAAACTGTTTTACAATATTTTGTATGTATTTTTTCATATGATGATTTTTCCTGTGGGGCTAAAGTATCACAAAAAGTATTATTTCTGGTTGCTCGAAGCATGGCTCTATATAAGGGGAGGTATTCATCCATATACCATATTTCACAATTATAACTTAAAATGGGACGGATCAGCATGTCAAAGAGTTTACACGAGAGGTTGACAGGTAGATGTTCAAAATTTGAGAAAAGTTTTCGCATTTATAACCACGAGACTACATGACCCCTCGATGACCCGAATGCTATTCTCTTATCCAAACATATCCGGGTATTTAATAATAACATTTTTTTTTAGCAATCAATTTTAATCGTTTCATTTATATAAATCGTTATTCAATAATTTGTCTATTTTATTAACAAAAATAAATTATTGTAAAGAAAATATTACTTATTAGCAAAGTGTATGAATGGATCAGAGACTATATTATGTAACCTTGTACATGTCATTAAAAAAAAATGTCGGATGTAAAAATACGGATGAAAACACACAAATTGACGCTACATTGTAGGAATAATGACATTCTTTTCTTAAGAAAGGATAAATACAGCAAGCAAGCTTGTTATACATTTAAATTTCACCCCGAGATCAAAATATTACTAAAACTAGGATGTCAACAAACAACATGCATAACCAACAAAACACGTGACGCTATCAAAAAAAAAAAAAAAAATATCGTTAACTAATGAAATAGAAAATTGAAGTACAACTTTTTAAAATATTTTATTGAATAAAAATACAATAATGAATGGAGTATGTGATCTGAGCTCTTCCTGTCCAAAAATATGTAGAAGAATATTCGATTATTAGCATCGTGTTGTCGGTTTTCGTGCTATTATCGATTTTCAGATATAGCGATTAACAGTGTTCCCTTCATTCATATGACGATTGGAATTTTCAAAGAATGCCTAGTTAAATATTTCTTTGTACATAAGATTGTTTTTAAAGCCATTCTTGTATTTTAATATACTCTCGATTATCTGGCAACTTTTGCTGTCAGTAAAATGGCGTCATCTGTTTTCGTATGAAGTAAAAACAGGGCCGATATACGGGATGGAAACGAATATAAAATCCGGAAATGGCTGGTTTTAAAATTTCATGGTTCTGGCCATCTACCAAATCATATTACATCTAAATAAAATAACAGAATGTTTGAAAATGACCACTTTCAAAATTGTGTTTACTTTTGATGTTTTTCTTAGTGCTGAAACCACAATGCACTGCAAAGTGACATGTATTTTATATAAGAAACAGGCACATTTCAGTCAGCTCTTTTGTTTACAAGTACGATCAGTGACCCCATGACAGTTACATGACAGGAAGAGCCGGTGCCTGAGAGGCAGACGACATAGTTCAATTTTATATAGCACTTCTGGATTTATTTCGAGCTACTTTATAAATGAAGTAAATTTTTAGCATTACAAAAAGTACGGTTCAGTAGGTAGGTTCACTGTTTTTGGTACTTGCGTCTTTAAAAGCAAACTTTAACATCTTTTATGAATTTATTACACAATCACTTTTTGCAGATTTACGCTATATACTTATGGCAAAACAAACGAATCGGAGAAAACGATCCGTCTTTAATGAGACACATTTACAAAAGATTTTTTTCGAAAATTGAAGAACTACGAAATTATGTGAAAAAAAAAGAACAGACATCGGAACAATGCCATGAATTCGTTAAAAAATAAAAATAGGCCTATGCTACGGAGCAAAATTGTTTTAATGCTATTATTTATAAGATCGCACTTTGTAATCGATCGTTCATGCACTACAATAAAGCTACACATAAGCTCTGCTTCTTAGCTAAAAGCACAGAAAGTTACAGGGTAGGAAGCCATAAAATTGAGAGGATTATGTAAACATATAATTTGTAATAGTTTTCATTTGACAATTACAGACGATGCATATTATAAATACTTTTAAAGTATATTATACAAAACTTCAGGGTACATCTCTTACGTAATATAATAATTTGTTTATGGAAATACAATATTCTTACTTGCCAACAGTAAAAAGATTAATCTGTTTTCATAATGGTTATTTCTGATTTGAACAAAGCGTAACATATAATATGTCTGCGTAAAGAAAACATTTTTTGTTTATTTTAATAACGTCTTTCAAACTGGCGGACCCTTCTGATTAATCTCAGAATAGTCATAAAAAATATGATTGTTGCTTTTATAAGGAAAAATTGCATATGAATATTTTTTGTCTATTTTGCTTTTTGGGGTTTGCAAGAAGAATGTTCTACCCTGCTCTGTTCACCCTGCTTTACTTCATAATTTTGGTTATTGCTATATCATTCTGATGATGCACAAACAAAATCAAGATAAAAATGAACAATCCAATATAACTTACGATCAATGTTAATCTTAAGATTTTTTTGTGAAAATAGCCCCAGAATCATTGCTGCATCAGGCGCGGATCCAGCAGTTTTGAAAACGGGGACCCAGGCTCTTGTTTGCCAATTTTTACCCAATTTATACACGAATTTTACTAAATTGTCGAACACCCCCTTGATCCGCCAGTGTGCATTAATATGCACCCATTCCTAATGTATACTTGATCACCTATTAGAACCTTTAAAATGTGTATTGCATCTCCTATTCTAGTCACGGGTACCGTTAAATGGTCACAAAATGTGTATTGCGTTTCTGATTATTGCCAAAGATTGTGACACATGTATTCATGTATTCGGTCGACCGGATGTAAGATGACACTTGTATATTCTGCCTGCCAATATTAGGTACCCTGCTGAGTGAACCGGTGTGAATGTACCTGTCGTTTTCAGAATGAAAATAAAAATAAGTAAACCCGCCTTTCACTTCTTATTTCAGGAATTATTTGCCTTAATTTATTGAAGAATAAAATATTTCAAATTAAAATATGGTCTCTCGCTTTACGGCGTTTACACAGGGATATGATTATTTGTTTTATATCATAAACACAAATATTTATTGTTCATTAAGGTGCCTCATTACAATAATCAGAACTTTTAAAGCACAATAACTTTGACGCTGTACATACACAATCCTGTGCTATAAAACAAGACATAAATAGCTTAATAGAGACCGATAGTTTAATATATACTTAATTCATTTTTTAGTAAATAGTCTCAGCATAGGTAATATAAGGTTAATGTGTTTCTCGCATGATAATCAAAAACAAGTAATAGTGAAGTGACAACAGTATAAGTATTCTGTACGTGTATCACACTTTGCTAATATTTTAATACATTTAAAGTCACATTTCTTAATAAACATCGCATTAAGTTAAAATACGACATGAAAATCAAATACGCAACAATTGATGGATTATTGTGTATTGAATACACTAAATTTATTAAGGGCCAGACTAGTATGACATAAATAATAATAATAAATAAATAAATAAATACTATAGATACACGATAATATAATACTATAGATCGTCATATTCAATGAGCTAGTGACGACTACAGTATTATGTAATCTCTCTACTCAGCGGGTGATTTAGATGACCGTGCGATTTAACTGGTAAAATGCAAATTTAAAAGGAAAAACGCAAATATAAAAGGAAAAACGCTAAAATGCCACGACAATGCAAATATAAAAGGAAAAACGCTAAAATGCCACGACAATGCAAATATAAAAGGAAAAACGCTAAAATGCCACGACAATGCAAATTTAAAAGGAAAAACGCTAAAATGCCACGACAATGCAAATATAAAAGGAAAAATGCTAAAATGCCACGACAATGCAAATATAAAAGGAAAAAACGCTAAAATGCCATGACAATGCAAATTTAAAAGGAAAAACGCTAAAATGCCACGACAATGCAAATTTAAAAGGAAAAACGCTAAAATGCCACGACAATGCAAATTTAAATGGGAAAATGCTAAAATGCCATGAGAATTCAAATTTAAAAGGAAAAACGCTAAAATGCCACGACAATGCAAATTTAAAAGGAAAAACGCTAAAATGCCATGACAATGCAAATTTAAAAGGTAAAACGCAAATATAACAAGACAATTCGCTAATTTAACTGGTAAACGCTAATATAACTGGTAATTTTTAATTATTTGCATTTTACCGGGGATATTTGCATTTTCTATTTCCTAGTGTACTTACCCTATCTATATCTAAACTAGAAGTATTACTACACAGTATTGTTGATGGTTTACAGATCTTGTCTAACTTGGCAAAAATCTCCCTCTTTAAAGCTAAATTCTCATAAACAGCTTCAATTACCTTTATATAAATACAAAATACCTCTGTTTTAATCCACGTTGATTTCATTTTTTACGATAATATCATTTAATCATTACATTTTCACCTTTTACTTGTATCATGATTTTAAACAGCACAACCATCAGTATGAAACCAATGGGTCACCAAGAATGTTAAAATTAAGAAATAATTCATGGAAGCTGTAGTTTGTATCCAGTTTTAACATGGGTAACATTATTTTCGTAAAAATTGTATCCAGAGTGTTAGCCATGTTAAAACATTATATATGGCTTCCATGAATTATTTCGATTCTAGTAGAAAAAAATCGAACTTATTTTTTTAAGTGGAAGTCAGTCATTGAAATGCATGTCACAACAAAATTCACTAACCTTCAGACTTACAGTTGTTTTTCTTATATAGATAACTAGACGTGTTGCAAATAAGCTACACATACTTTCCAATTTGATGGCATTTTGATTTTAGCAACTTAAACAAGTAAAATGCTCACAAAATTGTAAAATAAATCAGTAACCACCTTGTGTCAATGGCACCAGTGTTCCTTGTAAACTATGTCACTGGAAGATGACAAATTACAAAAGTCAAAGTCAAAGATGGTTGTCTTTAATATTTTTTCCAGATAAAAAGTTATATGTAAAGAAACAATACAGGTATTTTATGTTTGTATGCACCACAATTCTATATGAGTACATGACATCACCTAGGAATAATATTAATAATTTGTTCGACAATACACGTGTGTATATTAAAATATATCGGGAGTTTTATCACGGTATTATCTATATAGAAAGATGTCATGTTAGAATCTCCAATTATCCTGATTCTGAGCCATACATTCTTTGCCCTTGTTCCTTAAAGCTGCATGCCTAGCGAAGAAGCAACAAATACCAATTTTACAGTCTTGGTTTGATGCCACCGGGGTTCGAACCCACAATCTACAGCACTTTAAGTGAGTATGATAAGAATTACACCACAGATAAGGTTGATATATTGATAAAGTTGCCATCTCATACGCATGACACGATTTAAAACAATAGCATTATATACTTAAAATCATTATTTCTTAAAGATTATTATTACTATGTCTCAAACAACATCCAATTGATTGATTGATTGATATTGACTGACTTTCACTTGAGCAATTTTTACAGTCTTTTGTGTTGATTGAAATGTGCATTCACTTCCACTTACTTATTATGAAACAAAACAGTTACAATTTATATTTTTGCTAAAAGGCAAGGGAAATAATCCTTGGTAGTATTATGACTTTTATATGCTATAGGGTGTGTGCCGCTTTTTATCAGCGAACCCCAAAAACATATACAGTTGAGTGATATTATCGTCAAAATCGGTGGACTTAAAATAACGGTCGAGTCAAAAAATTTCTGTAATCGTGTTTTAATCTCAATACAATTCAACTTGTTATACTCTTTTTCTTGAAATTTGATGTGTTGAAATTTCGGGTGTCAAGAAGTAACTCAAGTGGAATGTAGCAGAAGGAGAATAAAAAGGTTCTAAACAAAGGATATTCAAATTTCTTCTTTTGGCCACATGGAAGTTCTTCCATTAATAATGAAGAAGTGAATATAATTTTGTTTAAAACTGCGGGAAAGTTAATGTCATTTTTATCATGTAATGATGCATAGTTTAACTTGGATATATTCATTATTCTATCATTTCATTGGACAGAGACCACATAAACGACAGCAGCATCTGGAAAACATCCATTTACGGGGAGACCAGATATAACTGAAATATTGTTGAAAGTGGCGTTAACCACCATAACCCTAACCCCACAAACCCACTCCATTTACGGGGAAAATATGCTTTAAAACATTTTACCACCGTTACATTACAACTCATATTTATTACAAGTCTATGGAAGACTGTAGGCAGTATTTATAAGTCAACAAATCTATGGAAGACTGTAGGCAGTATTTATAAGTCAACAAATCTATGGAAGACTGTAGGCAGTATTTATAAGTCAACAAATCTATGGAAGACTGTAGGCAGTATTTATAAGTCAACAAATCTATGGAAGACTGTAAGCAGTATTTAAATGTCAACAAATCTATGGAAGACTGTAGGCAGTATTCATAAGTCAACAAATCTATGGAAGACTGTAGGCAGTATTTAAATGTCAACAAATCTATGGAAAACTGTAGGCAGTATTTATAAGTCAACAAATCTATGGAAGACTGTAAGCAGTATTTAAATGTCAACAAATCTATGGAAGACTGTAGGCAGTATTTATAAGTCAACAAATCTATGGAAGACTGTAAGCAGTATTTAAATGTCAACAAATCTATGGAAGACTGTAGGCAGTATTCATAAGTCAACAAATCTATGGAAGACTGTAGGCAGTATTTAAATGTCAACAAATCTATGGAAGACTGTAGGCAGTATTTATAAGTCAACAAATCTATGGAAGACTGTAAGCAGTATTTAAATGTCAACAAATCTATGGAAGACTGTAGGCAGTATTTATAAGTCAACAAAGCTATGGAAGACTGTAAGCAGTATTTAAATGTCAACAAATCTATGGAAGACTGTAAGCAGTATTTAAATGTCAACAAATCTATGGAAGACTAAGCAGTATTTAAATGTCAACAAATCTATGGAAGACTGTAGGCAGTATTTATAAGTCAACAAATCTATGGAAGACTGTAGGTAGTATTTATATTCTCTTACTAAATCAGTATCCTTTAAATCTTCATACTTCATGGTAGGCATCAGTAACTGTGTTGCTCTCTGAGCCACTGACATGGGAGTTTTACCAAGCCTAACACTTCCTTCTATTATAGCACGAATAGTTTTAACACCATTTTCTAAGAACTGAAAAAAATGTGAAACTTGTCATAAAATTCCAAATTATCCTTCCAAGCAAACATACCTAGTTGATATATAAATTATCCTCCTGTACAGATTGACTTTAACCTATATATGTTTACATCACAGTAACCTTCACAAAAATAAGACATAGTGAAAACATAGTGAAATTGTGTGGCTCAAATGTTCACTAATGTTGTGCTCAAATGTCCACAGCGTAAATTAATTTTTTCGCTCACATGTTCATCGCCCCCACTCCATGCATAAAATTTGAACAGACCATATAAACATCTGTGGTTTATCAAATATTCGGACCTTTCAAGAAATAAACTTTAATATCTATTGCAAATGTAAACCATGATCTTTACCAAATTCTCCAAGAGCAATACATTACAGACAAACACTTTTTTTTAATTGTATTGTAGAAAGTCAATTAGTTAGGTTAATTGCTAAATTACACGGAATAGTAAAAGTGATGGGGGGAATCATTCTTTGAAGATAATTTTTGGAATCTCTAGATAAGCAATTGCCGAATTTTTAAAATACATGTATATGTATTTTTAAATGTTAGCTTTTACTCCTTTAATTTCAGTTACAAACAACAAATAAATTTAAAACTGTTACAATCTACACAGACAATATAGATTGAATGATCGTCAAAATTAATGCATAAGTCCTACCAAATATTATTCATTCAGATCAAACAGGTTTCATGAGAGGAAGATATATTGGTGATAATATCAGAAATATTCTAGAAATAATTGAAACAGTAGAAGAAGAAGATTTATCATTTATCATGTGTTATACTATCAGTAGATTTCGAAAAAGCTTTCGATTCACTGAGCTGGAAATTTTTCCAACAATGTTTGGACTATTTTAAATTTGGTCCTTCCTTTAAAAAATGGACCAGTATATTGTTTCAAAATATATCAAGCTGTGTTCTTAACACGGGATGGTCAACAGAATGTTTCTCTGTTGAGAGAGGTGTGCGTCAAGGTTGCCCTATATCGCCTTATCTTTTTATTATAACTGCCGAAATACTAGGCATAGCTATTAGACGCTCAGATGACGTCAAAGATAAGTGGGTTAAAAGTAAATCTAAATAAGTCAGAACTGATTCCACTGGGTCACTCCAAAGTAGAAATATACACCCATAACTTTTCGCCAGGAATTAAAATAACTACAGATAAATTTAAACTGCTAGGTATTATCATCCCAACAAATGGAAAACAAAAAGATCTAATAGAAGAAAATTATTATAATAAAAAAAAAAAAATATTAGAAATTATAAAAACTTGGCAAAAGAGAGATTTAACTCTGTATGGTAAACTAACAATCATCAAAAGTTTGATCATACCACAATTAACTTATGCACTGACTATTTTACCTTCGCCAGGAGAACTCTTTTTAAATGATATTGAAAAGATAATATTAAATTTTTTCTGGGATGATAAACCAGCAAAGATTAAAAAAACTATTTTATTTAAAGAAAAAACAGAAGGTGGACTAAATTTGACTAATATAAAGATATATGCCAAATCTGTTAAATTTCAGTGGATATATAAGCTTTATAATGAAGATTACAATGCATTTTGGAAACATTTGATATGTGCCCGTTGTTCACGATTACAAGATAAGATTATATGGGAGAGTAATTTAAATTTAAAAGATGCTCATAAGTTGGTTATCAAATCAAAATTTTGGCAGGATTTACTCTTGTGGTACTCATCTTTAAACTTTAATGATGACTCAAATAAAGTCACAAAAACAGACTTTATATGGTACAATTCACACTTGAAGATAAATGACAGAGTACTTTATTTAAAATGCATGTCAGAAAATGGCATTAAAAAGATAGAGGACCTCATTGATGACAATAATAGATTTCTAATATATCAAATGTTTCTTGATAAATGCAATGTGATTATAAATGCTATTACATATTATGGTATTATATCTGTTATTAAAAAACATTACAGTACTGATGACTTGGAAATGAAACCACCTTTGATTACTAATATGATGCAGAGGAAAGATATTTCAAAATATATATACAAATATTTCATAGAAAAAGATGAAAAAGAAAATTTTGTAAAAGGTATTGTGAAATGGGAACAAAAACTTGATACTGAACTAGATGGTAGTATGTTGTTTAATGATATTTATAGAATCACAAATGATACAAATGATACAAAATTAAGAAATTTTCAGTTCAAACTTCTGCATCATATGCTTCCAAATAACAAGTTATTACACAAAATGGGAATACAAAACAGTGCATTATGTAATTTCTGTAACCAAGAAGAAGACTCCATCTTACACTATCTGTGGGGCTGCCCTGTGGCAAAGAGATTTTGGACTTCATTTAATATCTGGCTTTCATCAGCTTTAGATTTAGAAGTTTTTGAATTAACCCCAAAAGAAACAGTTTTAGGTATTTTTTCAGATGAAAGCTCCTTGCAAAAAATTGTTCCATTTTTATTCCTTGTGGCAAGAAATTATATTCACTGTTGTAAATGGACTGACACAAAACCATTCCTTAACATTTTCAAAGTTAAAGTTAAACAAAAAGAGAAAATCGAAAAGATTAATGTACAAACATGATAATAAATACATGAACTTAATTTATAGTGGTCTACTTTTGTCAACATGCAAGAAAATAATTTATACATAAGAAACTTATATTAGAAACTCATGTATATATAATTATATATAGGGGGTAAATCAAAATCTGATGACATATATTCTTAAATAAACTATGTATTTGGTTTATTGCATGGAGACAAGGGGACACAACATTTCATATGTTTGTATTGAAAATGTATGTACAAATAATGTCTTTGTCTGTGCTGTTGTGTAATGTCTGTGTTTGTTATGTATATATTTTGAAAATGTCTAAAAAAATATAAGTAAAAAAAAAAAAATAATTAATACATATACTTAATATTTTCAAATATGTGTATTTCTTTTTATAAACATACAATTTACGCAATTCCATCACTTTAATTCAAATATTTATATCGATTCTGATATGTCTAAGAGTACAAATACAGTAGTATACTTTGATTGGAAGATGGTAATTTATATTTACGCTTGCGGACAATGTCGTGCACAATTTATGCTGCCAAATTCGAGCAGACGATAATTCATTAACATGTACATTTACGACAAGAAAGTCAGTCACATGCATCGGCGTATGTGCTAATGAGATTATACCCAATTGATCAATCGCTCGTTTGTTAACAAAGCAAAAGAAGGATGTCATGTTAGAATTCCATGTAAATAATTTGATCTGTAATAAATGCAAAACGACATGTAATACAATTAGACAAGCTAAAACACATAGAGAAAGTAACTGGAATATACATACTACATGAATATGCATTTGAAATTCGATACAATAACTTAGTTTATTGCAAATAGATTTTATTTGGTAAACAAACAATCTTTCTAAGATTTTTATACAAATGTGTTCATTTAACGGTCAGTTGTAAATTACGTGCATCACAGTTTTTAAGTTCCGTTGCAGTGCCTGAAATGGACGTCGCCCAGTCGCCAAATGCGACTAATATCTTATTCCGGCGACCAAAAGCTGCTCCAAATTAGGTAGTCACTGGCCCAACAAAAAACGTTTGGGTGATTGCCTAAAAGACCGCTAAAAATTGTTGTTTTACCGAAATCGGACAAAAACTGTAACTTCAACGGTAGATAACTCTTCTGTTCTAGTCGAAAACGGTTTGTTACGAGCACAGCGATTGGTCCAAATACATTTTTGTAGCCAATGAATACACAGCTAATGTAATTTACTGTTCTCCCCAATTATGTAATTTTATCGAGCCAATCAATACACATTTCCTACACGTTTTCATGTAATATACAAGTATTCACTAAATATTAGAAAAGAAACGTGTTTTTTTGTTTCTTTACGATTTAATTATTAAAATTGTTAAAAATCACGGACGAAGTGGAAAGTTGTGAACAATAAAGAGAATTCTACGGTTCAGAAATTTATTCATTCAATCTGCTGCAAAATGTACATGTACGAATTTCATTTTACAGAAATCGGAAACCTTTTTGTGTGAATCCTTAGGTAATCATTGAAAAACTTTTCCCCAACAATGGAGAGAAAATCGTTGACAGTAATGTCAAACTACGGAAACGATCTGGCCTGTCACTTCTTTTAAACTTTTCATAGTTCATGTACACGGCTACATTTTAATGACAATTGGGAGTGGTTTTCTTTTTTGGAACCAGAACTTTTGTTTACAAATTAAAAAATAACAGGAAAAGTTAACAGTTGTTTATATAACAGAAAATGACAGCACCGTTTGTTATTTCAACAAAGTGAGATACTTGTTTGGAATGAATAACCAACTGACATTACCCCGAACTGAGAGGTTATTCTTACTTTAAAATCACTTCTTCATAGTGGATTGAAACAAGTGATGTCACTCTGGGGAGTGCAAGAGCGGACCTTGTAGTGGCATTAGTCTACTCTTTTCCGGATGTCTTTAATGTGATCATGGCATTGATCTCCCCTTACACAAACCAGCCTTTTATTGTCCCCATCCGTTGGACTAGCATTGTTTCTTAAGACCATCCTAGCCAATGGCGTCAAGGTTGTCAAAAAGGTTATAACAAGTAAATTCAGGTTTCATTTGATAGCAATATATGCATTGGGGTGTTTTCGCAATTTCAGCTGCACACCTGTACCTACCAAATTTACCTTGAAGAGCCCCCCCCCCCCGCGAGACTAGTGAAAGAATTAATTTTAATGTTATTGATAAAAAATAATTAATCTGAAAACTGTTTACATTGATATCTGATGTCTTTTTATCATAAAAAAAATGTCACAAAATGTTTCGGCCACCATTATGACATTTGGACCAGTGACTAATTTTTTACTGTCCCTCATTTCAGGCACTGCCATTGAACATGTTATATTACTCCCAAAATGAAATAACAAGAGCTTTAAACATCAAATCAAGTAATATTTTCCCGACAATCCACCGCATATCGTGGTTTCCTACTATATATCGTGTACCATGACGGAAACATGCTATACCACGCTGGGTATACAATTGGATTTGAAAAATCATGCCTACGATATATGGTGGGAAATGTAAAAAACATGCTGTGCCCTCTGTATACTGTATTCATTTCAAGCACTACTTATAGTCAATCTTACTGTGTCAAAATTAATGTCGTTCATAAACCTTAACTGGTTTTCTGCTTAAAGATGTAGTAAAATATCAACTGGAAGCTGGAATATGGAGCTTTACTGACCTTTAGCGAACAAGTTCCTATGTTTCACATCAAGTTGATGATATTAGTCAATATCTATCACGGATCATGGAAATTTGTTTTCTACAAGCACCTAAATGATTTATGCAAAATAGACTCTTACATTATTTCGACACTGATTACTTGCAAAATTTTGCCAGTACTCTTTGGCTTGAACTTCCTAAATTGAATCTTCACTCGCATTTAGCAAGTATTTCCCGTCAAATTTGATCCCTGTCTATAGCAAGAAATATTGAAGTCAAATAATATTTTTTATCAAACCTAAAGCTCTCATTTTCAAGCTTGAAAGTATAAATACAGTAATCTCTCTCATATAAAGCTACCCCTTCTGCATGAAAATGTGGCTTTATAGAGGGGTGGCATATCTGGAAGGGTACAGATTAAGTATTTCAATATAATTTCAGTTATTCTGAAATCTTGTCAGATAAGAGGGGTGGCCTTTGGTGGGAGGGATCTTATAAGAGGACTACTATGTGGTGATAAGTTTGATAACAAAATCAATTTGAGTACTGTGAGTAAACTTCTTGTAAAGTTAGAATCAGCCTCTCTGTGACATCATAAAAGATTCAGTTGATATGATATAACTTTTTTAAAATGATTGAGAAAGCTGGTATAATAGACGAAGGGAAAGTGATAACGTATTAAATAACATGACCTTTGGCCTATGAACTCTTACCTTTTCATTTTGTTCCAATAAAAAGACCTGGTAGCCAGCATTGAGCAGACAAACAGCTATTCCTGACCCCATTGTACCAGCACCTATTACAGCAGTAGATTTTACAGGCAATGGTTTTGCTGTCTGGAAATTGGCACCAGGCATCCTCCACTGCCAAATATTTAATATTTAATCAACATAAAAAAAACATATAAATTTGAAGAAAACACATTTTGAGAAAAATTGCTCACTTGGCAAATATCCCTCAACCACACTCGTTTAAAAATATGCATACCTGAGCTGGGTACAAACATAAACCTTACTAATACTGGTGAAAGGATGGTAATTACTATAAGGTTAGGGTTATGGTGTTTAATGCCACTTTCAACAATATTTTAGTTATATCATGGTGATCAGTTTATTGGTAGAGGAAACCAGAGTACCTGTAGAAAACCACTGACCTGCCACAAGTAGGTCAGGTGAATCCAATAACACTAATCTGTTTAAAACAAATTTTACAAATTACAGTAAAAGTTGTCTTGCGTGACCTTCCAAGGGAACATTGAAAATGGTCACAAAAGGCAGGTGGTCACTAAATACAGGTTAAATTTATTATGAAATGCACTGCAGAGAGAAATAAAATGAAAGTCACATAATACAAGCCATTGCTTAATAAAGGTGGTTTTTAAAGCAGGGATTACAGTGTTTAACACCACTTTCAAGAATACTTCAGTTATATTGTGGCGGTCAGTTATATTGGTGGAGGAAACTGGACTACCTGGAGAAAACCACTGATCTGTCGCAAGTCACTGACAAACTGTACCACAGGCACATAATGTTGTATCGAGTACACCTCACCATGAGAGGGATTCAAACTCACAACTTTAGTGGAGATAGACACTGATTGCATAGGTAGTTGTAAATCCTACTACCATACGATCACGACTACCCATGTCTTTAAAGAGCATGTTTGACTGTACATTTTGATTCTTCAAACCATCAAGGAAGTGTATGATTCATTATTCTATTCATTGTACATTTTTGTTTCTATTTTTATGGCATATGATCCATTTTTCTAGTATGTTATTATGATAAAATCTTGATGACTTTGTTCTGTATTATGTTTTATGATTGTAATGTAATATCATATTCTCTATTGTGTAATCTGAGAGATTAGTGTAGCTAACTGAGTTTACCTTCATACAATAAAGTATTATTATTATTAATAGTATTATTATCAATTTTTTTGATTGTTATAACATTTGTTTTGACCCGTCAATCTTAACTGCTTAACTTGCCATATACCCGTTTATCCATAATTGGAACATTCTCCCTTTGACCTTTGACAGTGATATTGTCAGTATCAATGAACTGACAGTGATGCTGAAAGTTATCTGTTAGTCTGATGCCAAACACAATATGATTGATTTGATTTGATTTTTAGTGTTTTAATGCCACTTTCAGCAATATTTCAGCTATATCATGGCGACCAGTTTTAGTGATGGAAGAAGCCGGAGTACCCGTAGAGAACCACCAACCATGGGCAAGTAACTGGAAAGCTTAATCCCTTGCGGCTGCGAGTTGAGTGCACCCTTTTCTGTAATTTACAAAGCCGGGTGCGAACACACGCTGTATTGGTGGTAGGCTTGTATGTGTTGTTAGGTAATCCAACTACCTAACTCACTGAGCCACCTGGGCTCTCAACACAATATGATGTTACCGATAAAAAAACAATAGCATCACTTTTGAAGGTGCATTTGACATAGATTATCATTAGTATCACAGCTCGTCCTATCAGACTGTAATACTGAAGATAATGTCTGTCTCGACCTTCAAAACTGATGTTATTCTATATATAAACAAATATCTGATGTATGATTTTGACAATAAAGTAAAAGATATAAAATTTGTCACTGCAGTGTATGTCATGTGATCATCAAATAAATGGTTACCCTAGTAACAGCTCTCTCAGAAAAGAAAGCATATCTCTGAGCAGCAGACTGTCCCGATGTTAATAAGTTCCTCATTAATTCTTTCTCTCTCTGTAATCCTCTTTTATAAGGCATTGTTGCTGAAGCCTTCACAGCCTTTACACAATCCTAGAAGATAGAATAAAGACTTTTAAGTCAATTTAATGTAACAAATTCACATTTCATAAGTTTGTTTATCTTGAGTGTAATCGATTTTGTCTAATTTGATTGGCTAATAAAATATGCCCTTAAACTCAACTCTAACCAATATATATATATACATGCACACCACATACACTCAAACTTTATCAAAAAAAAAAAAAGAAGGCACATTTTGTATTTGGAATAATTTATAAAATCACCACCTATAACTAGAGATGGGTGTGTACATGTACATTTTAATATTCAATCACCACCTATAACTAGAGATGGGTGTGTACATGTATATTTTAATATTCAATCATCACCTATAACTAGAGATGGGTGTGCACATGTATATTTTAATATTCAATCACCACCTATAACTAGAGATGGGTGTGTACATGTATATTTTAATATTCAATCATCACCTATAACTAGAGATGGGTGTGTACATGTATATTTTAATATTCAATCACCACCTATCACTAGAGATGGGTGTGTACATGTATATTTTAATATTCAATCATCACCTATAACTAGAGATGGGTGTGTACATGTATATTTTAATATTCAATCACCACCTATAACCAGAGATGGGTGTGTACATGTATATTTTAATATTCAATCATCACCTATAACTAGAGATGGGTGTGTACATGTATATTTTAATATTCAATCATCACCTTTAACTAGAGATGGGTGTGTACATGTATATTTTAATATTCAATCACCACCTATAACTAGAGATGGGTGTGTACATGTATATTTTAATATTCAATCACCACCTATAACCAGAGATGGGTGTGTACATGTATATTTTAATATTCAATCATCACCTATAACTAGAGATGGGTGTGTACATGTATATTTTAATATTCAATCATCACCTTTAACTAGAGATGGGTGTGTACATGTATATTTTAATATTCAATCACCACCTATAACTAGAGATGGGTGTGTACATGTATATTTTAATATTCAATCATCACCTATAACTAGAGATGGGTGTGTACATGTATATTTTAATATTCAATCACCACCTATAACTAGAGATCGGTGTGTACATGTATATTTTAATATTCAATCACCACCTATCACTAGAGATGGGTGTGTACATGTATATTTTAATATTCAATCACCACCTATAACTAGAGATGGGTGTGTACATGTATATTTTAATATTCAATCACCACCTATAACTAGAGATGGGTGTGTACATGTATATTTTAATATTCAATCACCACCTATAACTAGAGATGGGTGTGTACATGTATATTTTAATATTCAATCATCACCTATAACTAGAGATGGGTGTGTACATGTATATTTTAATATTCAATCACCACCTATCACTAGAGATGGGTGTGTACATGTATATTTTAATATTCAATCACCACCTATAACTAGAGATGGGTGTGTACATGTATATTTTAATATTCAATCATCACCTATAACTAGAGATTGGTGTGTACATGTACATTTTAATATTCAATCACCACCTATCACTAGAGATGGGTGTGTACATGTATATTTTAATATTCAATCACCACTTATAACTAGAGATGGGTGTGTACATGTATATTTTAATATTCAATCATCACCTATAACTAGAGATGGGTGTGTACATGTATATTTTAATATTCAATCACCACCTATAACTAGAGATCGGTGTGTACATGTATATTTTAATATTCAATCACCACTTATCACTAGAGATGGGTGTGTACATGTATATTTTAATATTCAATCACCACCTATAACTAGAGATGGGTGTGTACATGTATATTTTAATATTCAATCACCACCTATAACTAGAGATCGGTGTGTACATGTATATTTTAATATTCAATCACCACCTATCACTAGAGATGGGTGTGTACATGTATATTTTAATATTCAATCACCACCTATAACTAGAGATGGGTGTGTACATGTATATTTTAATATTCAATCACCACCTATAACTAGAGATGGGTGTGTACATGTATATTTTAATATTCAATCACCACCTATAACTAGAGATGGGTGTGTACATGTATATTTTAATATTCAATCATCACCTATAACTAGAGATGGGTGTGTACATGTATATTTTAATATTCAATCACCACCTATCACTAGAGATGGGTGTGTACATGTATATTTTAATATTCAATCACCACCTATAACTAGAGATGGGTGTGTACATGTATATTTTAATATTCAATCACCACCTATAACTAGAGATTGGTGTGTACATGTATATTTTAATATTCAATCATCACCTATCACTAGAGATGGGTGTGTACATGTATATTTTAATATTCAATCACCACTTATAACTAGAGATGGGTGTGTACATGTATATTTTAATATTCAATCACCACCTATAACTAGAGATGGGTGTGTACATGTATATTTTAATATTCAATCACCACCTATAACTAGAGATGGGTGTGTACATGTATATTTTAATATTCAATCATCACCTATAACTAGAGATGGGTGTGTACATGTATATTTTAATATTCAATCACCACCTATCACTAGAGATGGGTGTGTACATGTATATTTTAATATTCAATCATCACCTATAACTAGAGATGGGTGTGTACATGTATATTTTAATATTCAATCATCACCTATCACTAGCGATGGGTGTGTACATGTATATTTTAATATTCAATCATCACCTATAACTAGAGATGGGTGTGTACATGTATATTTTAATATTCAATCACCACCTATAACCAGAGATGGGTGTGTACATGTATATTTTAATATTCAATCACCACCTATCACTAGAGATGGGTATGTACATGTATATTTTAATATTCAATCATCACCTATAACTAGAGATGGGTGTGTACATGTATATTTTAATATTCAATCATCACCTATAACTAGAGATGGGTGTGTACATGTATATTTTAATATTCAATCATCACCTATCACTAGAGATGGGTGTGTACATGTATATTTTAATATTCAATCACCACCTATAACTAGAGATGGGTGTGTACATGTATATTTTAATATTCAATCATCACCTATAACTAGAGATGGGTGTGTACATGTATATTTTAATATTCAATCATCACCTATCTCTAGAGATGGGTGTGTACATGTATATTTTAATATTCAATCATCACCTATAACTAGAGATGGGTGTGTACATGTATATTTTAATATTCAATC
This sequence comes from Bathymodiolus brooksi, assembly GCA_963680875.1. Taxonomy (NCBI): domain Eukaryota; kingdom Metazoa; phylum Mollusca; class Bivalvia; order Mytilida; family Modiolidae; genus Bathymodiolus; species Bathymodiolus brooksi. Next base: position 2,777,720 of record OY804587.1, on the reverse strand, counting down.
ACCACCTATCACTAGAGATGGGTGTGTACATGTATATTTTAATATTCAATCATCACCTATAACTAGAGATGGGTGTGTACATGTATATTTTAATATTCAATCATCACATATAACTAGAGATGGGTGTGTACATGTATATTTTAATATTCAATCATCACCTATAACTAGAGATGGGTGTGTACATGTATATTTTAATATTCAATCATCACCTATAACTAGATATGGGTGTGTACATGTATATTTTAATATTCAATCATCACCTATAACTAGAGATGGGTGTGTACATGTATATTTTAATATTCAATCATCACCTATAACTAGATATGGGTGTGTACATGTATATTTTAATATTCAATCATCACCTATAACTAGAGATGGGTGTGTACATGTATATTTTAATATTCAATCATCACCTATAACTAGAGATGGGTGTGTACATGTATATTTTAATATTCAATCACCACCTATAACTAGAGATGGGTGTGTACATGTATATTTTAATATTCAATCACCACCTATAACTAGAGATGGGTGTGTACATGTATATTTTAATATTCAATCACCACCTATAACTAGAGATGGGTGTGTACATGTATATTTTAATATTCAATCACCACCTATAACCAGAGATGGGTGTGTATATGTATATTTTAATATTCAATCACCACCTATCACTAGAGATGGGTATGTACATGTATATTTTAATATTCAATCATCACTTATAACTAGAGATGGGTGTGTACATGTATATTTTAATATTCAATCATCACCTATAACTAGAGATGGGTGTGTACATGTATATTTTAATATTCAATCATCACCTATCACTAGAGATGGGTGTGTACATGTATATTTTAATATTCAATCACCACCTATAACTAGAGATGGGTGTGTACATGTATATTTTAATATTCAATCATCACCTATAACTAGAGATGGGTGTGTACATGTATATTTTAATATTCAATCATCACCTATCTCTAGAGATGGGTGTGTACATGTATATTTTAATATTCAATCATCACCTATAACTAGAGATGGGTGTGTACATGTATATTTTAATATTCAATCACCACCTATCACTAGAGATGGGTGTGTACATGTATATTTTAATATTCAATCATCACCTATAACTAGAGATGGGTGTGTACATGTATATTTTAATATTCAATCATCACATATAACTAGAGATGGGTGTGTACATGTATATTTTAATATTCAATCATCACCTATAACTAGAGATGGGTGTGTACATGTATATTTTAATATTCAATCATCACCTATAACTAGATATGGGTGTGTACATGTATATTTTAATATTCAATCATCACCTATAACTAGAGATGGGTGTGTACATGTATATTTTAATATTCAATCATCACCTATAACTAGATATGGGTGTGTACATGTATATTTTAATATTCAATCATCACCTATAACTAGAGATGGGTGTGTACATGTATATTTTAATATTCAATCATCACCTATAACTAGAGATGGGTGTGTACATGTATATTTTAATATTCAATCACCACCTATAACTAGAGATGGGTGTGTACATGTATATTTTAATATTCAATCACCACCTATAACTAGAGATGGGTGTGTACATGTATATTTTAATATTCAATCACGACCTATAACTAGAGATGGGTGTGTACATGTATATTTTAATATTCAATCACCACCTATCACTAGAGATGGGTGTGTACATGTATATTTTAATATTCAATCACCACCTATCACTAGAGATGGGTGTGTACATGTATATTTTAATATTCAATCATCACCTATCACTAGAAATGGGTGTGTACATGTATATTTTAATATTCATTCACCACCTATCACTAGAGATGGGTGTGTACATGTATATTTTAATATTCAATCATCACCTATAACTAGAGATGGGTGTGTACATGTATATTTTAATATTCAATCATCACCTATCACTAGAGATGGGTGTGTACATGTATATTTTAATATTCAATCACCACCTATAACTAGAGATGGGTGTGTACATGTATATTTTAATATTCAATCATCACCTATAACTAGAGATGGGTGTGTACATGTATATTTTAATATTCAATCATCACCTATCTCTAGAGATGGGTGTGTACATGTATATTTTAATATTCAATCATCACCTATAACTAGAGATGGGTGTGTACATGTATATTTTAATATTCAATCACCACCTATCACTAGAGATGGGTGTGTACATGTATATTTTAATATTCAATCATCACCTATAACTAGAGATGGGTGTGTACATGTATATTTTAATATTCAATCATCACATATAACTAGAGATGGGTGTGTACATGTATATTTTAATATTCAATCATCACCTATAACTAGAGATGGGTGTGTACATGTATATTTTAATATTCAATCATCACCTATAACTAGATATGGGTGTGTACATGTATATTTTAATATTCAATCATCACCTATAACTAGAGATGGGTGTGTACATGTATATTTTAATATTCAATCATCACCTATAACTAGATATGGGTGTGTACATGTATATTTTAATATTCAATCATCACCTATAACTAGAGATGGGTGTGTACATGTATATTTTAATATTCAATCATCACCTATAACTAGAGATGGGTGTGTACATGTATATTTTAATATTCAATCACCACCTATAACTAGAGATGGGTGTGTACATGTATATTTTAATATTCAATCACCACCTATAACTAGAGATGGGTGTGTACATGTATATTTTAATATTCAATCACGACCTATAACTAGAGATGGGTGTGTACATGTATATTTTAATATTCAATCACCACCTATAACCAGAGATGGGTGTGTATATGTATATTTTAATATTCAATCACCACCTATCACTAGAGATGGGTATGTACATGTATATTTTAATATTCAATCATCACTTATAACTAGAGATGGGTGTGTACATGTATATTTTAATATTCAATCATCACCTATAACTAGAGATGGGTGTGTACATGTATATTTTAATATTCAATCATCACCTATCACTAGAGATGGGTGTGTACATGTATATTTTAATATTCAATCACCACCTATAACTAGAGATGGGTGTGTACATGTATATTTTAATATTCAATCATCACCTATAACTAGAGATGGGTGTGTACATGTATATTTTAATATTCAATCATCACCTATCTCTAGAGATGGGTGTGTACATGTATATTTTAATATTCAATCATCACCTATAACTAGAGATGGGTGTGTACATGTATATTTTAATATTCAATCACCACCTATCACTAGAGATGGGTGTGTACATGTATATTTTAATATTCAATCATCACCTATAACTAGAGATGGGTGTGTACATGTATATTTTAATATTCAATCATCACATATAACTAGAGATGGGTGTGTACATGTATATTTTAATATTCAATCATCACCTATAACTAGAGATGGGTGTGTACATGTATATTTTAATATTCAATCATCACCTATAACTAGATATGGGTGTGTACATGTATATTTTAATATTCAATCATCACCTATAACTAGAGATGGGTGTGTACATGTATATTTTAATATTCAATCATCACCTATAACTAGATATGGGTGTGTACATGTATATTTTAATATTCAATCATCACCTATAACTAGAGATGGGTGTGTACATGTATATTTTAATATTCAATCATCACCTATAACTAGAGATGGGTGTGTACATGTATATTTTAATATTCAATCACCACCTATAACTAGAGATGGGTGTGTACATGTATATTTTAATATTCAATCACCACCTATAACTAGAGATGGGTGTGTACATGTATATTTTAATATTCAATCACGACCTATAACTAGAGATGGGTGTGTACATGTATATTTTAATATTCAATCACCACCTATCACTAGAGATGGGTGTGTACATGTATATTTTAATATTCAATCACCACCTATCACTAGAGATGGGTGTGTACATGTATATTTTAATATTCAATCATCACCTATCACTAGAAATGGGTGTGTACATGTATATTTTAATATTCATTCACCACCTATCACTAGAGATGGGTGTGTACATGTATATTTTAATATTCAATCATCACCTATAACTAGAGATGGGTGTGTACATGTATATTTTAATATTCAATCATCACCTATCACTAGAGATGGGTGTGTACATGTATATTTTAATATTCAATCACCACCTATCACTAGAGATGGGTGTGTACATGTATATTTTAATAGTCAATCATCACCTATAACTAGAGATGGGTGTGTACATGTATATTTTAATAGTCAATCATCACCTATAACTAGAGATGGGTGTGTACATGTATATTTTAATATTCAATCACCACCTATAACTAGAGATGGGTGTGTACATGTATATTTTAATATTCAATCATCACCTATAACTAGAGATGGGTGTGTACATGTATATTTTAATATTCAATCACCACCTATAACTACAGATGGGTGTGTACATGTATATTTTAATATTCAATCACCACCTATAACTAGAGATGGGTGTGTACATGTATATTTTAATATTCAATCACCACCTATAACTAGAGATGGGTGTGTACATGTATATTTTAATATTCAATCATCACCTATAACTAGAGATGGGTGTGTACATGTATATTTTAATATTCAATCATCACCTATCACTAGAGATGGGTGTGTACATGTATATTTTAATATTCAATCATCACCTATCACTAGAGATGGGTGTGTACATGTATATTTTAATATTCAATCATCACCTATAACTAGAGATGGGTGTGTACATGTATATTTTAATATTCAATCATCACCTATAACTAGAGATGGGTGTGTACATGTATATTTTAATATTCAATCACCACCTATAACTAGAGATGGGTGTGTACATGTATATTTTAATATTCAATCATCACCTATAACTAGAGATGGGTGTGCATATGTATATTTTAATATTCAATCATCACCTATAACTAGAGATGGGTGTGTACATGTATATTTTAATATTCAATCATCACCTATAACTAGAGATGGGTGTGTACATGTATATTTTAATATTCAATCATCACCTATAACTAGAGATGGGTGTGTACATGTATATTTTAATATTCAATCATCACCTATAACTAGAGATGGGTGTGTACATGTATATTTTAATATTCAATCATCATCTATCACTAGAGATGGGTGTGTACATGTATATTTAAATATTCAATCACCGCCTATCACTAGAGATGGGTGTGTACATGTATATTTTAATATTCAATCAGCACCTATAACTAGAGATGGGTGTGTACATGTATATTTTAATATTCAATCACCACCTATCACTAGAGATGGGTGTGTACATGTATATTTTAATATTCAATCACCACCTATCACTAGAGATGGGTGTGTACATGTATATTTTAATATTCAATCATCACCTATCACTAGAGATGGGTGTGTACATGTATATTTTAATATTCAATCATCACCTATAACTAGAGATGGGTGTGTACATGTATATTTTAATATTCAATCACCACCTATCACTAGAGATGGGTGTGTACATGTATATTTTAATATTCAATCACCACCTATAACTAGAGATGGGTGTGTATATGTATATTTTAATATTCAATCACCACCTATAACTAGAGATGGGTGTGTACATGTATATTTTAATATTCAATCACCACCTATAACTAGAGATGGGTGTGTACATGTATATTTTAATATTCAATCACCACCTATAACTAGAGATGGGTGTGTACATGTATATTTTAATATTCAATCATCACCTATAACTAGAGATGGGTGTGTACATGTATATTTTAATATTCAATCATCACCTTTAACTAGAGATGGGTGTGTACATGTATATTTTAATATTCAATCACCACCTATAACTAGAGATGGGTGTGTACATGTATATTTTAATATTCAATCACCACCTATAACTAGAGATGGGTGTGTACATGTATATTTTAATATTCAATCATCACCTATAACTAGAGATGGGTGTGTACATGTATATTTTAATATTCAATCATCACTTATAACTAGAGATGGGTGTGTACATGTATATTTTAATATTCAATCACCACCTATCACTAGAGATGGGTGTGTACATGTATATTTTAATATTCAATCATCACCTATAACTAAAGATGGGTGTGTACATGTATATTTTAATATTCAATCATCACCTATAACTAGAGATGGGTGTGTACATGTATATTTTAATATTCAATCACCACCTATAACTAGAGATGGGTGTGTACATGTATATTTTAATATTCAATCACCACCTATAACTAGAGATGGGTGTGTACATGTATATTTTAATATTCAATCATCACCTATAACTAGAGATGGGTGTGTACATGTATATTTTAATATTCAATCATCACCTATAACTAGAGATGGGTGTGTATATGTATATTTTAATATTCAATCATCACCTATCACTAGAGATGTGTGTGTACATGTATATTTTAATATTCAATCATCACCTATAACTAGAGATGGGTGTGTACATGCACATTTTAATATTCAATCACCACCTATCACTAGAGATGGGTGTGTACATGTATATTTTAATATTCAATCACCACCTATAACTAGAGATGGGTGTGTACATGTATATTTTAATATTCAATCATCACCTATCACTAGAGATGGGTATGTACATGTATATTTTAATATTCAATCATCACCTATAACTAGAGATGGGTGTGTACATGTATATTTTAATATTCAATCATCACCTATAACTAGAGATGGGTGTGTACATGTATATTTTAATATTCAATCATCACCTATAACTAGAGATGGGTGTGTACATGTATATTTTAATATTCAATCACTACCTATCACTAGAGATGGGTGTGTACATGTATATTTTAATATTCAATCATCACCTATAACTAGAGATGGGTGTGTACATGTATATTTTAATATTCAATCATCACCTATAACTAGAGATGGGTGTGTACATGTATATTTTAATATTCAATCATCACCTATAACTAGAGATGGGTGTGTACATGTATATTTTAATATTCAATCACCACCTATAACTAGAGATGGGTGTGTACATGTATATTTTAATATTCAATCATCACCTATAACTAGAGATGGGTGTGTATATGTATATTTTAATATTCAATCATCACCTATAACTAGAGATGGGTGTGTACATGTATATTTTAATATTCAATCACCACCTATAACTAGAGATGGGTGTGTACATGTATATTTTAATATTCAATCATCACCTATAACTACAGATGGGTGTGTACATGTATATTTTAATATTCAATCACCACCTATAACTAGAGATGGGTGTGTACATGTATATTTTAATATTCAATCATCACCTATAACTAGAGATGGGTGTGTACATGTATATTTTAATATTCAATCACCACCTATCACTAGAGATGGGTATGTACATGTATATTTTAATATTCAATCACCACCTATAACTAGAGATGGGTGTGTACATGTATATTTTAATATTCAATCATCACCTTTAACTAGAGATGGGTGTGTACATGTATATTTTAATATTCAATCATCACCTATAACTAGAGATGTGTGTGTACATGTATATTTTAATATTCAATCACCACCTATAACTAGAGATGGGTGTGTACATGCATATTTTAATATTCAATCATCACCTATCACTAGAGATGGGTGTGTACATGTATATTTTAATATTCAATCATCACCTATAACTACAGATGGGTGTGTACATGTATATTTTAATATTCAATCACCACCTATAACTAGAGATGGGTGTGTACATGTATATTTTAATATTCAATCATCACCTATAACTAGAGATGGGTGTGTACATGTATATTTTAATATTCAATCACTACCTATCACTAGAGATGGGTATGTACATGTATATTTTAATATTCAATCACCACCTATAACTAGAGATGGGTGTGTACATGTATATTTTAATATTCAATCATCACCTTTAACTAGAGATGGGTGTGTACATGTATATTTTAATATTCAATCATCACCTATAACTAGAGATGTGTGTGTACATGTATATTTTAATATTCAATCACCACCTATAACTAGAGATGGGTGTGTACATGCATATTTTAATATTCAATCATCACCTATAACTAGAGATGGGTGTGTACATGTATATTTTAATATTCAATCACCACCTATAACTAGAGATGGGTGTGTACATGTATATTTTAATATTCAATCATCACCTATAACTAGAGTTGAATGTGTACATGTATATTTTAATATTCAATCATCACCTATAACTAGAGATGGGTGTGTACATGTATATTTTAATATTCAATCACAACCTATAACTAGAGATGGGTGTGTACATGTATATTTTAATATTCAATCACCACCTATAACTAGAGATGGGTGTGTACATGTATATTTTAATATTCAATCATCACCTATAACTAGAGATGGGTGTGTACATGTATATTTTAATATTCAATCATCACCTATAACTAGAGATGGGTGTGTATATGTATATTTTAATATTCAATCATCACCTATCACTAGAGATGTGTGTGTACATGTATATTTTAATATTCAATCATCACCTATAACTAGAGATGGGTGTGTACATGCACATTTTAATATTCAATCACCACCTATAACTAGAGATGGGTGTGTACATGTATATTTTAATATTCAATCATCACCTATAACTAGAGATGGGTGTGTACATGTATATTTTAATATTCAATCATCACCTATCACTAGAGATGGGTATGTACATGTATATTTTAATATTCAATCATCACCTATAACTAGAGATGGGTGTGTACATGTATATTTTAATATTCAATCATCACCTATAACTAGAGATGGGTGTGTACATGTATATTTTAATATTCAATCATCACCTATAACTAGAGATGGGTGTGTACATGTATATTTTAATATTCAATCACCACCTATCACTAGAGATGGGTGTGTACATGTATATTTTAATATTCAATCATCACCTATAACTAGAGATGGGTGTGTACATGTATATTTTAATATTCAATCATCACCTATAACTAGAGATGGGTGTGTACATGTATATTTTAATATTCAATCACCACCTATCACTAGAGATGGGTGTGTACATGTATATTTTAATATTCAATCACCACCTATAACTAGAGATGGGTGTGTACATGTATATTTTAATATTCAATCACCACCTATAACTAGAGATGGGTGTGTACATGTATATTTTAATATTCAATCACCACCTATCACTAGAGATGGGTGTGTACATGTATATTTTAATATTCAATCACCACCTATAACTAGAGATGGGTGTGTACATGTATATTTTAATATTCAATCATCACCTATAACTAGAGATAGGTGTGTACATATATATTTTAATATTCAATCATCACCTATAACTAGAGATGGGTGTGTACATGTATATTTTAATATTCAATCATCACCTATAACTAGAGATGGGTGTGTACATGTATATTTTAATATTCAATCATCACCTATAACTAGAGATGGGTGTGTACATGTATATTTTAATATTCAATCATCACCTATAACTAGAGATGGGTGTGTACATGTATATTTTAATATTCAATCACCACCTATAACTAGAGATGGGTGTGTACATGTATATTTTAATATTCAATCATCACCTATAACTAGAGATGGGTGTGTATATGTATATTTTAATATTCAATCATCACCTATAACTAGAGATGGGTGTGTACATGTATATTTTAATATTCAATCACCACCTATAACTAGAGATGGGTGTGTACATGTATATTTTAATATTCAATCATCACCTATAACTACAGATGGGTGTGTACATGTATATTTTAATATTCAATCACCACCTATAACTAGAGATGGGTGTGTACATGTATATTTTAATATTCAATCATCACCTATAACTAGAGATGGGTGTGTACATGTATATTTTAATATTCAATCACCACCTATCACTAGAGATGGGTATGTACATGTATATTTTAATATTCAATCACCACCTATAACTAGAGATGGGTGTGTACATGTATATTTTAATATTCAATCATCACCTTTAACTAGAGATGGGTGTGTACATGTATATTTTAATATTCAATCATCACCTATAACTAGAGATGTGTGTGTACATGTATATTTTAATATTCAATCACCACCTATAACTAGAGATGGGTGTGTACATGCATATTTTAATATTCAATCATCACCTATAACTAGAGATGGGTGTGTACATGTATATTTTAATATTCAATCATCACCTATAACTACAGATGGGTGTGTACATGTATATTTTAATATTCAATCACCACCTATAACTAGAGATGGGTGTGTACATGTATATTTTAATATTCAATCATCACCTATAACTAGAGATGGGTGTGTACATGTATATTTTAATATTCAATCACCACCTATCACTAGAGATGGGTATGTACATGTATATTTTAATATTCAATCACCACCTATAACTAGAGATGGGTGTGTACATGTATATTTTAATATTCAATCATCACCTTTAACTAGAGATGGGTGTGTACATGTATATTTTAATATTCAATCATCACCTATAACTAGAGATGTGTGTGTACATGTATATTTTAATATTCAATCACCACCTATAACTAGAGATGGGTGTGTACATGCATATTTTAATATTCAATCATCACCTATCACTAGAGATGGGTGTGTACATGTATATTTTAATATTCAATCATCACCTATAACTACAGATGGGTGTGTACATGTATATTTTAATATTCAATCACCACCTATAACTAGAGATGGGTGTGTACATGTATATTTTAATATTCAATCATCACCTATAACTAGAGATGGGTGTGTACATGTATATTTTAATATTCAATCACTACCTATCACTAGAGATGGGTATGTACATGTATATTTTAATATTCAATCACCACCTATAACTAGAGATGGGTGTGTACATGTATATTTTAATATTCAATCATCACCTTTAACTAGAGATGGGTGTGTACATGTATATTTTAATATTCAATCATCACCTATAACTAGAGATGTGTGTGTACATGTATATTTTAATATTCAATCACCACCTATAACTAGAGATGGGTGTGTACATGCATATTTTAATATTCAATCATCACCTATAACTAGAGATGGGTGTGTACATGTATATTTTAATATTCAATCACCACCTATAACTAGAGATGGGTGTGTACATGTATATTTTAATATTCAATCATCACCTATAACTAGAGTTGAATGTGTACATGTATATTTTAATATTCAATCATCACCTATAACTAGAGATGGGTGTGTACATGTATATTTTAATATTCAATCACAACCTATAACTAGAGATGGGTGTGTACATGTATATTTTAATATTCAATCACCACCTATAACTAGAGATGGGTGTGTACATGTATATTTTAATATTCAATCATCACCTATAACTAGAGATGGGTGTGTACATGTATATTTTAATATTCAATCATCACCTATAACTAGAGATGGGTGTGTATATGTATATTTTAATATTCAATCATCACCTATCACTAGAGATGTGTGTGTACATGTATATTTTAATATTCAATCATCACCTATAACTAGAGATGGGTGTGTACATGCACATTTTAATATTCAATCACCACCTATAACTAGAGATGGGTGTGTACATGTATATTTTAATATTCAATCATCACCTATAACTAGAGATGGGTGTGTATATGTATATTTTAATATTCAATCATCACCTATCACTAGAGATGGGTATGTACATGTATATTTTAATATTCAATCATCACCTATAACTAGAGATGGGTGTGTACATGTATATTTTAATATTCAATCATCACCTATAACTAGAGATGGGTGTGTACATGTATATTTTAATATTCAATCATCACCTATAACTAGAGATGGGTGTGTACATGTATATTTTAATATTCAATCACCACCTATCACTAGAGATGGGTGTGTACATGTATATTTTAATATTCAATCATCACCTATAACTAGAGATGGGTGTGTACATGTATATTTTAATATTCAATCATCACCTATAACTAGAGATGGGTGTGTACATGTATATTTTAATATTCAATCACCACCTATCACTAGAGATGGGTGTGTACATGTATATTTTAATATTCAATCACCACCTATAACTAGAGATGGGTGTGTACATGTATATTTTAATATTCAATCACCACCTATAACTAGAGATGGGTGTGTACATGTATATTTTAATATTCAATCACCACCTATCACTAGAGATGGGTGTGTACATGTATATTTTAATATTCAATCACCACCTATAACTAGAGATGGGTGTGTACATGTATATTTTAATATTCAATCATCACCTATAACTAGAGATAGGTGTGTACATATATATTTTAATATTCAATCATCACCTATAACTAGAGATGGGTGTGTACATGTATATTTTAATATTCAATCATCACCTATAACTAGAGATGGGTGTGTACATGTATATTTTAATATTCAATCATCACCTATAACTAGAGATGGGTGTGTACATGTATATTTTAATATTCAATCATCACCTATAACTAGAGATGGGTGTGTACATGTATATTTTAATATTCAATCACCACCTATAACTAGAGATGGGTGTGTACATGTATATTTTAATATTCAATCATCACCTATAACTAGAGATGGGTGTGTATATGTATATTTTAATATTCAATCATCACCTATAACTAGAGATGGGTGTGTACATGTATATTTTAATATTCAATCACCACCTATAACTAGAGATGGGTGTGTACATGTATATTTTAATATTCAATCATCACCTATAACTACAGATGGGTGTGTACATGTATATTTTAATATTCAATCACCACCTATAACTAGAGATGGGTGTGTACATGTATATTTTAATATTCAATCATCACCTATAACTAGAGATGGGTGTGTACATGTATATTTTAATATTCAATCACCACCTATCACTAGAGATGGGTATGTACATGTATATTTTAATATTCAATCACCACCTATAACTAGAGATGGGTGTGTACATGTATATTTTAATATTCAATCATCACCTTTAACTAGAGATGGGTGTGTACATGTATATTTTAATATTCAATCATCACCTATAACTAGAGATGTGTGTGTACATGTATATTTTAATATTCAATCACCACCTATAACTAGAGATGGGTGTGTACATGCATATTTTAATATTCAATCATCACCTATAACTAGAGATGGGTGTGTACATGTATATTTTAATATTCAATCATCACCTATAACTACAGATGGGTGTGTACATGTATATTTTAATATTCAATCACCACCTATAACTAGAGATGGGTGTGTACATGTATATTTTAATATTCAATCATCACCTATAACTAGAGATGGGTGTGTACATGTATATTTTAATATTCAATCACCACCTATCACTAGAGATGGGTATGTACATGTATATTTTAATATTCAATCACCACCTATAACTAGAGATGGGTGTGTACATGTATATTTTAATATTCAATCATCACCTTTAACTAGAGATGGGTGTGTACATGTATATTTTAATATTCAATCATCACCTATAACTAGAGATGTGTGTGTACATGTATATTTTAATATTCAATCACCACCTATAACTAGAGATGGGTGTGTACATGCATATTTTAATATTCAATCATCACCTATAACTAGAGATGGGTGTGTACATGTATATTTTAATATTCAATCACCACCTATAACTAGAGATGGGTGTGTACATGTATATTTTAATATTCAATCATCACCTATAACTAGAGTTGAATGTGTACATGTATATTTTAATATTCAATCATCACCTATAACTAGAGATGGGTGTGTACATGTATATTTTAATATTCAATCACAACCTATAACTAGAGATGGGTGTGTACATGTATATTTTAATATTCAATCACCACCTATAACTAGAGATGGGTGTGTACATGTATATTTTAATATTCAATCACCACCTATAACTAGAGATGGATGTGTACATGCATATTTTAATATTCAATCACCACCTATAACTAGAGATGGGTGTGTACATGTATATTTTAATATTCAATCACCACCTATAACTAGAGATGGGTGTGTACATGTATATTTTAATATTCAATCATCACCTATAACTAGAGATGGGTGTGTACATGTATATTTTAATATTCAATCATCACCTATCACTAGAGATGGGTGTGTACATGTATATTTTAATATTCAATCATCACCTATCACTAGAGATGGGTGTGCACATGTATATTTTAATATTCAATCATCACCTATAACTAGAGTTGAATGTGTACATGTATATTTTAATATTCAATCATCACCTATCACTAGAGATGGGTGTGTACATGTATATTTTAATATTCAATCATCACCTATAACTAGAGATGGGTGTGTACATGTATATTTTAATATTCAATCATCACCTATAACTAGAGATGGGTGTGCACATGTATATTTTAATATTCAATCACCACCTATAACTAGAGATGGGTGTGTACATGTGTATGTTAATATTCAATCATCACCTATAACTAGAGATGGGTGTGTACATGTATATTTTAATATTCAATCACCACCTATAACTAGAGTTGAATGTGTACATGTATATTTTAATATTCAATCATCACCTATAACTAGAGATGGGTGTGTACATGTGTATTTTAATATTCAATCACCACCTATAACTAGAGTTGAATGTGTACATGTATATTTTAATATTCAATCACCACCTATAACTAGAGATGGGTGTGTACATGTATATTCTAATATTCAATGATCACCTATAACTAGAGATGGGTGTGTACATGTGTATTTTAATATTCAGTCATCACCTATAACTAGAGATGGGTGTGTACATGTATATTTTAATATTCAATCACCACCTATAACTAGAGTTGAATGTGTACATGTATATTTTAATATTCAATCATCACCTATCACTAGAAATGGGCGTGTACATGTATATTTTAATATTCAATCATCACCTATAACTAGAGATGGGTGTGTACATGTATATTTTAATATTCAATCATCACCTATCACTAGAGATGGGTGTGTACATGTATATTTTAATATTCAATCACCACCTATAACTAGAGATGGGTGTGTACATGTATATTTTAATATTCAATCATCACCTTTAACTAGAGATGGGTGTGTACATGTGTATTTTAATATTCAATCATCACCTATAACTAGAGATGGGTGTGTACATGTATATTTTAATATTCAATCACCACCTATAACTAGAGTTGAATGTGTACATGTATATTTTAATATTCAATCATCACCTATAACTAGAGATGGGTGTGTACATGTGTATTTTAATATTCAATCACCACCTATAACTAGAGTTGAATGTGTACATGTATATTTTAATATTCAATCACCACCTATAACTAGAGATGGGTGTGTACATGTATATTCTAATATTCAATCATCACCTATAACTAGATATGGGTGTGTACATGTGTATTTTAATATTCAATCATCACCTATAACTAGAGATGGGTGTGTACATGTATATTTTAATATTCAAACACCACCTATAACTAGAGTTGAATGTGTACATGTATATTTTAATATTCAATCATCACCTATCACTAGAGATGGGTGTGTACATGTATATTTCAATATTCAATCATCACCTATCACTAGAGATGGGTGTGTACATGTATATTTTAATATTCAATCATCACCTATAACTAGAGTTGAATGTGTACATGTATATTTTAATATTCAATCATCACCTATCACTAGAGATGGGTGTGTACATGTATATTTTAATATTCAATCATCACCTATCACTAGAGATGGGTGTGTACATGTATATTTTAATATTCAATCACCACCTATAACTAGAGATGGGTGTGTACATGTATATTTTAATATTCAATCATCACCTATAACTAGAGATGGGTGTGTACATGTATATTTTAATATTCAATCATCACCTATAACTAGAGATGGGTGTGTACATGTATATTTTAATATTCAATCACCGCCTATCACTAGAGATGGGTGTGTACATGTATATTTTAATATTCAATCATCACCTATAACTAGAGATGGGTGTGTACATGTATATTTTAATATTCAATCACCACCTATCACTAGAGATGGGTGTGTATATGTATATTTTAATATTCAATCATCACCTATAACTAGAGATGGGTGTGTACATGTATATTTTAATATTCAATCACCACCTATAACTAGAGATGGGTGTGTACATGTATATTTTAATATTCAATCACCAGCTCTTGATCTAAAATGAAAGCCCCCAGGTGAATCTTTCTAGATGTTATCCATAAGGATCAAGCAATATCTACTTACAACTGTGCCACGATATAGCTGAAATAGTTAAACACCAATCAATCAATCTATCAACTTACAATTGGAGCTTCAAATCCTCTGTACTTCTTCTTTACTAATAACATGAACTCTATAAGAGAGAAATCTATTTTGTAGATTACAATAGATTTACAGAGTAAAAGGTTATGGGTATTTAACACCAACTTTCAACAATATTTCAGCCATATTGTGGCAATCAGTATTATTGGTGAAAACCAGAATACCAAGGGGAAAGTCCAAAGTTGCTGCACTCATATAAGATACAATAATTGTAGAAAAATATAATGTTTATTTGTAGAAGCTTTAGAAACAGATATAAAAATGAGCCTTTGGCCTGTTTCAAAGCAATTCCAAATACCAATAAATTTCATTTTCACCGAATGTCTTCACAAAAATTGGGATTCACAAATTTAAGTTCATTGATAGTAGTTCAAGCTCTCAGTAATAACTAGTATTACTGTGAGCACATACTAAGATATACCCCCCCCCCTCCCCACATCTGTCCAACCTATTTCCATAACCAAAACATTACTGATTGTTCCGGCCAAAAATGAAAGGGACCCTCCTCTCTTCACCGGTAAGCTGCTGATAAAATTTAAAAACATTCTGAGAAACACTACTCAAGTTATCATACGACATAGGGTAAAAATCCTATTTTCCGTCTTATCAAGTCCAATAACTGGAACGGCAAAAGTGAAAATGGTCAAAAATGAAAGGGATCCTCTTCTCTTCACCGGTAAGCTGCTGATAAAATTTCAAAACATTCTGAGAAACACTACTCAAAAAAATCACGTACAATTTGATGAATAAAGTCCCATAACTCGAAATTTCACCATAAAGTATACAGACCGTAAGACCATCAGTTCCAATAACTCTATGAAATTTGAAGTGTATTGGCCAAGGGGTTCTTAAGTTAGAGCGTGACATGTGAAAACGATTTTATTCAATGTCATGATAATGAGGTTATTGAGTTAACCAAGAAAACGATTTTATTCAATGTTGAGATATTGAGGTTCAATCATACTTGGTATAAAGCTGCCTTAAAAATAATACCAATATCTTACTAGATGTTGTTTTTACTAGACCTTTTTATTATTTTTCTTTATTTATTTTTCTTGTGATACGCTAACACCTAATGACATGCGGTACAGTATAAAGCTATCTTAAATTTAATCACAATATCACACCATCAGCAATCTTATCAGCTTGATCAGCATCTTTAACTTTTCTGTTACTAAGTCGTCGATCAGCCAGTGGTTTGTCCATTATAGACATAGCAAACTTAATACCAGCATTAACAACATCACCAGTAAATACCTACAAATAGTACAGGAAAACTTAATACCAGCATTAACAACATCACAAGTAAATACCTACAGATAGTACAGGAAAACTTAATACCAGCATTAACAACATCACCAGTAAATACCTACAAATAGTACAGGAAAACATAATACCAGCATTAACAACATCACCAGTAAATACCTACAGATAGTACAGTAAAACTTAATACCAGCATTAACAACATCACCAGTAAATACCTACAGATAGTACAGGAAAACTTAATACCAGCATTAACAACATCACCAGTAAATACCTACAGATAGTACAGGAAAACTTAATACCAGCATTAACAACATCACCAGTAAATACCTACAGATAGTACAGGAAAACATAATACCAGCATTAACAACGTCACCAGTAAATACCTACAGATAGTACAGTAAAACTTAATACCAGCATTAACAACATCACCAGTAAATACCTACAGTACAGTAAAACTTAATACCAGCATTAACAACATCACCAGTAAATACCTACAGTATGGTAAAATCTAATACCAGCATTAACAACGTCACCAGTAAATACCTACAGATAGTACAGTAAAACTTAATACCAGCATTAACAACATCACCAGTAAATACCTACAGTACAGTAAAACTTAATACCAGCATTAACAACATCACCAGTAAATACCTACAGTACAGTAAAACCTAATACCAGCATTAACAACATCACCAGTAAATACCTACAGATAGTACAGTAAAACATAATACCAGCATTAACAACATCACCAGTAAATACCTACAGTACAGTAAAACCTAATACCAGAATTAACAACATCACCAGTAAATACCTACAGATAGTACAGTAAAACTTAATACCAGCATTAACAACATCACCAGTAAATACCTACAGATAGTACAGTAAAACATAATACCAGCATTAACAACATCACCAGTAAATACCTACAGATAGTACAGTAAAACTTAATACCAATATTAACAACATCACCAGTAAATACCTACAGATAGTACAGGAAAATTAAATAAAAGCATTAACAACATCACCAGTAAATACCTACAGATAGTACAGGAAAACATAATACCAGCATTAACAACATCACCAGTAAATACCTAGATAGTACAGTAAAACTTAATACCAGCATTAACAACATCACCAGTAAATACCTACAGATAGTACAGTAAAATTTAATACCAGCATTAACAACATCACCAGTAAATACCTACATATAGTACAGGAAAACATAATACCAGTATTAACAACATCACCAGTAAATACCTACAGTACAGTAAAACCTAATACATCACCAGTAAATACCTACAGATAGTACAGTAAAACTTAATACCAACATTAACAACATCACCAGTAAATACCAAAAGATAGTACAAGAAAACTTAATACCAGCATTAACAACATCACCAGTAAATACCTACAGATAGTACAGGAAAACTTAATACTAGCATTAACAACATCAACAGTAAATACCTACAGATAGTACAGGAAAACTTAATACCAGCATTAACAACATCACCAGTAAATACCTACAGATAGTACAGGAAAACTTAATACCAGCATAAACAACATCACCAGTAAATACCTACAGATAGCACAGGAAAACTTAATACCAATATTAATATCATCACCAGTAAATACCTACAGATAGTACAGTAAAACATAATACCAGCATTAACAACATCACCAGTAAATACCTACAGATAGTACAGTAAAACTTAATACCAGCATTAACAACATCACCAGTAAATACCTACAGTACAGTAAAACCTAATACTAGCATTAACAATGTCACCAGTAAATACCTACAGATAGTACAGGAAAACTTAATACCAATATTAACATCATCACCAGTAAATACCTACAGATAGTACAGTAAAATATAATACCAGCATTAACAACATCACCAGTAAATACCTACAGATAGTACAGGAAAACATAATACCAGCATTCACAACATCAATAGTAAATACCTAGATAGTACAGTAAAACTTAATACCAGCATTAACAACATCACCAGTAAATACCTACAGATAGTACAGTAAAATTTAATACCAGCATTAACAACATCACCAGTAAATACCTACAGATAGTACAGGAAAACATAATACCAGTATTAACAACATCACCAGTAAATACCTACAGTACAGTAAAACCTAATACATCACCAGTAAATACCTACAGATAGTACAGTAAAACTTAATACCAGCATTAACAACATCACCAGTAAATACCTAAAGATAGTACAAGAAAACTTAATACCAGCATTAACAACATCACCAGTAAATACCTACAGATAGTACAGGAAAACATAATACCAGCATTAACAACATCACCAGTAAATACCTACAGATAGTACAGTAAAACTTAATATCAGCATTAACAACATCACCAGTAAATACCTACAGATAGTACAGGAAAACTTAATACCAGCATTAACAACATCACCAGTAAATACCTACAGATAGTACAGGAAAACTTAATACCAGCATAAACAACATCACCAGTAAATACCTACAGATAGTACAGGAAAACTTAATACCAATATTAATATCATCACAAGTAAATACCTACAGATAGTACAGTAAAACATAATACCAGCATTAACAACATCACTAGTAAATACCTACAGATAGTACAGTAAAACTTAATACCAGCATTAACAACATCACCAGTAAATACCTACAGATAGTACAGGAAAACTTAATACCAGCATTAACAACATCACCGGTAAATACCTACAGTACAGTAAAACTTAATACCAACATTAACAACATCACCAGTAAATACCTACAGTACAGTAAAACCTAATTCCAGCATTAACAACATCACCAGTAAATACCTACAGATAGTACAGTAAAACATAATACCAGCATTAACAACATCACCAGTAAATACCTACAGATAGTACAGTAAAACATAATACCAGCATTAACAACATCACCAGTAAATACCTACAGATAGTACAGTAAAACTTAATACCAGCATTAACAACATCACCAGTACATACCTACAGATAGTACAGTAAAACATAATACCAGCATTAACAACATCACCAGTAAATACCTACAGTACAGTAAAACCTAATACCAGAATTAACAACATCACCAGTAAATACCTACAGATAGTACAGTAAAACTTAATACCAGCATTAACAACATCACCAGTAAATACCTACAGATAGTACAGTAAAACTTAATTCCAATATTAACAACATCACCAGTAAATACCTACAGATAGTACAGGAAATTTTAATACCAGCATTAACAACATCACAAGTAAATACCTAGAGTACAGTAAAACCTAATACATCACCAGTAAATACCTACAGATAGTACAGTAAAACTTAATACCAGCATTAACAACATCACCAGTAAATATCTACAGATAGTACAGTAAAACATAATACCAGCATTAACAACATCACCAGTAAATACCTACAGTACAGTAAAACATAATACCAGCATTAACAACATCACCAGTAAATACCTACAGATAGTACAGTAAAATTTAATACCAGCATTAACAACATCACCAGTAAATACCTACAGATAGTACAGGAAAACATAATACCAGTAAATACCTACAGTACAGTAAAACCTAATACATCACCAGTAAATACCTACAGATAGTACAGTAAAACTTAATACCAGCATTAACAACATCACCAGTAAATACCAAAAGATAGTACAAGAAAACTTAATACCAGCATTAACAACATCACCAGTAAATACCTACAGATAGTACAAGAAAATATAATACCAGCATTAACAACATCACCAGTAAATACCTACAGATAGTACAGTAAAACTTAATACCAGCATTAACAACATCACCAGTAAATACCTACAGATAGTACAGGAAAACTTAATACCAGCATTAACAACATCACCAGTAAATACCTACAGATAGTACAGGAAAACTTAATACCAGCATAAACAACATCACCAGTAAATACCTACAGATAGTACAGGAAAACTTAATACCAATATTAATATCATCACCAATAAATACCTACAGATAGTATAGTAAAACATAATACCAGCATTAACAACATCACCAGTAAATACCTACAGATAGTACAGTAAAACTTAATACCAGCATTAACAACATCACCAGTAAATACCTATAGTACAGTAAAACCTAATACCAGCATTAACAATATCACCAGTAAATACCTACAGATAGTACAGTAAAACTTAATACCAATATTAACAACATCACCAGTAAATACCTACAGATAGTACAGGAAAACTTAATACCAGCATTAACAACATCACCAGTAAATACCTACAGATAGTACAAGAAAACTTAATACCAGCATTAACAACATCACCAGTAAATACCTACAAATAGTACAGTAAAACTTAATACCAGCATTAACAACATCACCAGTAAATACCCACAAATAATACAGGAAACTTAATACCAGCATTAACAACATCACCAGTAAATACCCACAGATAGTACAGTAAAACTTAATACCAGCATTAACAACATCACCAGTAAATACCCACAGATAGTACAGTAAAACTTAATACCAGCATTAACAACATCACCAGTAAATACCTACAGGTAGTACAGTAAAACTTAATAACAGCATTAACAACATCACCAGTAAATACCTACAGATAGTATAGGAAACATTAATACCAGCATTAACAACATCACCAGTAAATACCTACAGATAGTGCAGTAAAATTTAATACCAGCATTAACAACATCACCAGTAAATACCTACAGATAGTACAGGAAAACTTAATACCAATATTAACAACATCACCAGTAAATACCTACAGATAGTACAGGAAAACATAATACCAGCATTAACAACATCACCAGTAAATACCTACAGTACAGTAAAACCTAATACCAGCATTAACAACATCACAAGTAAATACCAAAAGATAGTACAAGAAAACTTAATACCAGCATTAACAACATCACCAGTAAATACCTACAGATAGTACAGGAAAACTTAATACCAGCATAAACAACATCACCAGTAAATACCTACAGATAGCACAGGAAAACTTAATACCAATATTAATATCATCACCAATAAATACCTACAGATAGTACAGTAAAACATAATACCAGCATTAACAACATCACCAGTAAATACCTACAGATAGTACAGTAAAACTTAATACCAGCATTAACAACATCACCAGTAAATACCTACAGTACAGTAAAACCTAATACTAGCATTAACAATGTCACCAGTAAATACCTACAGATAGTACAGGAAAACTTAATACCAATATTAACATCATCACCAGTAAATACCTACAGATAGTACAGTAAAATATAATACCAGTATTAACAACATCACCAGTAAATACCTACAGATAGTACAGGAAAACATAATACCAGCATTATCAACATCACGAGTAAATACCTACAGATAGTACAGGAAAACTTAATACTAGCATTAACAACATCACCAGTAAATACCTACAGATAGTACAGGAAAACTTAATACCAGCATTAACAACATCACCAGTAAATACCTACAGATAGCACAGGAAAACTTAATACCAATATTAATATCATCACCAGTAAATACCTACAGATAGTACAGTAAAACATAATACCAGCATTAACAACATCACCAGTAAATACCTACAGATAGTACAGTAAAACTTAATACCAGCATTAACAACATCACCAGTAAATACCTACAGTACAGTAAAACCTAATACTAGCATTAACAATGTCACCAGTAAATACCTACAGATAGTACAGGAAAACTTAATACCAATATTAACATCATCACCAGTAAATACCTACAGATAGTACAGTAAAATATAATACCAGCATTAACAACATCACCAGTAAATACCTACAGATAGTACAGGAAAACATAATACCAGTATTAACAACATCACCAGTAAATACCTACAGTACAGTAAAACCTAATACATCACCAGTAAATACCTACAGATAGTACAGTAAAACTTAATACCAGCATTAACAACATCACCAGTAAATACCTAAAGATAGTACAAGAAAACTTAATACCAGCATTAACAACATCACCAGTAAATACCTACAGATAGTACAGGAAAACATAATACCAGCATTAACAACATCACCAGTAAATACCTACAGATAGTACAGTAAAACTTAATATCAGCATTAACAACATCACCAGTAAATACCTACAGATAGTACAGGAAAACTTAATACCAGCATTAACAACATCACCAGTAAATACCTACAGATAGTACAGGAAAACTTAATACCAGCATAAACAACATCACCAGTAAATACCTACAGATAGTACAGGAAAACTTAATACCAATATTAATATCATCACCAGTAAATACCTACAGATAGTACAGTAAAACATAATACCAGCATTAACAACATCACCAGTAAATACCTACAGATAGTACAGTAAAACTTAATACCAGCATTAACAACATCACCAGTAAATACCTACAGATAGTACAGGAAAACTTAATACCAGCATTAACAACATCACCAGTAAATACCTACAGTACAGTAAAACTTAATACCAGCATTAACAACATCACCAGTAAATACCTACAGTACAGTAAAACCTAATTCCAGCATTAACAACATCACCAGTAAATACCTACAGATAGTACAGTAAAACTTAATACCAGCATTAACAACATCACCAGTAAATACCTACAGATAGTACAGTAAAACATAATACCGGCATTAACAACATCACCAGTAAATACCTACAGATAGTACAGTAAAACTTAATACCAGCATTAACAACATCACCAGTAAATACCTACAGATAGTACAGTAAAACATAATACCAGCATTAACAACATCACCAGTAAATACCTACAGTACAGTAAAACCTAATACCAGAATTAACAACATCACCAGTAAATACCTACAGATAGTACAATAAAACTTAATACCAGCATTAACAACATCACCAGTAAATACCTACAGATAGTACAGTAAAACTTAATTCCAATATTAACAACATCACCAGTAAATACCTACAGATAGTACAGGAAAATTTAATACCAGCATTAACAACATCACAAGTAAATACCTACAGTACAGTAAAACCTAATACATCACCAGTAAATACCTACAGATAGTACAGTAAAATTTAATACCAGCATTAACAACATCACCAGTAAATACCTACAGATAGTACAGTAAAATTTAATACCAGCATTAACAACATCACCAGTAAATACCTACAGATAGTACAGGAAAACATAATACCAGTAAATACCTACAGTACAGTAAAACCTAATACATCACCAGTAAATACCTACAGATAGTACAGTAAAACTTAATACCAGCATTAACAACATCACCAGTAAATACCAAAAGATAGTACAAGAAAACTTAATACCAGCATTAACAACATCACCAGTAAATACCTACAGATAGTACAGGAAAACTTAATACCAGCATTAACAACATCACCAGTAAATACCTACAGATAGTACAGGAAAACTTAATACCAGCATAAACAACATCACCAGTAAATACCTACAGATAGTACAGGAAAACTTAATACCAATATTAATATCATCACCAGTAAATACCTACAGATAGTATAGTAAAACATAATACCAGCATTAACAACATCACCAGTAAATACCTACAGATAGTACAGGAAAACTTAATACCAGCATTAACAACATCACCAGTAAATACCTACAGATAGTACAGGAAAACTTAATACCAGCATTAACAACATCACCAGTAAATACCTACAGATAGTACAGGAAAACTTAATACCAGCATTAACAACATCACCAGTAAATACCTACAGATAGTACAGTAAATACCTACAGATAGTACAGTAAATACCTACAGATAGTACAGTAAATACCTACAGATAGTACAGTAAATACCTACAGATAGTACAGTAAATATCTACAGATAGTACAGTAAATACCTACAGATAGTACAGTAAATACCTACAGATAGTACAGTAAATACCTACAGATAGTACAGTAAATACCTACAGATAGTACAGTAAATACCTACAGATAGTACAGTAAATACCTACAGATAGTACAGTAAATACCTACAGATAGTACAGGAACAGGTCAATTCCATTCTCGCAAAACAAATCAACGATAGTATACAATATGAATCGTTGTAGTAAGAGGTGGAGGATATACATGTAAGTGTACCTGTAGAATACCACCTACCTGTCACAAGTCACTGACAAACCTGCATTGAAGAAACCGTGCAAAGACTTGGAATTGAATTCATAACTTTAACTTTGACTTTGACTTGTCCCCTTTTAAATCTAATTTAAAAACATAGCCACTCACCCTACCCCCCACCCTCCAAAGTTAAATGGTTGTTCCCTAAATATATGGGAAAAAATGTCTTACCTCATCAATAATGCCATATTTGACAGCTTCTGGTACAGAAACATGACGACCAGATGTTATCATATCCATAGCAACACGGAGACCAGTTAACCGTGGCAATCTCTGGGTGCCAGCAGCTCCAGGCAAGATTCCAATGTTTACTTCTGGAAAGCCAACCCTATAATATAAAACAGAATTCAAATCTGATCATGAAAAAACAAGCTATATTTGGTATTAATACATAAATTTAAACTTCTCTGATTCTAAAATACAAATTGTTCCTCAAATGCAGCTGCAACGTTTTTAGACTTAAAATGAGTACACAATTATATAAAATATACTTTATTACTGGGTTCATAAGGGAACTGTTTTTGTTGATAGTTTATGTTCACACGACACAGTGATGTATTTCGAATACATTTCAGAAGTTGAATCAATGTGAACTACAATATGATTTCAAATGATTTCGGCGAAGTTTTCAAAACATTTTAAAGGTACATAATGTACTTCTAAACTCATATTGCTGTATTCATATATGAATTATCAATACAGATCAAAAGGAAAATATCTTTATGTCAAGTGAAAACAAGAATTGTTAATAATACTGTCACTTATTATTGATGGTACTGTCACTTATTACCGATAATACCATCACTTATTACTGATAATACTGTCACTTATAACCAATAATACTGTCACTTATTACTGATAATACTGTCACTTATTACTGATAATACTATCGCTTATTACTAATAATACCGTCACTTATAACCGATAATACTGTCACTTATTACTGTCACTTATTACTGATAACATTGTCACTTATTACTGATAATACGTCACTTATTACTGATAATACGTCACTTATTACTGATAATACTGTCACTTATTACTGATAATACGTCACTTATTACTGATAATACTGTCACTTATTACTGATAAACTGTCACTTATTATTGATAATACTGTCACTTATTACTGATAATACTGTCACTTATTACTGATAAACTGTCACTTATTACTGATAACATTGTCACTTATTACTGATAATACGTCACTTATTACTGATAATACTGTCACTTATTACTGATAATACTGTCACTTATTACTGATAAACTGTCACTTATTATTGATAATACTGTCACTTATTACTGATAATACTGTCACTTATTACTGATAATACTGTCACTTATTATTGATAATACTGTCACTTATTACTGACAATACTGTCACCTATTACTGATAATATTGTCACTTATTACTGATAATACTGTCACTTATAACTGATAATACTGTCACTTATTATTGATGGTATTGTCACTTATAACCGATAATACTGTCACTTATTACTGATAATACTGTCACCTATTACTGATAAAACTGTCACTTATAACTGAAAATACTGTCACCTATTACTGATAATACTGTCACTTATTACTGATAATACTGTCACTTATTGTTGATAATACTGTCACTTATTATTGATAATACTGTCACTTATTACTGACAATACTGTCACCTATTACTGATAATATTGTCACTTATTACTGATAATACTGTCACTTATAACTGATAATACTGTCACTTATTACTGATAATACCATCACTTATTACTGATAATACTGTCACTTATAACCAATAATACTGTCACTTATTACTGATAATACTGTCACTTATTACTGATAATACTATCACTTATTAGTAAAAATACCATCACTTATAACTGATAATACTGTCACTTATTACTGATAATACGTCACTTATTACTGATAATACTGTCACTTATTACTGATAATACTGTCACTTATCACTGATAAACTGTCACTTATTATTGAGAATACTGTCACTTATTACTGATAATACTGTCACTTATTACTGATAATACTGTCACTTATTATTGATAATACTGTCACTTATTACTGACAATACTGTCACTTATTACTGATAATATTGTCACTTATAACTGATAATACTGTCACTTATTATTGATGGTATTGTCACTTATAACCGATAATACTGTCACTTATTACTGATAATACTGTCACCTATTACTGATAAAACTTGTCACCTATTACTGATAAAACTGTCACTTATAACTGAAAATACTGTCACTTATTACTGATAATACTGTCACTTATTACTGATAAACTGTCACTTATTATTAATAATACTGTCACTTATTACTGATAATACTGTCACTTATTACTGATAATACTGTCACTGAAATAATAATTTTAATTGGAGGGGGGTGGCACAATGAGTTAAGTCATTGGATCTAACAACTCATACACGCCTATCACCAATACGGTGTGGGTTCGCGCCCGGCTTTGTAAGTTACAAAAAAGGGTGCACTCGATTCACAGCCGCAAATGATAAAATTTACCAGTTGCTTGCCCATGGTTGGTGGTTCTCTCTGGGTACTCCGGCTTCCTCCACCACTAAAATTGGTCGCCATGATATGGCTGAAATATTGTTGAAAGTGGCGTTAAAAACACCAAAAATAAAAAATAAAATAAAAAAATATTAATCCTTGGTTCCTTTTATTACATTTTGTGTAGGAAGTCTTAAAAGACGTCCCATGCCAAATATAAAATACACAGAGGAATGATAGACAACTTTTTTATTACTTCTATAATATATGAAACTTAAATAAAAAAATATTATATATTGTATTCTTTTTCATATAAATTTAACAAAACCCCTAGAATTATCTATCAATCAATCAATCAATCAATCAATCAATCAATCAATCTTATATTATTTCTAGAGTTATTTTTTTTTTTTTTATTGACATCCATTAATGAAAAGGTAAAGATTCTAAATTACTGAGAACCTTCTTCAATACAATATCAGTACAGATCTTAAAAACGTAACATTCACTTAGATTAACTGTCAGTAAAATGTACTGTCATGATTACCTAGCAGATTTCTGTGCTATTCTGTAGTGACAGAACAGGGCACATTCTAAACCCCCTCCTAAACAGGTTCCATGAATAGATGCCACCACTGGTTTACTACAATGCTCAATGTGGACTAATACCTCGGTCAACCATGGCTCTGAAAAAAACCCATTAAATAAAATATTTTTATGTACAGATTAAAAAAATTCAGGTGAAATAACAAGTAATCTATTGGTCATTTATACTGCCTCCTTTTTCTGTACCCAGAAAATCATTTCACCAGGCTGAGTAAGTATTAAAAAGTCAATAAAAGCAATCTGAGGGGAAAAGTTCTTTTATTCACACCCAACAATTGATGGTTTAATAGTTCCCGCAGAAAATCACTGACCTGTCGCAAGTCACTGACCCCAAAAATTGAAGGCACTATGGAAGAGGTGCATAGTATAAACAATTGTGTACTATACAAAATAGAATATGGTACAGTTTATTATATAAAAAAACCAATTGTGTACTATACAAAATAGAATATGGTACAGTTTATTATATAAAAAAACCAATGGTGTACTATACAAAATAGAATATGGTACAGTTTATTATATAAAAAAACCAATTGTGTACTATACAAAATAGAATATGGTACAGTTTATTATATAAAAAAAAAACATTGTGTACTATACAAAATAGAATATGGTACAGTTTATTATATAAAAAAAACAATTGTGTACTATACAAAATAGAATATGGTACAGTTTATTATATAAAAAAACCAATTGTGTACTATACAAAATAGAATATGGTACAGTTTATTATATAAAAAAACAATTGTGTACTATACAAAATAGAATATGGTACAGTTTATTATATAAAAAAACAATTGTGTACAATACAAAATAGAATATGGTACAGTTTATTATATAAAAAACAATTGTGTACTATACAAAATAGAATATGGTACAGTTTATTATATAAAAAAACCAATGGTGTACTATACAAAATAGAATATGGTACAGTTTATTATATAAAAAAAACAATTGTGTACTATACAAAATAGAATATGGTACAGTTTATTATATAAAAAAAACAATTATGTACTATACAAAATAGAATATGGTACAGTTTATTATATAAAAAAACCAATTGTGTACTATACAAAATAGAATATGGTACAGTTTATTATATAAAAAAA
Organism: Bathymodiolus brooksi; assembly: GCA_963680875.1. Classification (NCBI taxonomy): domain Eukaryota; kingdom Metazoa; phylum Mollusca; class Bivalvia; order Mytilida; family Modiolidae; genus Bathymodiolus; species Bathymodiolus brooksi. Next base: position 2,747,610 of record OY804587.1, on the reverse strand, counting down.
ACAATTGTGTACTATACAAAATAGAATATGGTACAGTTTATTATATAAAAAAAACAATTGTGTACTATACAAAATAGAATATGGTACAGTTTATTATATAAAAAAAACAATTGTGTACTATACAAAATAGAATATGGTACAGTTTATTATATAAAAAAAACAATTGTGTACTATACAAAATAGAATATGGTACAGTTTATTATATAAAAAAAACCAATTGTGTACTATACAAAATAGAATATGGTACAGTTTATTATATAAAAAAAACCAATTGTGTACTATACAAAATAGAATATGGTACAGTTTATTATATAAAAAAACAATTGTGTACTATACAAATAGAATATGGTAGTTTATTATATAAAAAAACCCAATTGTGTACTATACAAAATAGAATATGGTACAGTTTATTATATAAAAAAAAACAATTGTGTACTATACAAAATAGAATATGGTACAGTTTATTATATAAAAAAACAATTGTGTACTATACAAAATAGAATATGGTACAGTTTATTATATAAAAAAACCAATTGTGTACTATACAAAATAGATTATGGTACAGTTTATTATATAAAAAAACCAATGGTGTACTATACAAAATAGAATATGGTACAGTTTATTATATAAAAAAACCAATTGTGTACTATACAAAATAGAATATGGTACAGTTTATTATATAAAAAAACCAATGGTGTACTATACAAAATAGAATATGGTACAGTTTATTATATAAAAAAACCAATTGTGTACTATACAAAATAGAATATGGTACAGTTTATTATATAAAAAAAAACCATTGTGTACTATACAAAATAGAATATGGTACAGTTTATTATATAAAAAAAACAATTGTGTACTATACAAAATAGAATATGGTACAGTTTATTATATAAAAAAACCAATTGTGTACTATACAAAATAGAATATGGTACAGTTTATTATATAAAAAAACAATTGTGTACTATACAAAATAGAATATGGTACAGTTTATTATATAAAAAAACAATTGTGTACAATACAAAATAGAATATGGTACAGTTTATTATATAAAAAACAATTGTGTACTATACAAAATAGAATATGGTACAGTTTATTATATAAAAAAACCAATGGTGTACTATACAAAATAGAATATGGTACAGTTTATTATATAAAAAAACCAATTGTGTACTATACAAAATAGAATATGGTACAGTTTATTATATAAAAAAAACAATTATGTACTATACAAAATAGAATATGGTACAGTTTATTATATAAAAAAACCAATTGTGTACTATACAAAATAGAATATGGTACAGTTTATTATATAAAAAAAACAATTGTGTACTATACAAAATAGAATATGGTACAGTTTATTATATAAAAAAAACAATTGTGTACTATACAAAATAGAATATGGTACAGTTTATTATATAAAAAAAACAATTGTGTACTATACAAAATAGAATATGGTACAGTTTATTATATAAAAAAAACAATTGTGTACTATACAAAATAGAATATGGTACAGTTTATTATATAAAAAAAACCAATTGTGTACTATACAAAATAGAATATGGTACAGTTTATTATATAAAAAAAACCAATTGTGTACTATACAAAATAGAATATGGTACAGTTTATTATATAAAAAAACAATTGTGTACTATACAAATAGAATATGGTACAGTTTATTATATAAAAAAACCCAATTGTGTACTATACAAAATAGAATATGGTACAGTTTATTATATAAAAAAAAACAATTGTGTACTATACAAAATAGAATATGGTACAGTTTATTATATAAAAAAACAATTGTGTACTATACAAAATAGAATATGGTACAGTTTATTATATAAAAAAACCAATTGTGTACTATACAAAATAGATTATGGTACAGTTTATTATATAAAAAAAACAATTGTGTACTATACAAAATAGAATATGGTAGTTTATTATATTAAAAAAACCAATTGTGTACTATACAAAATAGAATATGGTACAGTTTATTATATAAAAAAAAACAATTGTGTACTATACAAAATAGAATATGGTACAGTTTATTATATATAAAAACCAATTGTGTACTATACAAAATAGAATATGGTACAGTTTATTATATAAAAAAAAACAATTGTGTACTATACAAAATAGAATATGGTACAGTTTATTATATAAAAAAAAACAATTGTGTACTATACAAAATAGAATATGGTACAGTTTATTATATAAAAAAAAAACAATTGTGTACTATACAAAATAGAATATGGTACAGTTTATTATATAAAAAAACCAATTGTGTACTATACAAAATAGAATATGGTACAGTTTATTATATAAAAAAAACCAATTGTGTACTATACAAAATAGAATATGGTACAGTTTATTATATAAAAAAACCAATTGTGTACTATACAAAATAGAATATGGTACAGTTTATTATATAAAAAAAACCAATTGTGTACTATACAAAATAGAATATGGTACAGTTTATTATATAAAAAAAAACAATTGTGTACTATACAAAATAGAATATGGTACAGTTTATTATATAAAAAAAAAACAATTGTGTACTATACAAAATAGAATATGGTACAGTTTATTATATAAAAAAAAAATTGTGTACTATACAAAATAGAATATGGTACAGTTTATTATACAAAAAAAAACAATTGTACACTATACAAAATAGAATATGGTAGTTTATTATATAAAAAAACCAATTGTGTACTATACAAAATAGAATATGGTAGTTTATTATATAAAAAAACCAATTGTGTACTATACAAAATAGAATATGGTACAGTTTATTATATAAAAAAAACCAATTGTGTACTATACAAAATAGAATATGGTACAGTTTATTATATAAAAAAAAACAATTGTGTACTATACAAAATAGAATATGGTACAGTTTATTATATAAAAAAACCAATTGTGTACTATACAAAATAGAATATGGTAGTTTATTATATAAAAAAACCAATTGTGTACTATATAAAATAGAATATGGTACAGTTTATTATATAAAAAAAACAATTGTGTACTATACAAAATAGAATATGGTACAGTTTATTATATAAAAAAAAACAATTGTGTACTATACAAAATAGAATATGGTACAGTTTATTATATAAAAAAAAACAATTGTGTACTATACAAAATAGAATATGGTACAGTTTATTATATAAAAAAAAACAATTGTGTACTATACAAAATAGAATATGGTACAGTTTATTATATAAAAAAACCAATTGTGTACTATACAAAATAGAATATGGTACAGTTTATTATATAAAAAAAAACCAATTGTGTACTATACAAAATAGAATATGGTACAGTTTATTATATAAAAAAAAAACAATTGTGTACTATACAAAATAGAATATGGTACAGTTTATTATATAAAAAAACTAATTGTGTACTATACAAAATAGAATATGGTACAGTTTATTATATAAAAAAACCAATTGTGTACTATACAAAATAGAATATGGTACAGTTTATTATATAAAAAAACCAATTGTGTACTATACAAAATAGAATATGGTACAGTTTATTATATAAAAAAAACAATTGTGTACTATACAAAATAGAATATGGTAGTTTATTATATAAAAAAAACAATTGTGTACTATACAAAATAGAATATGGTAGTTTATTATATAACCAGAGGCTCTCAAGAGCCTGTATCGTTCACCTGGTAATAAAAAAAAACAATTGGTCCTATGTAAAAACTATGTCCTGCGTCATCTTGGAATTACGATCAACATAAAAAACACAAAGTTTGTAAAGGACCTTCCAATGATTGATGCACAGTTTAGGTTCAATCAGTGCAATAGCTTCAGAGAAGAATATATTTCTGTATTTTCCCCATATGGTTCTGTGTTAATACTATGACCTGTGGTGGCAGCCATCTTGGATTTCCGATCGGCATAAAAAACAGGACCTTCCAATGATCATTCCTGGGCAGTTTGGTTTCAACTGTCCAAGTGGTTTCAGAGAAGAAGCATTTTGAAACATTTTTCCCATAGGGTCCAATGTTAAACTAAGTCCTGCCGTAGCCGCCATTTTGAATTTCATATCAGAATGAAAAACGTATATTTTGTAGAGGACCATTCAATGAACATTCATGTACAGTTTGGCTTTAATCATATTTGTAGTTTCTGAGAAGAAGGCATTTGAACATTTTCCCATAGGGTCCAATGTTAATCTATGTATTGTGGTGGCGGCCATCTTGGATTTCCGATCGGCATAAAAAACATAAAATTTGTAGAGGACCTTCCAATGATCATTCCTGGGCAGTTTGGATTCAATTGTCCAAGTGGTTTCAGAGAAGAAGCGTTTTGAAACATTTTTCCCATAGGGTCCAATGTTAAACTAAGTCCTGCCGTAGCCGCCATTTTGAATTTCATATCGGAACAAAAAACCTAACGTTTGTAGAGGACCATCCAATGAACATTCATGTACAGTTTGGCTTTAATAATATTTGTAGTTTCTGAGAAGAAGGCATTTGAACATTTTCCCATAGGGTCCAATGTTAATCTATGTATTGTGGTGGCGGCCATCTTGGATTTCCGATCGGCATAAAAAACATAAAATTTGTAGAGGACCTTCCAATGATCATTTCTGGGCAGTTTGGTTTCAACTGTTCTAGTGGTTTCAGAGAAGAAGCGTTTTCAAACATTTCCCCCATAGGGTCCAATGTTAAACTAAGTCCTGCCGTAGCCGCCATTTTGAATTTCATATCGGAACAAAAAACGTAAAGTTTGTAGAGGACCATCCAATGAACATTCATGTACAGTTTGGCTTTAATCATATTTGTAGTTTCTGAGAAGAAGGCATTTGAACATTTTCCCATAGGGTCCAATGTTAATCTATGTCCTGCGGTGGTGGCCATCTTGGATTTCCGATCGGCATAAAAAACACACACCTTGTAGAGGACCTTCCAATGATCATTCTTGGGCAGTTTGGTTTCAATTATCCAAGTGGTTTCAGAGAAGAAGCGTTTTGAAACATTTTTCCCATAGGGTCCAATGTTAAACTAAGTCCTGTCGTAGCCGCCATTTTGAATTTTATATCGGAACAAAAAACGCAAAGTTTGTAGAGGACCATCCAATGAACATTCATGTACAGTTTGGCTTTAATCATATTTGTAGTTTCTGAGAAGAAGGCATTTGAACATTTTCCCATAGGGTCCAATGTTAATCTATGTCCTGCGGTGGTGGCCATCTTGGATTTCCGACCGGCATAAAAAACAGAAACTTTGTAGAGGACCTTCCAATGATCATTCCTGGGCAGTTTGGTTTCAACTGTCCAAGTGGTTTCAGAGAAGAAGCATTTTGAAACATTTTTCTCATAGGGTCCAATGTTAAACTAAGTCCTGCCGTAGCCGCCATTTTGAATTTCATATCGGAACAAAAAACGTAAAGTTTGTAGAGGACCATCCAATGAACATTCTTGTACAGTTTGGCTTTAATCATATTTGTAGTTTCTGAGAAGAAGGCATTTGAACATTTTCCCATAGGGTCCAATGTTAATCTATGTCCTGCGGTGGCGGCCATCTTGGATTTCCGACCGGCATAAAAAACAGAAACTTTGTAGAGGACCTTCCAATGATCATTCCTGGGCAGTTTGGTTTCAACTGTCCAAGTGGTTTCAGAGAAGAAGCATTTTGAAACATTTTTCCCATAGGGTCCAATGTTAAACTAAGTCCTGCCGTAGCCGCCATTTTGAATTTCATATCGGAACAAAAAACCTTAAGATTGTAGAGGACCATCCAATGAACATTCATGTACAGTTTGGCTTTAATCATATTTGTAGTTTCTGAGAAGAAGGCATTTGAACATTTTCCCATAGGGTCCAATGTTAATCTATGTCCTGCGGTGGTGGCCATCTTGGATTTCCGATCGGCATAAAAAACAGTAACTTGGTAAAGGACATTTCAATGATCATTCCTTTACAGTTTGGGTTCAGTCAGTTCATTAGTTTCGGAGAAGAAGATCTTTGAAATTTCAGCCAATCAGAGCATATTATTGGCCCTGGCAGCCATATTGAATATCCGACTGGAACGAAAAACAGTAACTTTGTAGAGGACCATCCAAGGAACATTCCTGCTAAGTTCGGTTCCAATCGGCCAAGTGGTTTCGGAGAAGAAGCTTGAAATGTGAAAAGTTTACAGACGACAGACGACAGACGACAGACGACAGACGACGGACGCCAAGTGATGGCAATAGTTCACATGGACCTTTGGTCCAGGTGAACTAAAAAAAACAATTGTGTACTATACAAAATAGAATATGGTACAGTTTATTATATAAAAAAAACAATTGTGTACTATACAAAATAGAATATGGTACAGTTTATTATATAAAAAAACCAATTGTGTACTATACAAAATAGATTATGGTACAGTTTATTATATAAAAAAAACAATTATGTACTATACAAAATAGAATATGGTAGTTTATTATATAAAAAAAACAATTGTGTACTATACAAAATAGAATATGGTACAGTTTATTATATAAAAAAACCAATTGTGTACTATACAAAATAGAATATGGTAGTTTATTATATAAAAAAAAAACAATTGTGTACTATACAAAATAGATTATGGTACAGTTTATTATATAAAAAAAACAATTGTGTACTATACAAAATAGAATATGGTAGTTTATTATATAAAAAAAACAATTGTGTACTATACAAAATAGAATATGGTACAGTTTATTATATAAAAAAACCAATTGTGTACTATACAAAATAGAATATGGTACAGTTTATTATATAAAAAAACCAATTGTGTACTATACAAAATAGAATATGGTAGTTTATTATATAAAAAAAAAACAATTGTGTACTATACAAAATAGAATATGGTACAGTTTATTATATAAAAAAAAAAACAATTGTGTACTATACAAAATAGAATATGGTACAGTTTATTATATAAAAAAACCAATTGTGTACTATACAAAATAGAATATGGTACAGTTTATTATATAAAAAAAACAATTGTGTACTATACAAAATAGAATATGGTAGTTTATTATATAAAAAAAACAATTGTGTACTATACAAAATAGAATATGGTACAGTTTATTATATAAAAAAAACAATTGTGTACTATACAAAATAGAATATGGTACAGTTTATTATATAAAAAAAACAATTGTGTACTATACAAAATAGAATATGGTAGTTTATTATATAAAAAAAACAATTGTGTACTATACAAAATAGAATATGGTACAGTTTATTATATAAAAAAAACAATTGTGTACTATACAAAATAGAATATGGTAGTTTATTATATAAAAAAAACAATTGTGTACTATACAAAATAGAATATGGTACAGTTTATTATATAAAAAAAACAATTGTGTACTATACAAAATAGAATATGGTACAGTTTATTATATAAAAAAAACCAATTGTGTACTATACAAAATAGAATATGGTACAGTTTATTATATAAAAAAACCAATTGTGTACTATACAAAATAGAATATGGTACAGTTTATTATATAAAAAAACCAATTGTGTACTATACAAAATAGAATATGGTACAGTTTATTATATAAAAAAACCAATTGTGTACTATACAAAATAGAATATGGTACAGTTTATTATATAAAAAAACCAATTGTGTACTATACAAAATAGAATATGGTACAGTTTATTATATAAAAAAACCAATTGTGTACTATACAAAATAGAATATGGTACAGTTTATTATATAAAAAAAACAATTGTGTACTATACAAAATAGAATATGGTACAGTTTATTATATAAAAAAACCAATTGTGTACTATACAAAATAGAATATGGTACAGTTTATTATATAAAAAAACCAATTGTGTACTATACAAAATAGAATATGGTACAGTTTATTATATAAAAAAAACAATTGTGTACTATACAAAATAGAATATGGTACAGTTTATTATATAAAAAAAACCAATTGTGTACTATACAAAATAGAATATGGTACAGTTTATTATATAAAAAAACCAATTGTGTACTATACAAAATAGAATATGGTACAGTTTATTATATAAAAAAACCAATTGTGTACTATACAAAATAGAATATGGTACAGTTTATTATATAAAAAAACCAATTGTGTACTATACAAAATAGAATATGGTACAGTTTATTATATAAAAAAACCAATTGTGTACTATACAAAATAGAATATGGTACAGTTTATTATATAAAAAAACCAATTGTGTACTATACAAAATAGAATATGGTACAGTTTATTATATAAAAAAACCAATAGTGTACTATACAAAATAGAATTTGGTACAGTTTATTATATAAAAAAACCAATTGTGTACTATACAAAATAGAATATGGTACAGTTTATTATATAAAAAAACCCAATTGTGTACTATACAAAATAGAATATGGTACAGTTTATTATATAAAAAAAAAACAATTGTGTACTATACAAAATAGAATATGGTACAGTTTATTAAATAAAAAAAACCAATTGTGTACTATACAAAATAGAATATGGTACAGTTTATTATATAAAAAAACCAATTGTGTACTATACAAAATAGAATATGGTAGTTTATTATATAAAAAAAACAATTGTGTACTATACAAAATAGAATATGGTACAGTTTATTATATAAAAAAACCAATTGTGTACTATACAAAATAGAATATGGTACAGTTTATTATATAAAAAAACCAATTGTGTACTATACAAAATAGAATATGGTACAGTTTATTATATAAAAAAACAATTGTGTACTATACAAAATAGAATATGGTACAGTTTATTATATAAAAAAACCAATTGTGTACTATACAAAATAGAATATGGTACAGTTTATTATATAAAAAAAAACAATTGTGTACTATACAAAATAGTATATGGTACAGTTTATTATATACAAAAACCAATTGTGTACTATACAAAATAGAATATGGTACAGTTTATTGTATAAAAAAACCAATTGTGTACTATACAAAATAGAATATGGTAGTTTATTATATAAAAAAACAATTGTGTACTATACAAAATAGAATATGGTACAGTTTATAATATAAAAAAACCAATTGTGTACTATACAAAATAGAATATGGTACAGTTTATTATATACAAAAACCAATTGTGTACTATACAAAATAGAATATGGTACAGTTTATTGTATAAAAAAACCAATTGTGTACTATACAAAATAGAATATGGTAGTTTATTATATAAAAAAACCAATTGTGTACTATACAAAATAGAATATGGTACAGTTTATAATATAAAAAAACCAATTGTGTACTATACAAAATAGAATATGGTACAGTTTATTATATAAAAAAAAAACAATTGTGTACTATACAAAATAGAATATGGTACAGTTTATTATATAAAAAAACCAATTGTGTACTATACAAAATAGAATATGGTACAGTTTATTATATAAAAAAACCAATTGTGTACTATACAAAATAGAATATGGTACAGTTTATTATATAAAAAAAAACAATTGTGTACTATACAAAATAGAATATGGTACAGTTTATTATATAAAAAAAAAACAATTGTGTACTATACAAAATAGAATATGGTACAGTTTATTATATAAAAAAAAAACAATTGTGTACAATACAAAATAGAATATGGTACAGTTTATTATATAAAAAAACCAATTGTGTACTATACAAAATAGAATATGGTACAGTTTATTATATAAAAAAAAACAATTGTGTACTATACAAAATAGAATATGGTACAGTTTATTATATAAAAAAAACAATTGTGTACTATACAAAATAGAATATGGTACAGTTTATTATATAAAAAAAACAATTGTGTACTATACAAAATAGAATATGGTACAGTTTATTATATAAAAAAAAACAATTGCGTACTATACAAAATAGAATATGGTACAGTTTATTTTATAAAAAAACCAATTGTGTACTATACAAAATAGAATATGGTACAGTTTATTTTATAAAAAAACCAATTGTGTACTATACAAAATAGAATATGGTACAGTTTATTATATAAAAAAACCAATTGTGTACTATACAAAATAGAATATAGTACAGTTTATTATATAAAAAAAAACAATTGTGTACTATACAAAATAGAATATGGTACAGTTTATTATATAAAAAAACCAATTGTGTACTATACAAAATAGAATATGGTACAGTTTATTATATAAAAAAAAAATTGTGTACTATACAAAATAGAATATGGTACAGTTTATTATACAAAAAAAAAACAATTGTACACTATACAAAATAGAATATGGTAGTTTATTATATAAAAAAACCAATTGTGTACTATACAAAATAGAATATGGTACAGTTTATTATATAAAAAAAACCAATTGTGTACTATACAAAATAGAATATGGTACAGTTTATTATATAAAAAAACTAATTGTGTACTATACAAAATAGAATATGGTACAGTTTATTATATAAAAAAAAACAATTGTGTACTATACAAAATAGAATATGGTACAGTTTATTATATAAAAAAACAATTCAAGATATAAATGAAAAAAATTGACTTAGACTTTTGTATTATGGTAAAAAATATTGTGCAAAAAATTCAAAACATTTGACCACATAGGAAACTGAAGTCGGAGCATGGAAACTACCAAATGCAGGACAGACGTAGGGAAAACTAGTGCGCCCCCCCCCCCCCCCCCTGCCCTCTCCCCTAGTGTTATTTTGAGAACTGTCAAATACTCCTGATATCTGCTCCAGCTAGGAATGTCCATTCTTTACCTACCTCTATTTTGTGGATTGTCAAATACCCTGATACATGTATCTGCTCTAGCTGGGAATGTCCTTCCTTTACCTACCTCTATTTTGTGCACTGTTAAAATACCCTGATATCTGCTCCAGCTGCCGGCTGGTAATGTTGTTCCTTTATCTTCCATTATTTTGTGGATTGTCAAAATACCCTGATATCTGCTCCAGCTTGGAATGTCCTTCCCTTACCTTCCACTATTTTGTGGATTGTCAAATACCCTGATATCTGCTCCAGCTGGTAATGTTGTTCCTTTATCTTCCACTATTTTGTGGATTGTCAAAATCTCTGATATCTGCTCCAGCTTGGAATGTCCTTCCTTTACCTTCCACTATTTTGTGGATTGTCAAATACTCTGATCTCTGCTACAGCTGGTAATGTTGTTCCTTTATCTTCCACTATTTTGTGGATTGTCAAAATATCCTGATATCTGCTCCAGCTTGGAATGTCCTTCCTTTACCTTCCACTATTTTGTGGATTGTCAAATACCCTGATATCTGCTCCAGCTGGTAATGTTGTTCCTTTATCTTCCACTATTTTGTGGATTGTCAAAATCCCCGATATCTGCTCCAGCTTGGAATGTCCTTCCTTTACCTTCCACTATTTTGTGGATTGTCAAATATCCTGATATCTGCTCCAGCTGGTAATGTTGTTCCTTTATCTTCCACTATTTTGTGGATTGTCAAAATCCCCGATATCTGCTCCAGCTGGGAATGTTGTTCCTTTACCTTCCACTATTTTGTGGATTGTCAAAATTCCCTGATATCTGCTCCAGCTTGGAATGTCCTTCCTTTACCTACCACTATTTTGTGGATTGTCAAATACCCTGATATCTGCTCCAGCTGATAAAGTGCTTCATTTACCTACCACTATTTTGTGGATTGTCAAATTCCCCTGGAATCTGCTCCACACTATTTTGTGGATTGTCAAATACTCTGATATCTGCTCCAGCTGGGAATGTTGTTCCTTTACCCTCCACTATTTTGTGGATTGTCAAATTCCCTTATATCTCCTCCAACTGATAAAGTCCTTCCTTTACCTATCATTATTTTGTGGATTGTCAAATTCTCTGATATCTGCTCTAGCTGGGAAAGTCCTTCATTTACCCCCCTCTAATTTTTGGATTGTCAAATTCCCTGATTTCTCCTCCAGCTAATAAAGTCCCTCAGTTCCCTGATATCTGGTCAAGCTATGAAAGTCCTTTCTTTACATACCTTTCATTTGTGGATTGTCAAATTCCCTGATATCTGCTCCAGCTGGGAATGTCCTTCCTTTCCCACAAATCACAATGGCTTTGACATTTCCGTCTCTTATTGCTTTGTCAATGGATTCAACCAGCCCGACTCTGACATTATAGCTGTTGTTACAAAAATAAAACATCTTTAATAGAGGACGTCTTAACTATACTAAACAACAAAAGACAAACAGCACTAACATTTGCTTCTTTGTTATTCCAGATTTCAGATCCTAAGATCTATATTATCATGCAAAAAAATATTTGCAATTTTCATATTAATCTGTGTATTAATATATATTTTGTAAATACAAAAATGTATTAGTAACTTAAAGGGGTAATGTGATCGCATGTTAGTTGTATTTACAGCTACCTATGCAATCAGTGCCTATCACCACTGAAATCAATAAATGTGAGTTTGAATCCAACTCAGGTGAGGTGTACTCAATATAACATTATGTGATAAAGTTTGTCAGTGACCTGCGATAGGTTGGTGGTTTTCTCTGTGCACTCTGGTTTCATCTAACAATAAAACTGACCGCTACGATATAACAGAAATATTGTTGAAAGTGGCATTAAAGACCATAACCCTAACCCTAACCCATTAGTAAATTTAAAATATATTTCACACAGAACTAGAGGCTCATTGGACTGAGCCTGTGATGATCATCAGCCATTCTGTTTTGAGGAAACTTTATACAGAACCTTCCATACATGTAGGTGCTTCCTATCAAATTTCAATTAATTTGGCCAAATGGTTTTAGAGAAGATTATATAATTGGCCAATCACAAACAAGAAGTGCCAATGGCAAACATGAAAATTTTGTACCGACTAAGCAGTTTCAGAGGAAAAGATTTCTAGAAATTGACCAACCAGAAACAAGAATTTGTCTATGGCAGCCATGTTTGCTAACGGATTGGGATGAAATGAGCAATCTTTATAGAAGACCTTCCAGAGATGCTTCCTACCAAGTTTCGGTTCATTTGGCTTAGTGGGTTCAGATCTAGAAGAAGATTAAAATGTGAAAAGTTAATGCATGACAAGTGATGGCAAAAGCTCACCTTGCCTGTGAGTTAATAATTTTTTTTTGTAATTTTGTTTCTTTAAATATGTTATCTTTTATTAATCTATTTTTAAATTTGATAAAAACACTCCCATTTCAAATTTATGTTTGTTCACTTTTTTTTACAACAAAATCCATCAGAAAAAAGTAGGAACTAATGTTTTTGAAATGTTTACACTATTCATTTTGATCCTTTACAACCATAGCTGCTATAATGTGTCTACTCCTTTTGCAAAATCTACAGAAAAGGTTTTAACATGCAAGGGAAATGGCACTCTCCAAAACCTGTAATCACCATGGTCCATGCATGGAGAAGGACAGGAAATCCAGCTGAAACTTTTTTTTTATTTCTGTTCATTATTTCACATGCATGTATGCAAATTACCTGAATGCATTGACAGGTGGATTGTTTACTTCTAGCACAGCAACTTTTCCTTGAACAGAATAGTCCACCATCTTTTTAATAACTTCACATGTATAACATAAAGTCCTTGTGAATCTCATATAAAGTGGAAAATCTGCCCTGATAAATCAATGTTCTAGTTTATGACCCTGTAAGATAAATTTTGTAATAGATAACTCACCAGTACATTTATCTATGTTTAAAACAAGGTACAAAGTTGTCAAGAAGTTTAAATAGACTTTTACTGATTAAGTCATGAATTCTTTAAAAAAAAGAAAAAAAAAATTTGGATGCTTCATCAATATTGGTCATGTAAAGCCATTTTATTAAATATTTGTTGTTATGTTTTTACCAACTCATAATTTGGTAGGACAAAAATGCATTTGAATTTTTCACCACCAATTAAAAAAGATTAATTCCTTAATTAATTAATTAAAGTGGAGGATCATCTGAGCCTGAATCATTCACCTGTTCATTCATATAATTTATGTTCAAATCAAGTCTAGATTTTCAGAAAAAATATTTTACATAATATATATATATACGGTTTTATCGATGTCTGGTTATCACCAAGTCAAGGATAACTATATAGCTGAGGATTTATCCTTTGAAAACTTGTCAAAATGTAATTTGTATCAATATATACATGATGGTCATAATATACAATTTTATTTAAGTCATCCAGTAAATAAATGGTTTATATAAAACATTTATCACTAGATATAGAATAAATTCTCATGTATTAAAGGCATAATGTCATTGATTTTGGTGATTTTTTTTTCAAATATTTTTACCAGGAATACATTAAAAACATAAATAAGCATGAAAATTCAAACACATCTCGAACTTTAAATCACTTTATGTTTTTTTGGTTTATCAGAAGTACATGTAAGAAACAAAAGTGTCAAAAAGAGTGTTGTCTATTTTTATATGTGGATTTTATTTTTCAACCAATCGTGATGGTTTTTTTCTTTATGTTCCTTATTTATTTATAAATAAACTTTTTAGAGATCCACCCAGTGAACATTCCTACTACGTTTGGTTCCAATTGACCGTGATTTCAGAGAAAAAGATTAAAAACAGACAACACCCTTTTTGACTCCTTTGGGCCTCTCATTTCTTTTGTATACTTTGGAACAATAAACTAGAGGCTCAGTGGGCTGAGCCTGTGTCGCTCACCTTTCATTCTGCTTTGAGGAAACTTAATACAGAGCCTTCCATAGGTGCTTCCCATCAAGTTTCGGTTCATTTGGCTAAGCAGTTTCAGAGAAGATTTTTAGAAATCAACCAACCAGAAACAAGAATTGCCTATGGCAGCCATTTTTGTTAACAGATCGGGATGAAATTAGCAATTTTTATAGAGGACCTTCAATAGATGCTTCCTACCAAGTTTCGGTTCAATTGGCTAAGTAGTTTCAGGGAAGAAGATTTTCAGAAATCGACCAATCAGAAACAAGAATTGCCTGTGGTGGCCATGTTTGTTACCGAATCGGGAGCCGGACTAAATGAGCAATCTTTATAAAGGACCTTCCATAGATGCTTTCTATCAAATTTCAGTTCATTTGGGAAAGTGGTTTCAGAGGAGAAGATTTTTTAGAAATCAACCAATCAGAAACAAGAATTGCCTGTGGTGGCCATGTTTGTAAACACTTACAAATTGGGACGAAATGAGCAATCTTGATAGAGGACCTTCCATAGATGTTTCCTACCAAGTTTCGGTTTAATTGGCTAGGCAGTTTCAGGGAAGAAGATTTTTTAGAAATCAACCAATCAGAAACAAGAATTTTCAGGGAAGAATTTTTTTTTAGAAATCAGAAACAAGAATGGCCTGTGGTTGCCATGTTTGTTAGCGAATCGGGGGAAAATGAGCAATCTTTATAGAGGACCTTCCATAGATGCTTTCTACCAAATTTCAGTTCATTTGGGAAAGCGGTTTCAGAGAAGAATATTTTTTAGAAATCAGCCAATCAGAAACAATAATGGCCTGTAGTCGCCATGTTTGTTAACGGATCGGAACTAAATGAGCAATCTTTATAGAGGACCTTCCAATGATGCTTCCTACCAAGTTTTTATTCATTTGGCCAAGCGGTTTCAGAAATCAACCAATCAGAAACAAGAATGGCCTGTGGCGGCCATGTTTGTTAACGGATCGGGACGAAATGAGCACTCTTTATAGTCGACCTTCCATAGATGCTTCCTACCAAGTTTCGGTTCATTTGGCAAAGCGGTTTCAGAGGAGAAGATTTTTTTAAATTGGTCAATCAGAAACAAGAATGGCCTGTGGTAGCCATGTTTGTTAAAGGATTGGGACAAAATGAGAAGTCTTGATAGAGGACATTCCATAGATGCTTCCTACCAAGTTTCAGTTCATTTGGCTGAGGGGTTTCACAGGAGAAGATTAAAATGTGAAAAGTTAACGGACGACAAACGACGGACGCCAAGGGATGGCAAAAGCTCACTTTGCCTTTGGCAAGGTGAGCTAAAAAACATCTTTTTAGAGGAACATCCAATGAATATTTCTACCAAGATTGGTTCTAATTGGCCCTAAGGTTTCAGAGAAGATGATTAATAACAGATAACACACTTTTTGATACCTTTATGTCTTTTGTGTACTTCTGATCAACAAAAAATTATATAATTTCTAGAGGAGCAATTAATGAACATTTCTACAAAGTTTGGTTCCAATTGGCCCTGTGGTTTCAGAGAGGAAGAAAAAACAGACAACATCCTTTTTCAGTGATATTTTTTAAGAATAAAAAATAATGGCAAAAATATTGAGTAATAAGTGGATTCGAAGAGCGAGTCTGTGAACCGTACATAGCGAGATGCTCTTAGGTCTGGGGTCTGTGGATGCTTAAATGGTCTCCAGAAGCTCTGGTGTAAATTGTTTAAAATCCTGCATTCTAGCAAACTTCCTGGCACCTAATTATAATTCTGGACCGAGCCAAATAGCAGATATACGCTAAAAACAAGGAAAAAACATACAATGAACATTTCTTCCAAGTTTGATTAGAAATGGCCCAGTGGTTTCATAGTTCATATAAAAAGATTTAACACAGACAACTCCCTTTCTGACACCTTTGGGCCTATTGTTTCTTTCTTTTGTATACTTCCGATCAACCAAAAAACCCAAACTTTTCAAAAGCCCATCCAATGAACATTCATACCAAGCTTGTTGCCTTTCGGAGAAGAAGATTAAAATTTAAACATTTACAGATGACAAGGAAGACAGATGCCAAGTGATGGAAATACCTCACATGACACTGTAGGTCAGTTGATCTAAAATAAGAAGAAATTTAGGCAAGTTTTGTTCAAATTGCAAAATCTTTCACAGAGGTCAAAATAACAAATTTCACAAAATACAAAAAAATAAGTATAAATTTGAATCATTATTATGTAGCTACACATTAAACTTCAGTTAATTCCAGCTTAAATCTAGCTGTTTTGGCCAATTTCAATTTTAGTTATGATGGCCATCATGGAAAGTTTCAAGAAGTTGGGGGCTATTGGATATATTTCTGAAAAGGAACCACCCAAGGACCATTCCATACATAAGTATGGCTTTCTTTGGTAAAGTGGTTTCAGAGAAGAAGATATCTAATGAATTTTAGTAACTTTTCGTTGTAGAAAGTTCCACAGGTGACCTAAAAAAGTTATATGTAACAACCAAAATTTTGTTGTTGCAAAAAAATGTTTAGTTGCATAGCACTTTTGTACATATTAAACCATTTTCAATGGCCATAACTGTCCTATTCAACTTCTAAAGGGGCATAATTTCAAAACTTTTCAAAGAGACCATTGCTGATCAATTAAATACTGTATAGGACTTACATAAGAACCTACAATATGTACTGTTATTTGACTGTCCATGTTTATGATGTCATTCATTTTTGTGATAGGTCTTTTGGGGTGGAAGCGAATCTGTGTAAGTTTTTTTAATTATTTAATTGTTTATATATGTATTGCCATTGGAGATCCAGTTATCAAGAGGGGGGGTTTGGGATCCCATTAACCAGTTTAATCCCGCCACATTTTTGTGCCTGTAACAAGCCAGGACCTGGATTTCCAACATCACAAGTCATGGTCTTTTTGTGTTTAGTGAGTTTGGTTAAGATGAGAGGTGATTGTTTGTTTTGTTGATATTGGTGGAATTGATGACCATCACTGTTTAAGAACTAAATATTCTCCTAATTTTTTTTTCTATTTTGTCCAAAAACAGTACGTTGTATTTAAAATGTTCTATTAAATAAGGAAATGAAATCATGCATATTCAATTTTCATTTTTCCAAGAATTTGACTCAACAGAATTTTTTTTCTGGTACTAATAAAACTGAACTGATCCAAATTTATTCAAACATATTAGCTTGACTCCTAACATTATCTGCAATTGGTTACTGAGATAAACCTTTTAAAATTTAAGCAACCTTCTTTATCTCCGTAACAACAGATCACTCCTGAAATATACAGTATAAAATTATATTTTAGGAAGACAGTTATTTTAAAGACATATTTTAAATTTATTGATAACTTATGTAAGTCAGGAAGAGTTTGAAGATACCAAAAGGATAATCAGAATCCGTATATCAAAGAACAGACAACACCATGGCCAAAAGAAAAGGTACAAAAGGACAAACAACGATCTACAAAACATACATATAAAACTAAAGATCGAGTAACACGAACACCACTAAAAACAGGGGGTGAACTCAGGTGCTCTGGAAAGGCAAGCAGTTCCTGTTCCACTAGTGACACCCGTCGTGATATTCTAGCTTCAAACCCAGTGATAAGTCATGAATGAGGAAAGGACCGGGAAGTGTTTATGACAAGTGGAACATATCTGTGGTCATTTGTGACACAGATATTCCATAACGGTCAACCAAGACATGGTGGTGACCGTAAAACTTTCGAAGTGATGACTTCAACTTAACTAAGAGGAACCCTTGGTTCAGTAGCTTCCTTGTTAGCAACAACCCTCTATCACGGATCCTTGTTAGCAGCAACCCTCTATCACGGAAATCCTGATAGGAACCACAAGCTCTGGAATATAGTATCAACTGAGATATATATAATATATATACTCCATATGCAGGTGCTGCTGGAATGTTGCCACATATGAATGGAAAGTTCACAATGTCAATGGGAAAATTGAAATCATCTCTTTAGCCGTAAAGTTTCGTTCTTAACTGCCCCTCACTCAGTTACTGTCAATTTCGAGGTGTAGGTCAAGGTATGAAGCAGACCTTTTTTCCCTTTGTTATGTATTTTGGGTGATATGGGACTTTGTCCCAACTATGGTAGAAATAGCAATATTTTGATTCCAGATCCATAGCACTAATGGATAAAATTTCTTGCACCAGAAATGACGCAACCGGAATACAGGATGGAATTACTGGTGGAATTCGACTCCGTAAGGATGTGCAGTAAATCTGGTACTCATGGCAATATACAAAAAAGGTCAAAATTTCAATATTTTCCAAAATTGCAAAAAAATTCTAAAATTTCATAAAATTTCAAAATTTTCAAAATTATAAAAAAAAAAAATTTCTTCAAAATTTCAAAATTTTCAAAATTATATAAAAAAAAAATTTCTTCAAAATTTCAAAAAAATTCTAAATTTTTTAGAAAATTTCAAAACTTTCAAAAAGTTTTCAGAAAATTTCAAAATTTTAATATTTAAAGGGGCATTATCTGCCAAAATCGTAAATTTTTGTTACCCATAAAAACTATCAGATATGATTGATGCCTTTAAACGTGTTTCTGTAACTTATAAATGTTATGAAATGTATCAGGGAAATAAGGTGCAACTGCTCATGTTTTGAGATCGATCAAGAAAAAGATCTTATTAATTATTGGCATTGTTTACGGAGTTTGCCGAATCGTCATTAAATCAGTACAACAATGCACTTATTTCTTATTTTCTGTGAATCTGCATTTATTCGGCGTGAATTACGGACAAAGAACCATGTAAGTTTGCAGTTAATAAGCGACAAAATACAAATTATTCGTTTTTACCTGTCACTAATAAGGTTAGTTGCATACAGAGAAAGCGAGGTCAAATTATTTGTTTGCAAGGAAATAACAAATCGATGGTGATTTTCGTTCTCTAAAGGTGAAAAGTGGTACGATAAGCTGTTTAATGTGAAATATTTACCTTTATTTCATCATTTTAAAGCTATTTACCAATTTCCAAAACATATAATTTTTTTGGTCAAAATCGTAGCTAATGCCTCTTTAAATAATGATATTGAAAAATGATAAAACAATTATAGCCTACCATTTCAGTCAATACATGGATTTAACACAGCTTTGTGATTTTTTTGTTGTGTTTTGACCTTTTTTTAATACTAATAATATTGTTATCGGTAATTTCACAATTTTAACACAGCTTTGTGATTTTTTTGTTGTGTTTTGACCTTTTTTTTTAATGAAAGGTTTAGTGATATCACGTTAGACCATGCATGACAAATGACCAATTTCTAGTATCACGAGTCGGTGCCGGTGTTCAACTGAACGTTGTTACTAAATTTATCGGGTAGTAAAGTCTAAAGATCTTCTGTTTCTGTTTCTGCCATGTAATTGCCTCCTTCATCATGTTGAAGATTATGCAATGACTTTGGACTGCACATTTTAGTTGAACTAATCAAGTGTGTGGGATAATGATTTAATGGGGCTTATTTACAATTAAAAGTTAACTACAAATGTATACACATGTTGGGACTGCCTGGCGGCTAAAGGGACACAATCCTAGCCTTAAAGGCTTCAGGTGTGTCCAGCTCCACAATGTCTGGTGGCAGCAGATTCCAATCCCTCACTGTTCTTGGGAAAAAAGACATCTTTCTGGTGTCAATACGACAGGATTCTATTTGAAATGCTCTGTTGTGTGTATTTCTAGAGCGTCGACAAGGTGGTATTAGTCTGTTTTCTTTGGTGATGGATACTAGCTCTCTATCAATTTTGTACATCATCATCAGTCTTGCATCTTTTCTCCTGTTTGCCAAAGGTCTCCATTTGAGTCTCTGGAGCATGTTGCTGACACTAGATCGGTTTCTCTGGTTGTTGACGACATATCTAGCTGCTCTTCTTTGTACGGCTTCAATTTTGTTTATTTCTGTTTTCATATAAGGATTCCAAACAGTACCGGCATATTCAACCAACGGGCGAACAAGCGTTTGGTAGGCTTGTTCTTTAATCCTGATTGATGGAATTTTCAGGTTCCTCCTAAGGAATCCTAGAGCTTTATTTGCTTTGGCAGTTATATTGTTTATGTGTTGATCCCACTGCAACTTATTGGTGATTGTTAATCCAAGATATTTAGCTGATGTTACTACATGTAGCTCTAGAGTGTGACCATGCAGATGGTAGTTTGCCTCAGTCTTCTTTGTTTTATTTGTTACTCTTAGGACATTGCATTTATCTGGATGGAACTTCATACACCATTAATTTTCCCATTGGCCAAGCTTATTGAGGTCTTCTTGAAGTGTTGATGCGTCATCTTCATTTGCGATAGTGAGGTATATGATGGTATCATCAGCAAAGAGTCTGACTTTGGAGGTTAGTTTTGACTGGAGGTCGTTGATGTAGAAAAGGAAGAGTCCTGGTCCTAGTACTGAGCCCTGGGGTACACCAGAGTCAACACTTACTGCTTCCGATGAAACTCCATCTAGCACTACTGTTTATTATCTATCTTCTAACCAGTTTTGGATCCATCTTGTTGTTTTCCCATCAATTCCATAGTATCTCAGTTTATGTATTAGTAGACTGTGGTTTACTTTGTCAAAGGCCTTGGCAAAATCCATTATAAGTATGTCGGTTTGACGGCCTTCTTGAAGGTTTTTTGAAATATCGTCTACAAATTCAATGAGCTGTGTCTCACAGGAACGGCCTTTTCGAAATCCATGTTGTAGTGGATATAAAATGTTTTTTTTATTCTGCATGTTGCATGATGTTTCTTGCAATGATATGCTCCAGGATCTTACAGCAAACAGATGTTAGTGAAATTGGTCGATAGTTTTCAGCTGCAGATTTTAGTCCTTTTTTGCATACTGGGGAGACATTAGCTGTATGCCAATCTGCTGGTACTTCTCCTGTATCTAAGGATTTTGTGTAGATAAGTTGGAGGAGAGTAGACCGAGATTCCTCTGTCGTTTAACGGCATTGATGAACGGCTACAGCAAGATTATCAATGCCGTTAAACGACAGAGGAATCTCGGTCTAGAGGAGAGGTGAGATCTCATCAGCTAGTTCTTTGAGTATTCTTGGTGAGATGTTGTCTGGTCCCTGTGCTTTGTATGGATTAAGGTTCTTTAGTAGTTTTATTATTCCATTTGTTGTGATATTAAATGGTTTCATTGTTTGATGTTTGATGCTAGGGTCCATTCTTTTAGATTTTATAAACTCTTTTTTCGTGAATTTAGAATTTGCTGAGAATCGTGAGATGGAAAATTCTCAGATAGCAAGATCAAAGGAAAATACCGCAAAATAAGATAACACCTATTATCATATTAGTAAATTCCACTCTAAATACAGAAGAAATTTTGATTGATTGATTGATTAATTATTTAAATAACGTGCGGCAAGCACTGTTCAAAGCAGTATTTCAGATATATGGGAATGCATGATGGAGCCAATGTCATGAAATGTCTTTTGCGTTATCATTTTTTTCAACAACAAAAATAACCTATGTATATCATTATATTGACTGTATATAGTTGCTGACTTCTCAAAATTGTAATGATAAAAGTCGGTTATAAACTCACCGCTTATCTTTCCGAAAAGTATATCGTCACGTTGTCGATTCTTTTCTTTACATTAAATAATTTATGTCTGACTAATCCCGTATCAATTAAGCAAATCATTTTTTTTAAATAGCACCCAAAAAACGTTGTTTACCAGTGTAATAATTTAGTCTCCATTTATATTATGAATTTAATATCGTAATTATAAGAATAATATGAAAAGTTATATGTTTGCTTAAAAACGAATTTGCGTTCGGAAGCGTCTTTTAATGTTATAGTATAAACATTGTACTTTCACTTTAGAAATGGCTGACAGAACAAATGTCAAAATTTCAGAAAAACAATTTAAAAAAACAAACATAAACAGTCAAGTTCAAAAGCCTGTGTTAGTATCAAGATTTTCCAAAGAAGTGACTGACTTTAGTTCCCAATACGGTAGTGAAACAAGTATTTCATATACTGCCAGTAATTTAGCAGGAAGGAGCAACATATTTCCTGCTTATGGGGATTTTACTCAAGCTTGTGTGTTTGTAAGCTTTTCAGATATGTTTTCCTTATCTATTTTTCCAGTATTGTCGGGCGCTGTGATTATGGTAGTCATAATTATATGTACTAATAATATGGATTAGGCACAGCCTACAGTACAGGCGAGCATCGCATCTACGCATAGACATTGTTCTTTGTTCTCCATGTCGACTTGCCCAGTTAATTCCATTGCAAAGGAGATTTTTTAGGCCGAGATATATCGGAGACGACTTTTTTTTAGGGTCGAGATATATCGGGAACGATTTTTTTTAGGGGCGAAACAAGAAGATCTAACGATTGTCCATTTTTTAAATAAATTAATCGTTTCGTGTAAAGAAGCTGTACTGGTTCCTTTCTAAAAAAAAAATTGTTATTTTTAAACTGGATAGTTATTTCTTATTCAAATTAATAGGCTATTTCCGGTGATTCACTCCGATTGTTCATTCTATGTTGAAACTTAGAATCCACTTCCGGTTGGTATTGATCATATATATTGATTCATCTCCTTACACACATGTTGCTGTTTAGCTCGCATCTTGCGATGCTCGCTATAATGTAGTCGGTTAGACTGTCTAACCAGACTGCTAAATTGCTGAGCATGCAGCATTAAGCAGTTATTAAGAGCAAAGACTGGTCATATTAATTAGGATAACATGTTTCTGAGTGGAGGGACCTGTCTACATGTATGTAAGAGATACATTAGTCTTAATAGTGGAGCGACATATCTGCATGTATGTTAGTCCGAGATTCCTCTGCCGTCCGACGGCTTTTTTTCGACTTGCTTCACCCATGGGACATCAGAGAGCTCTACATACGGAAAACAGCGGATTTGTCGCTGCAACTCTGCGTCGACACATTTCCACGTTTCGTGGCTATCGGATTTTATTTTCTATCCGAAACCCTTATATAAATCGCTTCACCAATCATTTTTCTATTCATTCATAACCATCTTACACTCCATTACAGCACGATTTTGCCTTAGATCATCATTTCGCCATGTTGACTCATTTTCGAACCTACAAACGTGATCTCGCGATACTAACTGAATGATGACAGCAACGCATTGCATGATGGGAGCTACTTAATGCAGTGTGCCAAATTATTTGCATACATAAACAACAACATAGATATAAAGCGTATTCTGCAGGACAAACAGTTCCATCTACAACTTAAATCAGAGCAGAAGGAAATAATACAAAATGTGTTGGAAAGAAAAGATTCAATGGCAGTGTTACCCACGGGCTTCGGAAAGAGCATGTGTTATGTCCCCCCTTTTTGGACAAGGTAAGATCATATTTTTTTTTCTTATGGTTATCTGTAATTCACTACTGCTGTTAAAATCATTACCAATTAGTGTAATCAACTAGATTAAATTTTATGTTAATTATTCTGCCTTAACAGGCACCTATGATTGGCAATACAAATATTTGATTGTTTGTTTATATGCAAATCATCTCCCATGATACATTGCAGTAATCGTAGTTTTCTCGAAGTTATGTGACAAATGTTCTAAAATGGATGTGAAATGACGAAATCATAGGGTCTAAGGGAAAATCGTGCTGTAATTGAGTGTAAACACCACTTTCTGAAGGTAAGATGGTTATGAATAAATAGAAAAATGATTGGCGAAGCGATTTATATAAGGGTTTTGGATAGAAAATAAAATCTGATAGCCATGAAACGTGGAAATGTGTCGACACAGAGTGGCAGCAGCAAATCAGCTTTTTTTCCGTATGTAGAGCTCTCTGATGTCCCACGGCTCCAGCAAGTCGAGAAAAAAAAATGTCGGACGGCAGAGGAATCTCGGACTACATGTATGTAAGAGATACATTGGTCTTAGTGGAGTGACATGTCTACATCATAGTACATGTATGTAAAAGATACATTGGTCTTAGTGGAGCAACATGTCTACATGTATGTAAGAGATGCATTCAGGTCTTAGTGGATTACATATGGATGGACCAATACAGTTTGTATTTCTAGTATAATAAATCCAAGGTTGTACATTTTTCTAGACCTACTGTAGTTTAGAGACAATGCAATAATTTTCATGGGTGAAATAGTCTTTGATATATTTTTTTCTTGTTATGATTATATAGCTGAAACACTGCTTCATTGATATTACCTTGTATAAACAACTATCACTTACTCAATTTAAATAGCATTTAAATTTAATTAAGATTTATATAGCTCTGTGATTATGATCTTTACATTTAAATATACAATATTCTGCTTTTAATTTCTTTACTTTCTATAGAGAACATATGGACCATGGTGGAAAACTGTCCCATCTGCACCAAGAAAATTTAAGAGAACACCACCAAATTTTATCAGTGAAGACTATGTTGGTACGTAAAAACATGATCATAGAATTATTGTGTGAATTTAATAGTTTGACACAAAAAGATCTGATGAAAGTGAACTTGATAGAAAGTTCAGACCACACTGTGACCTACATTTTTTTAAAGCAACCACGTGTGATTGTAGATAAACGTTAAAAAAAAATGTTTTGCAAGTAATTAGATGTTTGTTACAGTATAATTAATGCTAAATTTAGTCAAAAAAAAAAAAAAAAAATACAAAAAAACATTTTCTTTTAATTCCTGATGACAATCTTTTTGTAAGGTTTGGTTTTTGAGTGTCTATCATGTTATGGCAAATGATTAAGAAATAATTCATGGAAGCCAGAATGTGTTTTGAGTTTTAGCATGGGTTGGCAGATAACATTTACTAATATCCTGCTAACCCATGTTAAAACTCAACACACATTCTGGCTTCCATGAATTATTTCCATTCTGATATGTCTAACAGTACAAATATGGTAGTATGATTTGATGGGAAAGATGGTAATTTATACTTATGTTAGCAGACAATGTCACACACAATTTATACTGCCAAATTCGAGCAGACGATACCTCATCAACATGTACTTTTACGAGAGGAAAGTCAGTCTTATTGGTGGAGCATCTGTAACAATAATATTGTGTTTGCACGTTTTAATTGTACATCACATATTTATTAATTTGGGATATGTTGATTATTTTCAGTCAATATAGATGTTTAAACCGTTAACAACCGTATAAATAATGTTATATTGTGATTTTATCACCTGGTATGTGTGTACCATGCATGTGCTAATGAGATTTTGCCATCTAATAAATCGTTTGTATGTTTGCAAAGCAAAAGGATGTGTTATTAGAATAAAAGAAAAATATATATATTGGTTTTTGCTGACAAAAACAAATGTTTAATTCTTTTGGTGTATATATGTAGAATTGAGCTTTGAATTGGATGTGTATCCCTGTAAAATAGAAGTATGGGAAACTTATAATCCTGGAGCTGTGGTGAGGATTCTAGCTTGTGATACTACTGGTACAAATGTAGATGATGGTCGAGTCAGGTATGGCTAGATTGTAGGATTACGATTTACATATGTAAAGTAGCCCCCTCTTATCAGGACAAATTTCACATGAACTGAGATAGTAAAATACTACTAAATTGTATCTCTCAAGAGAGGCTCACCCTCATAGAAGACTGCTTTTTCATTGCAAAATAGGTGGTCTTGTAAGTTGGGAACCACTGTATTAAGGTTTTAATTACAAAGATCTGAAATATTTCTCGAATATGATATCAATGAAAATAAATGAACTCTGCTAAGTAAAACATTTCCATTTATTAACTTAAATATATATGCTTTTATCTAAGCTAAAGTTTGAATCCATGTTGAAATAAATTTCATTGTAGATAATCATAATTTACATATTTCAGATGGCAATTATTATGGGAAGGTAATCCAGAAAAATGTCCAGATAAACCAAGAATTTTCTCTCCACCATTGAGGGATCCTCAGTTTAAAACTAGGTAATGGTGTTAGATAGTTATTAACAGACCATTTGCACATTTTCCGACTATTCTAAAATTATATATTTAAGTTTTTATATGAGTTACTTCCCTTTAAATGCAGACAAAAGTGTCCATTTCAATCAAAGTTAAACCAAAATAACATATATTTTTCTCATTCTCTGTATAAAATTTAAGTGTTGTAGCTACTTGGGATTTTTAGCTCACCTTGCCAAAGGCAAGGTGAGCTTTTGCCATCACTTGGCATCCGTCGTCCGTTAACTTTTCGCATTTTAATCTTCTCCTTTGAAACCCCTCAGCCATATGAACTGAAACTTGGTAGGAAGCATCTATGGAAGGTTCTCTATAAAGATTGATCATTTCGTCCCGATCCGTTAACAAACATGGCCACCACAGGCCATTCTTGTTTCTGATTGGTTGATTTCTAAAAAAATCTTCTCCTCTGAAACCGCCAGGCCAAATGAATCAAAACTTGGTAGGAAGCATCCTTGGAAGGTCCTCTATCAAGATTGCTCATTTAGTTCCGATCCGTTAACAAACATGGCTGCCACAGGCCATTCTTGTTTCTGATTGGTTGATTTCTAAAAAATCTTCTCCTCTGAAACCGCTTTCCCAAGTGAACTGAAATTTGGTAAGAAGCATCTATGGAAGGTCCTCTATAAAGAGTGCTCATTTCATCTCGATCCATTAACAAACATGGCCACCACAGGCAATTCTTGTTTCTGATTGGTTGATTTCTAAAATATCTTCTCTGTTAAAAGAAAGATAACTCTTGTTTAAATATAGATATCTGTATTCAAAATGCAGTTATCTCTATACAGATTTTTAAAAATCTTCTCCTCTAAAACCACTTGGTCAATTGAACCGAAACTTGATAGGAAACATCTATGGAAGGTCCTCTGTAAAGATTGCTCATTTCGTCCCAATCCGTTGACAAACATGGCCACCAAAGGCGACTCTTGTTTCTGATTGTCTGATTTTTATAATTCTTCTCCTCTGAAACCGCTTGGCCAAATGAACAGAAACTTGGTAGGAAGCATCTATGGGTGGTCCTCTATAAAGAGTGCTCATTTCGTCCTGATCCATTTACAAACATGGCCGCCACAGGCAATTCTTGTTTCTGATTGGTTGATTTCTAAAAATCTTCTCCTCTGAAACCGCTAGGCCAAATGCTCCGAAACTTGGTAGGAAGCATCTATGGAAGGTCCTCTAAAGATTGCTCATTCCATCCCGATCCGTTATCAAACATGGCCACCACAGGCGATTCTTGTTTCTAATTGGCTGATTTTTTAGATTCTTCTCCTCTGAAACCGTTTGGCCAAATGAACCGAAACTTGGTAGGAAGCATATATGGAAAGTCCTCTGTTTACGATTGCTCATTTTGTCCCGATGCATTAACAAACATGACCACCACAGGCAATTCTTGTTTCTGATTGGTCGATTTCTAAAAATCTTCTACTCTGAAACAGCTTGACCTAATGGACCGAAACATGGTAGGTAGCATCTATGGAAGATTCTCTATGGAAATTGCTCATTCCGTTTTGATCCGTTAACAAACATGGCCGTCATAGTCAATTGTTGTTTCTTATTGGTCGATTTCTAAAACAGCTTTTACTCTGAAACCGCTTGGCCAAATGATATGAAACTTGGTAAGAAGCATCTATGGAAGGTCCTCTATAGAATTTGCTCATTTCGTTTTGATCCATTAACAAACATGGCTGTCACAGGCAATTCTTGTTTTAGATTAGTCGATTTCTAAAAATCTTCTTTTCTGAAACTGCTTTGCCAAAATGAGCCGAAATTTGGTGGGAAATACCTATGGAAGGTTCTATATTACGTTTCCTCAAAGCAGAATGAAAGGTGAGTGACACAGGCTCAGCTCACTGAGTCTCTAGTTTTATTTGCTCTAAAGTTATCCTCTGATTTTTTACAAGATTCAAATATTTACAAGTTTTAATAAAATTGTATTCAAATTCTTTGTCCTTTTCGTTACTCATGCATTAAACAGGAACCATTTTGTTCTCTGTTGTGGAAATATATAGTTCATATTAAAAATATCATAAACCGTATATAAGTTAGAATCTAAAATTTGTAAATGTGCAAATGGCGTATTGATTATAAGAAATGCAAAACATGAAGAAAAACAAAAATACCAGACTGTCAAAACAAAAACTAGAGAAACTAATAATAAGCTGTCAAAAGAACACCCCAGAGAAACCAATCCCAAACCATTAAAGCTAGTCAACAAACAAATACCAATCCACAGAGAGAACAAATTGGCTGAAAGTGACTATGAACATCAATAGAGCAAATACAGTAGAGTTCGTTTATAGCGAAGTCCAGGGGACTCTCGATCTTAGTTCGTTATAGGCAACGTTTGTTATAAGAGAAACAATGTAGAATTACCTCCCCTTTTGAAAATCGTACAGTAGAACTTCGCTGGCTCGAACTCGAAGGGACTGTCAAAATCTGTTCTAGCTATCGGTAGTTCGAGCTACCGAGGTCGCGTAATTTTAGAGAGAGAAAAAATCTGGTTCTGACCCGGGCAGTTTCATTATGCTATGATAACTGATGCACAGTAAAGTGGGCCTTTATCGTATAAAAATATATCATCCTTTAGACAGTTCTCAAAGACTATGGCTTCTGAATACCTCTTTGGTATCTTCAAATGTTCCTTAGAAATTTTTTTTCAACTTTGTTCACGATCTATTTTATAAACAGGAAATATGAGGTCGGGTACACTTGGATCGATATCGGTATAATGCTGATAATTTGGATATATATTTTTAATGGCCAATTTTAAGATTGTAGCCATTTTCCCTTTTTTTTTTTTTTAATTTGAAGAAAAATTGTTTCTTTTTGGTATTATATACACATAAAAACTCAGGTTAATCGAAATTTCAGAACGAGTACATTTCTTTTGTTTTTGGTATTTAGATGAACCTTGAGACCATGCAGTTTGTTGTTTAATTAAAGTAATATGAAACGAGTTTTTGGTGAAATAAACATCTTAAGATAAGATAAGATAAGATAAGATAAGTTTTATTTATAGTTGGCATATTTAAATAACAATACAACACAAGCCCTAGTGGGCTTTTGACCGACATAAATATATCTTCAAAAATATTCTTGATATGTTTACATTCCCTAAAAACTAAACCATGCGTGCATGTTTGAGGACGAAAATCGCGATCATCTGTGATTAAGAACAGAAAATCATTCCATCTCGTACGTGTTTTGTCAAGACAATGGCAGCTAATTAACTTTCGGATGCACCGTTCCGATGATTGCTGATCATGAAATTTCATCACCAACGTAAACAGGTGAGCACATGTACAGATCCCTCCAAGTGTATCAACGATCAAACACTCAGGTAGGACAGAGAGTTTTGTCGGACTTCACACCGACAAATGTCCGACCAAATTGTCCGACAAATGTCCGACCAAGTCCTCCCAGGTCGGAGTGAGAGTCTCCACTCTCAGATAGTTAAACTGTAAACAGGAAACGTCCCCAAATTCTGCTAACCAATAAATTTGTGCATAAAGAAACATGCGTATCATAGTAAAGCTGAAGTAAATGAGTGATATACAGTGGTACGGAAAGTATAGATATGTTAACGGCTGTCACGGGCGATATATACAATAATATCCATGAATAAAATGTATTAACATGCAGTACCCATGTTTTAAGTGCACCAGAAGTGAATATTAATATGTCCCTATGTACTCGCGACAATCGATGCCAAGGCCCTTTCCCTTGCTGCAGACAGTTACCGGTTTACGATATCGGGTGCGTTTGCTCTTTTACGTGTTTGCCAAATGTAGGGCGAACGAACCCAGGTAAATAATTATAATTTATACATTTATTTCTTTAAATGCAAATTTGGATTAAAATTATTTAGTAAAATTTAAGTTTTATTTTGTTCATGGCGAATGGGTCATAAATCCGTAAATCCCGTTTTTTTCTTCTTGAAAATTGGCAGTCTGCGGAGTCCTGATATAGGTGAAATAATATTTTATTAGTGTATTCTACGGGTTTTTTTTTTTTACAGTTTACCTGTCAAAACATCACCCATCTCAGCATGTTGTCGCATCGTGCATTCATGATATACAAATACACCTATCACAGGTGTGAAAAAAAACGTTGCTCAAGACTCTTTTTACAAAGACTTATAAACATAGATAACTATTCTACGTTTTCGATTTTCAAGCCTTCTTCCAATTTATTTGTACTTAAAAAATAAATTTATATCTTTTTTCTTATATATGTGTATAAATATCTTAATAAAATAAATACATTTACGGTGAGAAATTATTATATGTTATGATATCGTTATTTAGGTAAATACTTATTAGACAGATTTTTTTTAAAACCATTTTTGTCTTTTTAATTGATAACTGACCCAAGCTAAATAAATGAAATGTGACTTAATGTGTTAATTATATAAATCCTTGCCTTCTATAAATTTTAATTTCTTATCTAATTCTTATTCTTATTTCAGGTTGTTATTTTCATTGAATGGCTTCCCAGTAGGGGCTCTTACTGTATATTGGTTACAACTGACTGCTAATGCATGACAAACAATTTTAATCAGCCATCATTATCATGAAATACCTTTTTTAATCTTTATTTTGATGATGGCACCTAATTCCAATCACCTAATCCAAATTAGTATAGTAGAGGAGTACCGTATTTTTCGGACGATAAATCTAGATAAAAATGACGATTTTGTTCACAGTACAAAAAATGTATACCTTTATTTTGCTGCAGGTTTATTTCTGAATAAGAAGACTCGTATCATCGATGTTCTTGGTGTTATTTTTTTTTAAAATAAAGCAATAAAAGTATACTAACAGGGGGGTGCAATTCTGGGGATAAAATATTCAACATTCGAAAAAATCAATATTCAATGATTGAAGTGTTATCGAAAACCAGTTCAATATTGTATTTTATAATAAAATATATACTATAAAAAATGTATCTTGTTGAAAAAAATCACAGGGTGGATCGATTTACAATATAAAATTATTATCACAAAAT
This sequence comes from Bathymodiolus brooksi, assembly GCA_963680875.1. Taxonomy (NCBI): domain Eukaryota; kingdom Metazoa; phylum Mollusca; class Bivalvia; order Mytilida; family Modiolidae; genus Bathymodiolus; species Bathymodiolus brooksi. Next base: position 2,715,970 of record OY804587.1, on the reverse strand, counting down.
ATCTAAATATAGCTATAGCTTTCCGTCAAACACGAGCATGCGCACGTGATTGTAGTTAAAAATGGCGGTTGCAATACATCTCACAGTGAACGTGTAGAACAAGCTTTTTATACTAAATATACTGGAAAATAATTTATATCAATTTCGTTACTTAATCGATATTTTATTGCAATAATTTATACGAGGCTATAGGTGTTTAAACGTCACTTTTCAACAATATTTCAGTTATATATTGACCTTTGAGCTACCTTTCCTGGCGCGAATATGTTGCAAGGTAGAAATACACTAGGGTATTTACGTAAACGGACATTCTACATACCGGAAAGAAAGTACGCTTACAAATATGCATCGATCACAAAATGTTTGACATGTTCACCTCGAGAAATGTAAAAAAAATCTTTAAATATCCACTCTCACGTCGGACTTAGAGAGTGTTGACTCTCAAATTAAATTTACTTCAATGATTGCAAATGTACCTACAAACAAATAGTAATAAAAAACAACAACATTAAATAGAATTAATTATAATTGTTCTCCCACTGGCACCTGGAAATTTGTGTCGACAAGATGTTCCTTCCATTATTGACACCTGTAACCTGAGCTAATTAATTCATATCAAGCTGGCTGTAATACCTAGTCCAATACACATATTGCCGTCACAGATGAACAAGTATAGGGACTTGAAATATTTGTAAACGGAATATTGTGTAACTTTAGCCGGTGATTTTTGCATCCGTTATTTCACCTTTATATGGATATCACACTCCGAAAGAATTATTTCTTATTCATTCATGTACACAGCCTTACCGGCCTCATTGACTGTTTTAAGTGACAACAGATTATTTTTTTTTAAATCGTCAGTGATTTCTCCAAACAAACAAAGTCAAAACGCAAACTTAAGTCGGATTTTTACTCAAATTTAATTTGGTTTGTTAAGAAAACTTTTTTCGAGAAATCCAAGCCAGGGCTGGACTTGGCGTATATAATTTTAAAGTTTAGATTTCGGAAAAGTTACGATATTTCTAGCAATCCGATTGTAATCGTAAAATTTAAATGTACTAGAAAGATCTATTAAAATTAAACAGATTAAAGAAACACAAACGGTGTAACTCGAAATTATTGTACAATTCTTTGATTATGAGATGCTCCTATGCATCGAACGACTGTTGTGCCCGAGCGTGACAAATATTGACCTTGGAGCTACCTTTCCTAGCGAGAATATGGTGCAAGGTAAAAATACACTAGGGTATTTACGTACCCGCACATTTTACACACCGGAAAGAAAGTACGCTTACAAATACGCATCGATCACAAATTGTTTGACATATTCACCTCGAGAAATGTAAAAAAAAATCTTTTAATATCCACTCTCACGTCCGACCAAAATGTACGACCAAGACCAAAATGTCCGACCAAGACCAAAATGTCGGACTTAGAGAGTGTTGACTCTCAAATTTGTCGGACATTTGTCGGACATTTTGGGTGGAATATGTCGGACCTGAGTGTTTGATCGTTGATACACTTGGAGTGTACTGTATCATTCTGGTTTTGAAAGAAGTTAAATTTCTTGCATTTCTTGCCTTGCAAAGAAATTATTTCATGTATGTTTTACCTTAAAGATTATCAACTGCAATGAATTTCATTCTGACTTAATCAGTTTATTCGAAAAACTGGACAAAACCATTGAAATCGGTAATAATGAATGACACGGGGCCCCATTTGGGGAAATCGAAACAGAACCAAGAAATCTCAGAATTTAAAATCCTCGTCGGTACAGCATGTGCAAACTGTGTAAATTATTATTAGTTTGTACATTTCAAAACCATTACGATGAAAACATTTGGAGTTGTCAGAGAAGAAAATAAAAAATCAACAAGAAATAAAATGCCTACTTATTTTGTCCATAATTTGTCCCCGTTATTTTGTAAATAAAATAAATAATCTGGCCACCCAAAGTTGGAAAAAAATTCTGGCCTTTGCTTCATAGAAAATAGAAAAAATAATCTGGCCTGAACTGAGTAAACAATGTTATAACCTGTCCTGCACTATGTGTCGAATGAATTTTCTGTCAAATATTCTAACCTGACTAATCTTGCCAGGCCCCCTCAGAATCAAATTATTTGCCTATATATTATTATGAGATAAAGAATGTGTGCTTTCTTTCACATTCTTGTCTCTTAGGCCAAATAAATTTTAAATAGATTTGAAACAAAGTAGTATTCATTTTCAATATGAAAAAAAACTAATGTTTTAAGTTGCGTGTGCAGTGTCCCTGCGAATTTTGCTGAATTATACCAAGGACGTATATAAGATTCTATATACGTCCTTGATTATACACATAATGCCGTTAAAAGACATTTACAGCGGTTTAGATCATAGATGGTGATATATATTTATTTTCCAGGTAAAGAGATCTTTGTTTAACGTTTCGCTAAGGGAAAATTATTTTTAATCGTGGATTGAATGGAAAATAATGGAATGTAAATCGAAACGGTAATGATGTTGGCCACTTCAGAGTTCGTTTCCAGACGAAAAGCGGTCTTTATTTCCATCCAACGATCATATTCATCTCCAATATATATTCTGTTTTTGTTTAACTTAGCATTCGCTGCTTTTTTGTTTCTTTTTCTGGCAGAATCGCTCAATTTACGCTTCGGACCTGGCTTCAATTTCTTTGCCTCCGACATTTTCTTCATCAACATTATAACGGAGCATGCGCACTATCTCTACCGAATGAGTTCAAATCTGAGGTCAATAGCATATGATTTGCATTATTGTCCAGGTAGCAAGAATTATCAAAGACAGAATAAAATGACGTTTTCTCCTGAATTATACATCGTAGCTCTCAAAAAGTGAATGGTTCACGTTCTTTATATATTTAATCTTTACATATATCAGAAATTTTTAGAAAACTGAAAATAATGATTTTGGCATTTCATATTACTTTAAGAGTCTATCATCAAAGAAAAAATAAACAATAGCGAATGAATTAATCTCACACATGACTTTGTTTTTAATTTCTTTAGCTTGTGCATCCATTCATTACAATTTAGATTACGTTTTATTAATTTTTAATGCAATAAATTAGCGCGTGTGTTATTAATTGACAACTTGGTAATCACATCATTAATACCCATTTTAATGTTTGAATATTTGAAAGAAAAGTCTTGATTGACATCATTAACAACATCAAAGGTGGGATTATTGATTTTTCAATTATCAATAACGGAAGTGTCAAGTGCACTTGACCATTCTAATATGTGATCGTCCATGCATAACGGAAGACAGGTAAGCGATTTGTTTGTTCAGCAATTTTCTTTGTTATATCATGTCAATTTTGAATAATAAAAAGTGTTTGTGTTTAAAATTCTCTTCGTTATAAGCCTGATTTCGTTTCAAAAAATTTGTAATAGGCCTTCACAAATACATTGTTTAAATAGCGATGGGACCGGGGATTTATCTTTACTTCGCTATAAGCCTGATTTCGTTACAAGCCTGTTCTTTATAAACGAACTCTACTGTACTACCAATCATAAAGAGTATGTGAAAGAAAAAAAATTAATTGCTACACATGCACCTTGAAAAAAAAATGTAGATATCGAATTTGAGTGTACACAACACGTTTCTGGAATTGCCCTCATCAGGTCTGCTCAAAGTCGAAAGATTAGTAAGCAAAATAATTTAAAAGTCTTTGGGAGCAAAAAAACCCATTATTTATCTCTGATCGTTAGATGCTAACAAACCTTATTTTCTTTATTTGGTTACTAAGGATAATAAAACAAGTTACAACTGTCACCATTAAGAATTATAGAAAACTTAGGATACATGTAGTTCTTTAATGCTGGAAAAATCGGCATTAAGAATATTTAAATACAAAATAGATTTTGGGACTCTTCTGATTCAAAATATGCACTCTTTAATATACACATTTAAACTGTGTACATGTGTATAAAAATAGAATAACGGTGCTTGTGTAGATCGAGGCAGATATTATTGCTAGTATCATCATCTTGTGTTTGAAATCACATTTGCCTATAATTTTCAGCATCAGAGTCAGTTTATGACCAAGAGATCAAAGGAAAAATGTCCTAATTGCCAATAATATGAATTACATATGCTTAATGTGATAGTGTTTTAATTTCAGTCTGATTCGACTTGAAATGTGTCACAAATTTTGTCACTACTATACAGAACTAGACTGTGTATGTATGTATGGTACTTTAAATCCATGCTCTGACATGAAACTTATACTAAGACAAGCCCCATCATTTGATATCAAGGACTGTAGTGATGCTGATGAAATTGTATCGTTGACGATGGCCTACATGAATACATTATCTGTATCATCACCATCAGACGAGGAAGATAAAGATTTACCCAGCATTGATGAAAATAAAGATCCAAGGCAGTTATCAGGGGAGGTAATTCAAAGAATGCAAGGGGAAGTAACTGAAACAGAATTAATGGAAGGAATCAGAGATGGTGATGTTGAAATGGGGAATGGATACTTTGACAATTTACCTGTAAGATTATTTGTAATGGCATCTTGCATATTAATAACTGTAGTTTAAGATATATAAAAGAAAAATACTTTAAAGCCTTACGTTTCGTATAGAAAATAAGAAAAAGGCATCCAGTACAAGTATTTCATTTCAATAGTTTTGGCATCATATGATGATCATTTATGATACCTCAATGCTGGTGAAAGTTTTGAGGGATCAAACCCACCGAGCTGCTCAGCATGCACCGGGTGGACTATAGACAGAGCTGCTCAGCATGCACCAGGTGGACTATAGACAGAGCTGCTCAGCATGCACCGGGTGGACTATAGACAGAGCTGCTCAGCATGCACCGGGTGAACTATAGACAGAGCTGCTCAGCATGCACCAGGTGGACTATAGACAGAGCTGCTCAGCATGCACCGGGTGGACTATAGACAGAGCTGCTCAGCATGCACCGGTTGGACTATAGACAGAGCTGCTCAGCATGCACCAGGTGGACTATAGACAGAGCTGCTCAGCATGCACCGGGTGGACTATAGACAGAGCTACTCAGCATGCACCGGGTGGACTATAGACAGAGCTGCTCAGCATGCACCGGGTGGACTATAAACAGCTGCTCAGCATGCACCGGGTGAACTATAGACAGAGCTGCTCAGCATGCACCGGGTAGACTATTGACAGAGCTGCTCAGCATGCACCAGGTGGACTATAGACAGAGCTGCTCAGCATGCACCAGGTGGACTATTGACAGAGCTGCTCAGCATGCACCGGGTGGACTATTGACAGAGCTGCTCAGCATGCACCGGGTGGACTATAGATAGAGCTGCTCAGCATGCACCAGGTAGACTATTGACAGAGCTGCTCAGCATGCACCGGGTGGACTATAGACAGAGCTGCTCAGCATGCACAGGGTGGGCTATAGACAGAGCTGCTCAGCATGCACCGGGTGGACTATTGACAGAGCTGCTCAGCATGCACCGGGTGGACTATAGACAGAGCTGCTCAGCATGCACCGGGTAGACTATTGACAGAGCTGCTCAGCATGCACTGGGTGGACTATAGACAGAGCTGCTCAGCATGCACCGGGTGGACTATAGACAGAGCTGCTCAGCATGCACCGGGTGGACTATAGACAGAGCTGCTCAGCATGCACCGGGTGGACTATAGACAGAGCTGCTCAGCATGCACCGGGTGGACTATAGACAGAGCTGCTCAGCATGCACCAGGTGGACTATAGACAGAGCTGCTCAGCATGCACCGGGTGGACTATAGACAGAGCTGCTCAGCATGCACCGGGTGGACGATAGACAGAGCTGCTCAGCATGCACCAGGTGGACGATAGACAGAGCTGCTCAGCATGCACCGGGTGGACTATAGACAGAGCTGCTCAGCATGCACCAGGTGGACTATAGACAGAGCTGCTCAGCATGCACCGGGTGGACTATAGACAGAGCTGCTCAGCATGCACCGGGTGGACTATAGACAGAGCTGCTCAGCATGCACTGGGTGGACTATAGACAGAGCTGCTCAGCATGCACCGGGTAGACTATTGACAGAGCTGCTCAGCATGCACTGGGTGGACTATAGACAGAGCTGCTCAGCATGCACCGGGTGGACTATAGACAGAGCTGCTCAGCATGCACCGGGTGGACTATAGACAGAGCTGCTCAGCATGCACCAGGTGGACTATAGACAGAGCTGCTCAGCATGCACCGGGTGGACTATAGACAGAGCTGCTCAGCATGCACCAGGTGGACTATAGACAGAGCTGCTCAGCATGCACCGGGTGGACTATAGACAGAGCTGCTCAGCATGCACCGGGTGGACGATAGACAGAGCTGCTCAGCATGCACCAGGTGGACGATAGACAGAGCTGCTCAGCATGCACCGGGTGGACTATAGACAGAGCTGCTCAGCATGCACCAGGTGGACTATAGACAGAGCTGCTCAGCATGCACCGGGTGGACTATAGACAGAGCTGCTCAGCATGCACCGGGTGGACTATAGACAGAGCTGCTCAGCATGCACTGGGTGGACTATAGACAGAGCTGCTCAGCATGCACCGGGTAGACTATTGACAGAGCTGCTCAGCATGCACTGGGTGGACTATAGACAGAGCTGCTCAGCATGCACCGGGTGGACTATAGACAGAGCTGCTCAGCATGCACCGGGTGGACTATAGACAGAGCTGCTCAGCATGCACCGGGTGGACTATAGACAGAGCTGCTCAGCATGCACCGGGTGGACTATAGACAGAGCTGCTCAGCATGCACCGGGTGGACTATAGACAGAGCTGCTCAGCATGCACCAGGTGGACTATAGACAGAGCTGCTCAGCATGCACCGGGTGGACTATAGACAGAGCTGCTCAGCATGCACCGGGTGGACGATAGACAGAGCTGCTCAGCATGCACCAGGTGGACGATAGACAGAGCTGCTCAGCATGCACCGGGTGGACTATAGACAGAGCTGCTCAGCATGCACCAGGTGGACTATAGACAGAGCTGCTCAGCATGCACCGGGTGGACTATAGACAGAGCTGCTCAGCATGCACCGGGTGGACTATAGACAGAGCTGCTCAGCATGCACTGGGTGGACTATAGACAGAGCTGCTCAGCATGCACCAGGTGGACGGTAGACAGAGCTGCTCAGCATGCACCAGGTGGACTATTGACAGAGCTGCTCAGCATGCACCGGGTGGACTATAGACAGAGCTGCTCAGCATACACCGGGTGGACTATAGTTGGTAACATGTTTAGAGAGTGCTACACTCCCTGCAACCTAAACACCTCTTTTGTACATTTCAAATAAGATGAGGAGCATTGTAGCTGCTACTAAAGACTAGCCAGACTTTTACAGTCAAAAGTCATTCTTGTCATAAAGATATCTCAAATACTACTTGCTGGTGTTCAGCAATAATCAATCAATCATTCTTGATAAAAAGTCTCATATTTATATGAACGCATTGGTGGCATAATAGTTAGCTTGATCGCCTCAAATGCGGTAGATTGTGAGTTTGAGCACCGGTCAGATCAAACCAAAGACTATAAAATTAGTATTTGTTGCTTCTCAGCTAATCACGCAGCATTAAGGAAAAAGAGCAAAGACTGGTTGGCTAAGAATCAGAATAATGTGTCCGAGTGAAGCGACATGTCTACTCGCGGACTGTTCAGTGAGCTGGCGCTATAAAAATCCAACTCCGCGTGTTGGTCTAGAACAAAGCGGACCTCATCATCGTCTCATTGAAAATTAAATTGTTCTCACCATGATATAGCTGAAAAATTACTGAATTGGCGTTGAACAACAATCACTCACTCACTTCATACAAGTCAGTGGCGTTAAACAACAATCACTCACTCATATTTATATACACATTCTTTTTTTCTTTTCATGGTAACAGAGGTGTTTTGTTTTCTTAAAGAATCTGAAATCAATTTTTTTTTATTTATGATAATAGAAATGAAAATGAAAAAAATGTGCACTTGTCTTAACTTAATTGGTTGTAATGACAGGTTGCCTATGAATAATGGTTCATAATAGATTGACCATGTTTACTTTGTTGTGAAATTCAATAAACATTTGCTTAAATAACTGGCAATATTTGAGTAAAAAATGTTTTTTATCACAATTTTTCCATTTTCTTTTTTATTATGTTACCATGGTAATTTGAATTTTAACAGGATGAAGTGATACAGTTGATACTTAGTTATCTAGATGTACCATCATTGTGTGTTGCAAGCAGAGTATGCAAGTATGTATTTACAATAATATTATAGACTGATGACTGGGTGTGGGGATGGAGCATATCTGTTTTAGAATTCATAGAATTCAGAAATGTGGTCCAGTCTATCTGATGTTAGGTTCGAAACAAAAGGAATGAAATTATCTTTCAAAATATGTGCTTGGTTTCAATAATCTCAACTGGCTGGGGGTTTCATTGGACAGTTCTTTATAACTGTCAGGGATTTCCTCACCCAGTGAGTCTGGTAATCATCATATACTACCTGTGGTTTGGAGTTTCATTGGACAGTTCTTTATAACTGTCAGAGATTTCCTCACCCAGTGAGTCTGGTAATCATCATATACTACCTGTGGTTTGGAGTTTCATTGGTCAGTTCTTTATAACTGTTGGGGATTTCCTCACCCAGTGAGTCTGGTAATCATCATATACTACCTGTGGTTTGGAGTTTCATTGGACAGTTATTTATAACTGTCAGGGATTTCCTCACCCAGTGAGTCTGGTAATCATCATATACTACCTGTGGTTTGGAGTTTCATTGGACAGTTCTTTATAACTGTCAGGGATTTCCTCACCCAGTGAGTCTGGTAATCATCATATACTACCTGTGGTTTGGAGTTTCATTGGTCAGTTCTTTATAACTGTCGGAGATTTTCTCACCCAGTGAGTCTGGTAATCATCATATACTACCTGTGGTTTGGAGTTTCATTGGTCAGTTCTTTATAAATGTCGGGGATTTCCTCACCCAGTGAGTCTGGTAATCATCATATACTACCTGTGGTTTGGAGTTTCATTGGTCAGTTCTTTATAACTGTCAGAGATTTCCTCACCCAGTGAGTCTGGTAATCATCATATACTACCTGTGGTTTGGAGTTTCATTGGTCAGTTCTTTATAACTGTCAGGGATTTCCTCACCCAGTGAGTCTGGTAATCATCATATACTACCTGTGGTTTGGAGTTTCATTGGACAGTTCTTTATGACTGTCAGGGATTTCCTCACCCAGTGAGTCTGGTAATCATCATATACTACCTGTGGTTTGGAGTTTCATTGGACAGTTCTTTATAACTGTCGGGGATTTCCTCACCCAGTGAGTCTGGTAATCATCATATACTACCTGTGGTTTGGAGTTTCATTGGTCAGTTCTTTATAACTGTCAGGGATTTCCTCACCCAGTGAGTCTGGTAATCATTGTAGTATTATATATCACGTATATAAAGGAGGGCTGTGTTCAGTGTAGTATTATATATCACTTATATAAAGGAGGGCTGTGTTCAGTGTAGTATTATATATCACTTATATAAAGGAGGGCTGTGTTCAGTGTAGTATTATATATCAGTTATATAAAGGAGGGCTGTGTTCAGTGTAGTATTATATATCAGTTATATAAAGGAGGGCTGTGTTCAGTGTAGTATTATATATCATGTATATAAAGGAGGGCTGTGTTCAGTGTAGTATTATATATCAGTTTATAAAGGAGGGCTGTGTTCAGTGTAGTATTATATATCAGTTTATAAAGGAGGGCTGTGTTCAGTGTAGTATTATATATCAGTTATATAAAGGAGGGCTGTGTTCAGTGTAGTATTATATATCACTTATATAAAGGAGGGCTGTGTTCAGTGTAGTATTATATATCACTTATATAAAGGAGGGCTGTGTTCAGTGTAGTATTATATATCACTTATATAAAGGAGGGCTGTGTTCAGTGTAGTATTATATATCACTTATATAAAGGAGGGCTGTGTTCAGTGTAGTATTATATATCACTTATATAAAGGAGGGCTGTGTTCAGTGTAGTATTATATATCAGTTATATGAAGGAGGGCTGTGTTCAGTGTAGTATTATATATCACTTATATAAAGGAGGGCTGTGTTCAGTGTAGTATTATATATCACTTATATAAAGGAGGGCTGTGTTCAGTGTAGTATTATATATCACTCATATAAAGGAGGGCTGTGTTCAGTGTAGTATTATATATCAGTTATATAAAGAAGGGCTGTGTTCAGTGTAGTATTATATATCACTTATATAAAGGAGGGCTGTGTTCAGTGTAGTATTATATATCAGTTATATAAAGGAGGGCTGTGTTCAGTGTAGTATTATATATCACTTATATAAAGGAGGGCTGTGTTCAGTGTAGTATTATATATCAGTTATATAAAGGAGGGCTGTGTTCAGTGTAGTATTATATATCACTTATATAAAGGAGGGCTGTGTTCAGTGTAGTATTATATATCACTTATATAAAGGAGGGCTGTGTTCAGTGTAGTATTATATATCACTTATATAAAGGAGGGCTGTGTTCAGTGTAGTATTATATATCACTTATATAAAGGAGGGCTGTGTTCAGTGTAGTATTATATATCACTTATATAAAGGAGGGCTGTGTTCAGTGTAGTATTATATATCACTTATATAAAGGAGGGCTGTGTTCAGTGTAGTATTATATATCAGTTATATAAAGGAGTGCTGTGTTCAGTGTAGTATTATATATCACTTATATAAAGGAGGGCTGTGTTCAGTGTAGTATTAAATATCACGTATATAAAGGAGGGCTGTGTTCAGTGTAGTATTATATATCAGTTATATAAAGGAGGGCTGTGTTCAGTGTAGTATTATATATCACTTATATAAAGGAGGGCTGTGTTCAGTGTAGTATTATATATCACTTATATAAAGGAGGGCTGTGTTCAGTGTAGTATTATATATCACTTATATAAAGGAGGGCTGTGTTCAGTGTAGTATTATATATCAGTTATATAAAGGAGGGCTGTGTTCAGTGTAGTATTATATATCAGTTATATAAAGGAGGGCTGTGTTCAGTGTAGTATTATATATCATGTATATAAAGGAGGGCTGTGTTCAGTGTAGTATTATATATCAGTTTATAAAGGAGGGCTGTGTTCAGTGTAGTATTATATATCAGTTTATAAAGGAGGGCTGTGTTCAGTGTAGTATTATATATTACTTATATAAAGGAGGGCTGTGTTCAGTGTAGTATTATATATCACTTATATAAAGGAGGGCTGTGTTCAGTGTAGTATTATATATCAGTTATATAAAGGAGGGCTGTGTTCAGTGTAGTATTATATATCACTTATATAAAGGAGGGCTGTGTTCAGTGTAGTATTATATATCACTTATATAAAGGAGGGCTGTGTTCAGTGTAGTATTATATATCAGTTATATAAAGGAGGGCTGTGTTCAGTGTAGTATTATATATCACTTATATAAAGGAGGGCTGTGTTCAGTGTAGTATTATATATCACTTATATAAAGGAGGGCTGTGTTCAGTGTAGTATTATATATCACTTATATAAAGGAGGGCTGTGTTCAGTGTAGTATTATATATCACTTATATAAAGGAGGGCTATGTTCAGTGTAGTATTATATATCAGTCATATAAAGGAGGGCTGTGTTCAGTGTAGTATTATATATCACTTATATAAAGGAGGGTTGTGTTCAGTGTAGTATTATATATCAGTCATATAAAGGAGGGCTGTGTTCAGTGTAGTATTATATATCAGTTATATAAAGGAGGGCTGTGTTCAGTGTAGTATTATATATCACTTATATAAAGGAGGGCTGTGTTCAGTGTAGTATTATATATCACTTATATAAAGGAGGGCTGTGTTCAGTGTAGTATTATATATCACTTATATAAAGGAGGGCTGTGTTCAGTGTAGTATTATATATCACTTATATAAAGGAGGGCTGTGTTCAGTGTAGTATTATATATCACTTATATAAAGGAGGGCTGTGTTCAGTGTAGTATTAAATATCACGTATATAAAGGAGGGCTGTGTTCAGTGTAGTATTATATATCAGTTATATAAAGGAGGGCTGTGTTCAGTGTAGTATTATATATCATGTATATAAAGGAGGGCTGTGTTCAGTGTAGTATTATATATCAGTTTATAAAGGAGGGCTGTGTTCAGTGTAGTATTATATATCAGTTTATAAAGGAGGGCTGTGTTCAGTGTAGTATTATATATTACTTATATAAAGGAGGGCTGTGTTCAGTGTAGTATTATATATCACTTATATAAAGGAGGGCTGTGTTCAGTGTAGTATTATATATCAGTTATATAAAGGAGGGCTGTGTTCAGTGTAGTATTATATATCACTTATATAAAGGAGGGCTGTGTTCAGTGTAGTATTATATATCACTTATATAAAGGAGGGCTGTGTTCAGTGTAGTATTATATATCAGTTATATAAAGGAGGGCTGTGTTCAGTGTAGTATTATATATCACTTATATAAAGGAGGGCTGTGTTCAGTGTAGTATTATATATCACTTATATAAAGGAGGGCTGTGTTCAGTGTAGTATTATATATCACTTATATAAAGGAGGGCTGTGTTCAGTGTAGTATTATATATCACTTATATAAAGGAGGGCTGTGTTCAGTGTAGTATTATATATCACTTATATAAAGGAGGGCTGTGTTCAGTGTAGTATTATATATCACTTATATAAAGGAGGGCTGTGTTCAGTGTAGTATTATATATCACTTATATAAAGGAGGGCTGTGTTCAGTGTAGTATTATATATCAGTTATATAAAGGAGGGCTGTGTTCAGTGTAGTATTATATATCACTTATATAAAGGAGGGCTGTGTTCAGTGTAGTATTATATATCACTTATATAAAGGAGGGCTGTGTTCAGTGTAGTATTATATATCAGTTATATAAAGGAGGGCTGTGTTCAGTGTAGTATTATATATCACTTATATAAAGGAGGGCTGTGTTCAGTGTAGTATTATATATCACTTATATAAAGGAGGGCTGTGTTCAGTGTAGTATTATATATCAGTTATATAAAGGAGGGCTGTGTTCAGTGTAGTATTATATATCACTTATATAAAGGAGGGCTGTGTTCAGTGTAGTATATATATCAGTTATATAAAGGAGGGCTGTGTTCAGTGTAGTATTATATATCACTTATATAAAGGAGGGCTGTGTTCAGTGTAGTATTATATATCACTTATATAAAGGAGGGCTGTGTTCAGTGTAGTATTATATATCACTTATATAAAGGAGGGCTGTGTTCAGTGTAGTATTATATATCACTTATATAAAGGAGGGCTGTGTTCAGTGTAGTATTATATATCACTTATATAAAGGAGGGCTGTGTTCAGTGTAGTATTATATATCACTTATATAAAGGAGGGCTGTGTTCAGTGTAGTATTATATATCACTTATATAAAGGAGGGCTGTGTTCAGTGTAGTATTATATATCACTTATATAAAGGAGGGCTGTGTTCAGTGTAGTATTATATATCACTTATATAAAGGAGGGCTGTGTTCAGTGTAGTATTATATATCACTTATATAAAGGAGGGCTGTGTTCAGTGTAGTATTATATATCACTTATATAAAGGAGGGCTGTGTTCAGTGTAGTATTATATATCACTTATATAAAGGAGGGCTGTGTTCAGTGTAGTATTATATATCACTTATATAAAGGAGGGCTGTGTTCAGTGTAGTATTATATATCAGTTATATAAAGGAGTGCTGTGGTGTTCAGTGTAGTATTATATATCAGTTATATAAAGGAGGGCTGTGTTCAGTGTAGTATTATATATCACTTATATAAAGGAGGGCTGTGTTCAGTGTAGTATTATATATCAGTTATATAAAGGAGGGCTGTGTTCAGTGTAGTATTATATATCACTTATATAAAGGAGGGCTGTGTTCAGTGTAGTATTATATATCAGTTATATAAAGGAGGGCTGTGTTCAGTGTAGTATTATATATCACTTATATAAAGGAGGGCTGTGTTCAGTGTAGTATTATATATCACTTATATAAAGGAGGGCTGTGTTCAGTGTAGTATTATATATCAGTTATATAAAGGAGGGCTGTGTTCAGTGTAGTATTATATATCACTTATATAAAGGAGGGCTGTGTTCAGTGTAGTATTATATATCAGTTATATAAAGGAGGGCTGTGTTCAGTGTAGTATTATATATCACTTATATAAAGGAGGGCTGTGTTCAGTGTAGTATTATATATCACTTATATAAAGGAGGGCTGTGTTCAGTGTAGTATTATATATCACTTATATAAAGGAGGGCTGTGTTCAGTATAGTATTATATATCACTTATATAAAGGAGGGCTGTGTTCAGTGTAGTATTATATATCACTTATATAAAGGAGGGCTGTGTTCAGTGTAGTATTATATATCAGTCATATAAAGGAGGGCTGTGTTCAGTGTAGTATTATATATCAGTTATATAAAGGAGGGCTGTGTTCAGTGTAGTATTATATATCACTTATATAAAGGAGGGCTGTGTTCAGTGTAGTATTATATATCAGTTATATAAAGGAGGGCTGTGTTCAGTGTAGTATTATATATCACTTATATAAAGGAGGGCTGTGTTCAGTGTAGTATTATATATCACTTATATAAAGGAGGGCTGTGTTCAGTGTAGTATTATATATCAGTTATATAAAGGAGGGCTGTGTTCAGTGTAGTATTATATATCACTTATATAAAGGAGGGCTGTGTTCAGTGTAGTATTATATATCAGTTATATAAAGGAGGGCTGTGTTCAGTGTAGTATTATATATCACTTATATAAAGGAGGGCTGTGTTCAGTGTAGTATTATATATCAGTTATATAAAGGAGGGCTGTGTTCAGTGTAGTATTATATATCACTTATATAAAGGAGGGCTGTGTTCAGTGTAGTATTATATATCACTTATATAAAGGAGGGCTGTGTTCAGTGTAGTATTATATATCACTTATATAAAGGAGGGCTGTGTTCAGTGTAGTATTATATATCACTTATATAAAGGAGGGCTGTGTTCAGTGTAGTATTATATATCACTTATATAAAGGAGGGCTGTGTTCAGTGTAGTATTATATATCACTTATATAAAGGAGGGCTGTGTTCAGTGTAGTATTATATATGAGTTATATAAAGGAGTGCTGTGTTCAGTGTAGTATTATATATCACTTATATAAAGGAGGGCTGTGTTCAGTGTAGTATTAAATATCACGTATATAAAGGAGGGCTGTGTTCAGTGTAGTATTATATATCAGTTATATAAAGGAGGGCTGTGTTCAGTGTAGTATTATATATCACTTATATAAAGGAGGGCTGTGTTCAGTGTAGTATTATATATCACTTATATAAAGGAGGGCTGTGTTCAGTGTAGTATTATATATCACTTATATAAAGGAGGGCTGTGTTCAGTGTAGTATTATATATCAGTTATATAAAGGAGGGCTGTGTTCAGTGTAGTATTATATATCAGTTATATAAAGGAGGGCTGTGTTCAGTGTAGTATTATATATCATGTATATAAAGGAGGGCTGTGTTCAGTGTAGTATTATATATCAGTTTATAAAGGAGGGCTGTGTTCAGTGTAGTATTATATATCAGTTTATAAAGGAGGGCTGTGTTCAGTGTAGTATTATATATTACTTATATAAAGGAGGGCTGTGTTCAGTGTAGTATTATATATCACTTATATAAAGGAGGGCTGTGTTCAGTGTAGTATTATATATCAGTTATATAAAGGAGGGCTGTGTTCAGTGTAGTATTATATATCACTTATATAAAGGAGGGCTGTGTTCAGTGTAGTATTATATATCACTTATATAAAGGAGGGCTGTGTTCAGTGTAGTATTATATATCAGTTATATAAAGGAGGGCTGTGTTCAGTGTAGTATTATATATCACTTATATAAAGGAGGGCTGTGTTCAGTGTAGTATTATATATCACTTATATAAAGGAGGGCTGTGTTCAGTGTAGTATTATATATCACTTATATAAAGGAGGGCTGTGTTCAGTGTAGTATTATATATCACTTATATAAAGGAGGGCTGTGTTCAGTGTAGTATTATATATCACTTATATAAAGGAGGGCTGTGTTCAGTGTAGTATTATATATCACTTATATAAAGGAGGGCTGTGTTCAGTGTAGTATTATATATCACTTATATAAAGGAGGGCTGTGTTCAGTGTAGTATTATATATCAGTTATATAAAGGAGGGCTGTGTTCAGTGTAGTATTATATATCACTTATATAAAGGAGGGCTGTGTTCAGTGTAGTATTATATATCACTTATATAAAGGAGGGCTGTGTTCAGTGTAGTATTATATATCAGTCATATAAAGGAGGGCTGTGTTCAGTGTAGTATTATATATTACTTATATAAAGGAGGGCTGTGTTCAGTGTAGTATTATATATCACTTATATAAAGGAGGGCTGTGTTCAGTGTAGTATTATATATCAGTTATATAAAGGAGGGCTGTGTTCAGTGTAGTATTATATATCACTTATATAAAGGAGGGCTGTGTTCAGTGTAGTATTATATATCACTTATATAAAGGAGGGCTGTGTTCAGTGTAGTATTATATATCAGTTATATAAAGGAGGGCTGTGTTCAGTGTAGTATTATATATCACTTATATAAAGGAGGGCTGTGTTCAGTGTAGTATTATATATCACTTATATAAAGGAGGGCTGTGTTCAGTGTAGTATTATATATCACTTATATAAAGGAGGGCTGTGTTCAGTGTAGTATTATATATCACTTATATAAAGGAGGGCTGTGTTCAGTGTAGTATTATATATCACTTATATAAAGGAGGGCTGTGTTCAGTGTAGTATTATATATCACTTATATAAAGGAGGGCTGTGTTCAGTGTAGTATTATATATCAGTCATATAAAGGAGGGCTGTGTTCAGTGTAGTATTATATATCAGTTATATAAAGGAGGGCTGTGTTCAGTGTAGTATTATATATCACTTATATAAAGGAGGGCTGTGTTCAGTGTAGTATTATATATCAGTTATATAAAGGAGGGCTGTGTTCAGTGTAGTATTATATATCACTTATATAAAGGAGGGCTGTGTTCAGTGTAGTATTATATATCAGTTATATAAAGGAGGGCTGTGTTCAGTGTAGTATTATATATCACTTATATAAAGGAGGGCTGTGTTCAGTGTAGTATTATATATCAGTTATATAAAGGAGGGCTGTGTTCAGTGTAGTATTATATATCACTTATATAAAGGAGGGCTGTGTTCAGTGTAGTATTATATATCAGTTATATAAAGGAGGGCTGTGTTCAGTGTAGTATTATATATCACTTATATAAAGGAGGGCTGTGTTCAGTGTAGTATTATATATCAGTTATATAAAGGAGGGCTGTGTTCAGTGTAGTATTATATATCACTTATATAAAGGAGGGCTGTGTTCAGTGTAGTATTATATATCACTTATATAAAGGAGGGCTGTGTTCAGTGTAGTATTATATATCAGTTATATAAAGGAGGGCTGTGTTCAGTGTAGTATTATATATCACTTATATAAAGGAGGGCTGTGTTCAGTGTAGTATTATATATCAGTTATATAAAGGAGGGCTGTGTTCAGTGTAGTATTATATATCACTTATATAAAGGAGGGCTGTGTTCAGTGTAGTATTATATATCACTTATATAAAGGAGGGCTGTGTTCAGTGTAGTATTATATATCACTTATATAAAGGAGGGCTGTGTTCAGTGTAGTATTATATATCACTTATATAAAGGAGGGCTGTGTTCAGTGTAGTATTATATATCACTTATATAAAGGAGGGCTGTGTTCAGTGTAGTATTATATATCAGTCATATAAAGGAGGGCTGTGTTCAGTGTAGTATTATATATCAGTTATATAAAGGAGGGCTGTGTTCAGTGTAGTATTATATATCACTTATATAAAGGAGGGCTGTGTTCAGTGTAGTATTATATATCAGTTATATAAAGGAGGGCTGTGTTCAGTGTAGTATTATATATCACTTATATAAAGGAGGGCTGTGTTCAGTGTAGTATTATATATCAGTTATATAAAGGAGGGCTGTGTTCAGTGTAGTATTATATATCACTTATATAAAGGAGGGCTGTGTTCAGTGTAGTATTATATATCAGTTATATAAAGGAGGGCTGTGTTCAGTGTAGTATTATATATCACTTATATAAAGGAGGGCTGTGTTCAGTGTAGTATTATATATCACTTATATAAAGGAGGGCTGTGTTCAGTGTAGTATTATATATCAGTTATATAAAGGAGGGCTGTGTTCAGTGTAGTATTATATATCACTTATATAAAGGAGGGCTGTGTTCAGTGTAGTATTATATATCACTTATATAAAGGAGGGCTGTGTTCAGTGTAGTATTATATATCACTTATATAAAGGAGGGCTGTGTTCAGTGTAGTATTATATATCAGTTATATAAAGGAGTGCTGTGTTCAGTGTAGTATTATATATCACTTATATAAAGGAGGGCTGTGTTCAGTGTAGTATTAAATATCACGTATATAAAGGAGGGCTGTGTTCAGTGTAGTATTATATATCAGTTATATAAAGGAGGGCTGTGTTCAGTGTAGTATTATATATCACTTATATAAAGGAGGGCTGTGTTCAGTGTAGTATTATATATCACTTATATAAAGGAGGGCTGTGTTCAGTGTAGTATTATATATCACTTATATAAAGGAGGGCTGTGTTCAGTGTAGTATTATATATCAGTTATATAAAGGAGGGCTGTGTTCAGTGTAGTATTATATATCAGTTATATAAAGGAGGGCTGTGTTCAGTGTAGTATTATATATCATGTATATAAAGGAGGGCTGTGTTCAGTGTAGTATTATATATCAGTTTATAAAGGAGGGCTGTGTTCAGTGTAGTATTATATATCAGTTTATAAAGGAGGGCTGTGTTCAGTGTAGTATTATATATTACTTATATAAAGGAGGGCTGTGTTCAGTGTAGTATTATATATCACTTATATAAAGGAGGGCTGTGTTCAGTGTAGTATTATATATCACTTATATAAAGGAGGGCTGTGTTCAGTGTAGTATTATATATCACTTATATAAAGGAGGGCTGTGTTCAGTGTAGTATTATATATCACTTATATAAAGGAGGGCTGTGTTCAGTGTAGTATTATATATCAGTTATATAAAGGAGGGCTGTGTTCAGTGTAGTATTATATATCACTTATATAAAGGAGGGCTGTGTTCAGTGTAGTATTATATATCACTTATATAAAGGAGGGCTGTGTTCAGTGTAGTATTATATATCACTTATATAAAGGAGGGCTGTGTTCAGTGTAGTATTATATATCACTTATATAAAGGAGGGCTGTGTTCAGTGTAGTATTATATATCACTTATATAAAGGAGGGCTGTGTTCAGTCGTAGTATTATATATCACTTATATAAAGGAGGGCTGTGTTCAGATTATATATCAGTTATATAAAGGAGGGCTGTGTTCTGTGTAGTATTATATATCACTTATATAAAGGAGGGCTGTGTTCAGTGTAGTATTATATATCACTTATATAAAGGAGAGCTGTGTTCAGTGTAGTATTATATATCAGTTATATAAAGGAGGGCTGTGTTCAGTGTAGTATTATATATCAGTTATATAAAGGAGGGCCGTGTTCAGTGTAGTATTATATATCACTTATATAAAGGAGGGCTTTGTTCAGTGTAGTAGTATATATCAGTTATATAAAGGAGGGCTGTGTTCAGTGTAGTATTATATATCACTTATATAAAGGAGGGCTGTGTTCAGTGTAGTATTATATATCACTTATATAAAGGAGGGCTGTGTTCAGTGTAGTATTATATATCAGTTATATAAAGTAGGGCTGTGTTCAGTGTAGTATTAGATATCACTTATATAAAGGAGAGCTGTGTTCAGTGTAGTATTATATATCACTTATATAAAGGAGGGCTGTGTTCAGTGTAGTATTATATATCAGTCATATAAAGGAGGGCTGTGTTCAGTGTAGTATTATATATCAGTCATATAAAGGAGGGCTGTGTTCAGTGTAGTATTATATATCAGTTATATAAAGGAGGGCTGTGTTCAGTGTAGTATTATATATCAGTTATATAAAGGAGGGCTGTGTTCAGTGTAGTATTATATATCACTTATATAAAGGAGGGCTGTGTTCAGTGTAGTATTATATATCAGTTATATAAAGGAGGGCTGTGTTCAGTGTAGTATTATATATTACTTATATAAAGGAGGGCTGTGTTCAGTGTAGTATTATATATCATGTATATAAAGGAGGGCTGTGTTCAGTGTAGTATTATATATCAGTTATATAAAGGAGGGCTGTGTTCAGTGTAGTATTATATATCAGTTATATAAAGGAGGGCTGTGTTCAGTGTAGTATTATATATCAGTCATATAAAGGAGGGCTGTGTTCAGTGTAGTATTATATATCAGTTATATAAAGGAGGGCTGTGTTCAGTGTAGTATTATATATCACTTATATAAAGGAGGGCTGTGTTCAGTGTAGTATTATATATCAGTTATATAAAGGAGGGCTGTGTTCAGTGTAGTATTATATATCACTTATATAAAGGAGGGCTGTGTTCAGTGTAGTATTATATATCAGTTATATAAAGGAGGGCTGTGTTCAGTGTAGTATTATATATCACTTATATAAAGGAGGGCTGTGTTCAG
Source organism: Bathymodiolus brooksi (assembly GCA_963680875.1). Lineage (NCBI taxonomy): Eukaryota > Metazoa > Mollusca > Bivalvia > Mytilida > Modiolidae > Bathymodiolus > Bathymodiolus brooksi. Next base: position 2,695,244 of record OY804587.1, on the reverse strand, counting down.
TGTAGTATTATATATCAGTCATATAAAGGAGGGCTGTGTTCAGTGTAGTATTATATATCAGTCATATAAAGGAGGGCTGTGTTCAGTGTAGTATTATATATCAGTCATATAAAGGAGGGCTGTGTTCAGTGTAGTATTATATATCAGTTATATAAAGGAGGGCTGTGTTCAGTGTAGTATTATATATCAGTTATATAAAGGAGGGCTGTGTTCAGTGTAGTATTATATATTACTTATATAAAGGAGGGCTGTGTTCAGTGTAGTATTATATATCACTTATATAAAGGAGGGCTGTGTTCAGTGTAGTATTATATATCAGTTATATAAAGGAGGGCTGTGTTCAGTGTAGTATTATATATCACTTATATAAAGGAGGGCTGTGTTCAGTGTAGTATTATATATCATGTATATAAAGGAGGGCTGTGTTCAGTGTAGTATTATATATCAGTTATATAAAGGAGGGCTGTGTTCAGTGTAGTATTATATATCACTTATATAAAGGAGGGCTGTGTTCAGTGTAGTATTGTATATCACTTATATAAAGAAGGGTTGTGTTCAGTGTAGTATTATATATCATGTATATAAAGGAGGGCTGTGTTCAGTGTAGTATTATATATTAGTTATATAAAGGAGGGCTGTGTTCAGTGTAGTATTATATATCAGTTATAGAAAATTGCTTTGCACCTGTAACTGTGTGTTTTTTCTCTATCTCAGGTTAATGAAGGAGCATTGCTATGACAGTTTACAGTATACAGAGTTAGATTTACAGCCTCACTGGACACAGGTAAAATATGACAGTTTACAGTATACAGAGTTAGATTTACAGCTTCACCGGACACAGGTAAAATATGACAGTGTACAGTATACAGAGTTAGATTTACAGCTTCACTGGACACAGGTAAAATATGAGTTTACAGTATATAGAGTTAGATTTACAGCCTCACTGGACACAGGTAAAATATGACAGTTTACAGTATACAGAGTTAGATTTACAGCTTCACTGGACACAGGTAAAATATGACAGTTTACAGAATACAGAGTTATATTTACAGCCTCACTGGACACAGGTAAAATATGACAGTTTACAGTATACAGAGTTAGATTTACAGCCACACTGGACACAGGTAAAATATGACAGTGTACAGTATACAGAGTTAGATTTACAGCTTCACTGGACACAGGTAAAATATGAGTTTACAGTATACAGAGTTAGATTTACAGCCTCACTGGACACAGGTAAAATATGACAGTTTACAGTATACAGAGTTAGATTTACAGCTTCACTGGACACAGGTAAAATATGACAGTTTACAGAATACAGAGTTAGATTTACAGCCTCACTGGACACAGGTAAAATATGACAGTTTACAGTATACAGAGTTAGATTTACAGCCTCACAGGACACAGGTAAAATATGACAGTTTACAGTATACAGAGTTAGATTTACAGCCTCACTGGACACAGGTAAAATATGAGTTTACAGTATACAGAGTTAGATTTACAGCCCCACTGGACACAGGTAAAATATGACAGTTTACAGTATACAGAGTTAGATTTACAGCTTCACTGGACACAGGTAAAATATGACATTTTACAGTATACAGTGTCAGATTTACAGCCTCACTGGACACAGGTAAAATATGACAGTGTACAGTATACAGAGTTAGATTTACAGCTTCACTGGACACAGGTAAAATATGAGTTTACAGTATACAGAGTTAGATTTACAGCCTCACTGGACACAGGTAAAATATGACAGTTTACAGTATACAGAGTTAGATTTACAGCTTTACTGGACACAGGTAAAATATGACAGTTTACAGAATACAGAGTTAGATTTACAGCCTCACTGGACACAGGTAAAATATGACAGTTTACAGTATACAGAGTTAGATTTACAGCCTCACTGGACACAGGTAAAATATGACAGTTTACAGTATACAGAGTTAGATTTACAGCCTCACTGGACACAGGTAAAATATGAGTTTACAGTATACAGAGTTAGATTTACAGCCTCATTGGACACAGGTAAAATATGACAGTTTACAGTATACAGAGTTAGATTTACAGCTTCACTGGACACAGGTAGAATATGACAGTTTACAGTATACAGAGTTAGATTTACAGCTTCACTGGACACAGGTAAAATATGACAGTTTACAGTATACAGAGTTAGATTTACAGCTTCACTGGACACAGGTAAAATATGACAGTTTACAGTATACAGAGTTAGATTTACAGCATGACTGGGCACAGGTAAAATATGAGTTTACAGTATACAGAGTTAGATTTACAGCCTCACTGGACACAGGTAAAATATGACATTTTACAGTATACAGTGTCAGATTTACAGCCTTACTGGACACAGGTAAAATATGACAGTGTACAGTATACAGAGTTAGATTTACAGCTTCACTGGACACAGGTAAAATATGAGTTTACAGTATACAGAGTTAGATTTACAGCCTCACTGGACACAGGCAAAATATGACAGTTTACAGTATACAGAGTTAGATTTACAGCTTCACTGGACACAGGTAAAATATGACAGTTTACAGAATACAGAGTTAGATTTACAGCCTCACTGGACACAGGTAAAATATGACAGTTTACAGTATACAGAGTTAGATTTACAGCCTCACAGGACACAGGTAAAATATGACAGTTTACAGTATACAGAGTTAGATTTACAGCCTCACTGGACACAGGTAAAATATGAGTTTACAGTATACAGAGTTAGATTTACAGCCTCACTGGACACAGGTAAAATATGACAGTTTACAGTATACAGAGTTAGATTTACAGCTTCACTGGACACAGGTAGAATATGACAGTTTACAGTATACAGAGTTAGATTTACAGCTTCACTGGACATAGGTAAAATATGACAGTTTACAGTATACAGAGTTAGATTTACAGCTTCACTGGACACAGGTAAAATATGACAGTTTACAGTATACAGAGTTAGATTTACAGCATGACTGGGTACAGGTAAAATATGAGTTTACAGTATACAGAGTTAGATTTACAGCTTCACTGGACACAGGTAGAATATGACAGTTTACAGTATACAGAGTTAGATTTACAGCCTCACTGGACACAGGTAAAATATGACAGTATACAGAGTTAGATTTACAGCCTCACTGGACACAGGTTAAATATGACATTTTACAGTATACAGTGTCAGATTTACAGCCTCACTGGACACAGGTAAAATATGACAGTGTACAGTATACAGAGTTATATTTACAGCTTCACTGGACACAGGTAAAATATGAGTTTACAGTATACAGAGTTAGATTTACAGCCTCACTGGACACAGGTAAAATATGACAGTTTACAGAATACAGAGTTAGATTTACAGCCTTACTGGACACAGGTAAAATATGACAGTTTACAGTATACAGAGTTAGATTTACAGCCTCACAGGACACAGGTAAAATATGACAGTTTACAGTATACAGAGTTAGATTTACAGCCTCACTGGACACAGGTAAAATATGAGTTTACAGTATACAGAGTTAGATTTACAGCCTCACTGGACACAGGTAAAATATGACAGTTTACAGTATACAGAGTTAGATTTACAGCTTCACTGGACACAGGTAGAATATGACAGTTTACAGTATACAGAGTTAGATTTACAGCTTCACTGGACACAGGTAAAATATGACAGTTTACAGTATACAGAGTTAGATTTACAGCTTCACTGGACACAGGTAAAATATGACAGTTTACAGTATACAGAGTTAGATTTACAGCATGACTGGGCACAGGTAAAATATGAGTTTACAGTATACAGAGTTAGATTTACAGCTTCACTGGACACAGGTAGAATATGACAGTTTACAGTATACAGAGTTAGATTTACAGCCTCACTGGACACAGGTAAAATGTGACAGTTTACAGTATACAGAGTTAGATTTACAGCTTCACTGGACACAGGTAGAATATGACAGTTTACAGTATACAGAGTTAGATTTACAGCCTCACTGGACACAGGTACAATATGACAGTTTACAGTATACAGAGTTAGATTTACAGATTCACTGGACACAGGTAAAATATGACAGTTTACAGTATACAGAGTTAGATTTACAGCTTCACTGGACACAGGTAAAATATGACAGTTTACAGTATACAGAGTTAGATTTACAGCTTCACTGGACACAGGTAGAATATGACAGTTTACAGTATACAGAGTTAGATTTACAGCTTCACTGGAAACAGGTAGAATATGACAGTTTACAGTATACAGAGTTAGATTTACAGCGTCACTGGACACAGGTAAAATATGACAGTTTACATTATACAGAGTTAGATTTACAGCCTCACTGGACACAGTTAAAATATGACAATTTACAGTATACAGAGTTAGATTTACATCCTCACTGGACACAGGTTAAATATGACAGTTTACAGTATACAGAGTAAAATTTACAGCCTCACTGTACACAGGTAAAATATGACAGTTTACAGTATACAGAGTTAGAATTACAGCTTCACTGGACACAGGTAAAATATGACAGTTTACAGTATACAGAGTTAGATTTACAGCCTCACTGGACACAGGTAAAATATGACAGTTTACAGTATACAGAGTTATATTTACAGCCTCACTGGACACAGGTAGAATATGACAGTTTACAGTATACAGAGTTAGATTTACATCTTCACTGGACACAGGTAAAATATGACAGTTTACAGTATACAGAGTTAGATTTACAGCCTCAATGGACACAGGTAGAATATGCCAGTTTACAGTATACAGAGATAGATTTACAGCCTCAATGGACACAGGTAGAATATGCCAGTTTACAGTATACAGAGTTAGATTTACAGCCTCACTGGACACAGGTAGAATATGACAATTTACAGTATACAGAGTTAGATTTACAGCCTCAATGGACACAGGTAGAATATGCCAGTTTACAGTATACAGAGTTAGATTTACAGCCTCACTAGACACAGGTAAAATATGACAATTTACAGTATACAGAGTTAGATTTACAGCTTCACTGGACACAGGTAGAATATGGCAGTTTACAGTATACAGAGTTAGATTTATAGCCTCACTGGACACAGGTAAAATATGACAGTTTACAGTATACAGAGTTAGATTTACAGCCTCACTGGACACAGGTAGAATATGCCAGTTTACAGTATACAGAGTTAGATTTACAGCCTCACTGGACACAGGTAAAATATGACAGTTTACAGTATACAGAGTTAGATTTACAGCTTCACTGGACACAGGTAGAATATGAGTTTACAGTATACAGAGTTAGATTTATAGCCTCATTGGACACAGGTAAAATATGACAGTTTACAGTATACAGAGTTAGATTTACAGCCTCACTGGACACAGGTAAAATATGACAGTTTACAGTATACAGAGTTAAATTTACAGCTTCACTGGACACAGGTAAAATATGACAGTTTACAGAATACAGAGTTAGATTTACAGATTCACTGGACATAGGTAAAATATGACAGTTTACAGTATACAGAGTTAGATTTACAGCCACACTGTACACAGGTAAAATATGACAGTTTACAGTATACAGAGTTAGATTTACAGCCTCACTGGACACAGGTAGAATATGACAGTTTACAGTATACAGAGTTAGATTTACAGCTTCACTGGACACAGGTAAAATATGAGTTTACAGTGTACAGAGTTAGATTTACAGCCTCACTGTACACAGGTAAAATATGACAGTTTACAGTATACAGAGTTAGATTTACAGCCTGACTGGACACAGGTAAAATATGAGTTTACAGTATACAGAGTTAGATTTACAGCCTCACTAGACACAGGTAAAATATGACAGTTTACAGTATACAGAGTTAGATTTACAGCTTCACTGGACACAGGTAAAATATGACAGTTTACAGTATACAGAGTTAGATTTACAGCCTCACTGGACACAGGTAAAATATGACAGTTTACAGTATACAGAGTAAAATTTACAGCCTCACTGTACACAGGTAAAATATGACAGTTTACAGTATACAGAGTTAGAATTACAGCTTCACTGGACACAGGTAAAATATGACAGTTTACAGTATACAGAGTTAGATTTACAGCCTCACTGGACACAGGTAAAATATGACAGTTTACAGTATGCAGAGTTATATTTACAGCCTCACTGGACACAGGTAGAATATGACAGTTTACAGTATACAGAGTTAGATTTACAGCCTCAATGGACACAGGTAGAATATGCCAGTTTACAGTATACAGAGATAGATTTACAGCCTCAATGGACACAGGTAGAATATGCCAGTTTACAGTATAAGAGTTAGATTTACAGCCTCACTGGACACAGGTAGAATATGACAGTTTACAGTATACAGAGTTAGATTTACAGCCTCAATGGACACAGGTAGAATATGCCAGTTTACAGTATACAGAGTTAGATTTACAGCCTCACTAGACACAGGTAAAATATGACAATTTACAGTATACAGAGTTAGATTTACAGCTTCACTGGACACAGGTAGAATATGACAGTTTACAGTATACAGAGTTAGATTTATAACCTCACTGGACACAGGTAAAATATGACAGTTTACAGTATACAGAGTTAGATTTACAGCCTCACTGGACACAGGTAGAATATGCCAGTTTACAGTATACAGAGTTAGATTTACAGCCTCACTGGACACAGGTAAAATATGACAGTTTACAGTATACAGAGTTAGATTTACAGCTTCACTGGACACAGGTAGAATATGACAGTTTACAGTATACAGAGTTAGATTTATAGCCTCATTGGACACAGGTAAAATATGACAGTTTACAGTATACAGAGTTAGATTTACAGCCTCACTGGACACAGGTAAAATATGACAGTTTACAGTATACAGAGTTAAATTTACAGCTTCACTGGACACAGGTAAAATATGACAGTTTACAGAATACAGAGTTAGATTTACAGCTTCACTGGACATAGGTAAAATATGACAGTTTACAGTATACAGAGTTAGATTTACAGCCACACTGTACACAGGTAAAATATGACAGTTTACAGTATACAGAGTTAGATTTACAGCCTCACTGGACACAGGTAGAATATGACAGTTTACAGTATACAGAGTTAGATTTACAGCTTCACTGGACACAGGTAAAATATGAGTTTACAGTGTACAGAGTTAGATTTACAGCCTCACTGTACACAGGTAAAATATGACAGTTTACAGTATACAGAGTTAGATTTACAGCCTGACTGGACACAGGTAAAATATGAGTTTACAGTATACAGAGTTAGATTTACAGCCTCACTAGACACAGGTAAAATATGACAGTTTACAGTATACAGAGTTAGATTTACAGCTTCACTGGACACAGGTAAAATATGACAGTTTACAGAATACAGAGTTAGATTTACAGCCTCACTGGACACAGGTAAAATATGACAGTTTACAGTATACAGAGTTAGATTTACAGCCTCACTGGACACAGGTAAAATATGACAGTTTACAGTATACAGAGTTAGATTTACAGCCTCACTGGACACAGGTGAAATATGAGTTTACAGTATACAGAGTTAGATTTACAGCCTCACTGGACACAGGTAAAATATGACAGTTTACAGTATACAGAGTTAGATTTACAGCTTTACTGGACACAGGTAGAATATGACAGTTTACAGTATACAGAGTTAGATTTACAGCTTCACTGGACACAGGTAAAATATGACAGTTTACAGTATACAGAGTTAGATTTACAGCTTCACTGGACACAGGTAAAATATGACAGTTTACAGTATACAGAGTTAGATTTACAGCATGACTGGGCACAGGTAAAATATGAGTTTACAGTATACAGAGTTAGATTTACAGCTTCACTGGACACAGGTAAAATATGAAAGTTTACAGTATACAGAGTTAGATTTACAGCCACACTGTACACAGGTAAAATATGACAGTTTACAGTATACAGAGTTAGATTTACAGCCTCACTGGACACAGGTAGAATATGACAGTTTACAGTATACAGAGTTAGATTTACAGCTTCACTGGACACAGGTAAAATATGAGTTTACAGTGTACAGAGTTAGATTTACAGCCTCACTGTACACAGGTAAAATATGACAGTTTACAGTATACAGAGTTAGATTTACAGCCTGACTGGACACAGGTAAAATATGAGTTTACAGTATACAGAGTTAGATTTACAGCCTCACTAGACACAGGTATAATATGACAGTTTACAGTATACAGAGTTAGATTTACAGCTTCACTGGACACAGGTAAAATATGACAGTTTACAGAATACAGAGTTAGATTTACAGCCTCACTGGACACAGGTAAAATATGACAGTTTACAGTATACAGAGTTAGATTTACAGCCTCACTGGACACAGGTAAAATATGACAGTTTACAGTATACAGAGTTAGATTTACAGCCTCACTGGACACAGGTAAAATATGAGTTTACAGTATACAGAGTTAGATTTACAGCTTCACTGGACACAGGTAAAATATGACAGTTTACAGTATACAGAGTTAGATTTACAGCTTCACTGGACACAGGTAGAATATGACAGTTTACAGTATACAGAGTTAGATTTACAGCTTCACTGGACACAGGTAAAATATGACAGTTTACAGTATACAGAGTTAGATTTACAGCTTCACTGGACACAGGTAAAATATGACAGTTTACAGTATACAGAGTTAGATTTACAGCATGACTGGGCACAGGTAAAATATGAGTTTACAGTATACAGAGTTAGATTTACAGCTTCATTGGACACAGGTAGAATATGACAGTTTACAGTATACAGAGTTAGATTTACAGCCTCACTGGACACAGGTAAAATATGACAGTATACAGAGTTAGATTTACAGCCTCACTGGACACAGGTTAAATATGACATTTTACAGTATACAGTGTCAGATTTACAGCCTCACTGGACACAGGTAAAATATGAGTTTACAGTATACAGAGTTAGATTTACAGCCTCACTGGACACAGGCAAAATATGACAGTTTACAGTATACAGAGTTAGATTTACAGCTTCACTGGACACAGGTAAAATATGACAGTTTACAGAATACAGAGTTAGATTTACAGCCTCACTGGACACAGGTAAAATATGACAGTTTACAGTATACAGAGTTAGATTTACAGCCTCACAGGACACAGGTAAAATATGACAGTTTACAGTATACAGAGTTAGATTTACAGCCTCACTGGACACAGGTAAAATATGAGTTTACAGTATACAGAGTTAGATTTACAGCCTCACTGGACACAGGTAAAATATGACAGTTTACAGTATACAGAGTTAGATTTACAGCTTCACTGGACACAGGTAGAATATGACAGTTTACAGTATACAGAGTTAGATTTACAGCTTCACTGGACACAGGTAAAATATGACAGTTTACAGTATACAGAGTTAGATTTACAGCTTCACTGGACACAGGTAAAATATGACAGTTTACAGTATACAGAGTTAGATTTACAGCATGACTGGGCACAGGTAAAATATGAGTTTAGAGTATACAGAGTTAGATTTACAGCTTCACTGGACACAGGTAGAATATGACAGTTTACAGTATACAGAGTTAGATTTACAGCCTCATTGGACACAGGTAAAATGTGACGGTTTACAGTATACAGAGTTAGATTTACAGCTTCACTGGACACAGGTAAAATATGACAGTTTACAGTATACAGAGTTAGATTTACAGCCTCACTGGACACAGGTAAAATGTGACAGTTTACAGTATACAGAGTTAGATTTACAGCTTCACTGGACACAGGTAGAATATGACAGTTTACAGTATACAGAGTTAGATTTACAGCCTCACTGGACACAGGTACAATATGACAGTTTACAGTATATAGAGTTAGATTTACAGCTTCACTGGACACAGGTAAAATATGACAGTTTACAGTATACAGAGTTAGATTTACAGCTTCACTGGACACAGGTAAAATATGACAGTTTACAGTATACAGAGTTAGATTTACAGCTTCACTGGAAACAGGTAGAATATGACAATTTACAGTATACCGAGTTAGATTTACAGCCTCACTGGGCACAGGTAAAATATGACAGTTTACAGTATACAGAGTTAGATTTACAGTCTCACTGTACACAGGTAAAATATGACAGTTTACAGTATACAGAGTTAGATTTACAGTCTCACTGTACACAGGTAAAATATGACAGTTTACAGAATACAGAGTTAGATTTACAGCTTCACTGGACACAGGTAAAATATGACAGTTTACAGAATACAGAGTTAGATTTACAGCCTCACTGGACACAGGTAAAATATGACAGTTTACAGTATACAGAGTTAGATTTACAGCCTCACAGGACACAGGTAAAATATGACAGTTTACAGTATACAGAGTTAGATTTACAGCCTCACTGGACACAGGTAAAATATGAGTTTACAGTATACAGAGTTAGATTTACAGCCTCACTGGACACAGGTAAAATATGACAGTTTACAGTATACAGAGTTAGATTTACAGCTTCACTGGACACAGGTAGAATATGACAGTTTACAGTATACAGAGTTAGATTTACAGCCTCACTGGACACAGGTAAAATATGACAGTTTACAGTATACAGAGTTAGATTTACAGCTTCACTGGACACAGGTAAAATATGACAGTTTACAGTATACAGAGTTAGATTTACAGCTTCACTGGACACAGGTAGAATATGACAGTTTACAGTATACAGAGTTAGATTTATAGCCTCATTGGACACAGGTAAAATATGACAGTTTACAGTATACAGAGTTAGATTTACAGCCTCACTGGACACAGGTAAAATATGACAGTTTACAGTATACAGAGTTAAATTTACAGCTTCACTGGACACAGGTAAAATATGACAGTTTACAGAATACAGAGTTAGATTTACAGCTTCACTGGACATAGGTAAAATATGACAGTTTACAGTATACAGAGTTAGATTTACAGCCACACTGTACACAGGTAAAATATGACAGTTTACAGTATACAGAGTTAGATTTACAGCCTCACTGGACACAGGTAGAATATGACAGTTTACAGTATACAGAGTTAGATTTACAGCTTCACTGGACACAGGTAAAATATGAGTTTACAGTGTACAGAGTTAGATTTACAGCCTCACTGTACACAGGTAAAATATGACAGTTTACAGTATACAGAGTTAGATTTACAGCCTGACTGGACACAGGTAAAATATGAGTTTACAGTATACAGAGTTAGATTTACAGCCTCACTAGACACAGGTAAAATATGACAGTTTACAGTATACAGAGTTAGATTTACAGCTTCACTGGACACAGGTAAAATATGACAGTTTACAGAATACAGAGTTAGATTTACAGCCTCACTGGACACAGGTAAAATATGACAGTTTACAGTATACAGAGTTAGATTTACAGCCTCACTGGACACAGGTAAAATATGACAGTTTACAGTATACAGAGTTAGATTTACAGCCTCACTGGACACAGGTGAAATATGAGTTTACAGTATACAGAGTTAGATTTACAGCCTCACTGGACACAGGTAAAATATGACAGTTTACAGTATACAGAGTTAGATTTACAGCTTTACTGGACACAGGTAGAATATGACAGTTTACAGTATACAGAGTTAGATTTACAGCTTCACTGGACACAGGTAAAATATGACAGTTTACAGTATACAGAGTTAGATTTACAGCTTCACTGGACACAGGTAAAATATGACAGTTTACAGTATACAGAGTTAGATTTACAGCATGACTGGGCACAGGTAAAATATGAGTTTACAGTATACAGAGTTAGATTTACAGCTTCACTGGACACAGGTAAAATATGACAGTTTACAGAATACAGAGTTAGATTTACAGCTTCACTGGACATAGGTAAAATATGACAGTTTACAGTATACAGAGTTAGATTTACAGCCACACTGTACACAGGTAAAATATGACAGTTTACAGTATACAGAGTTAGATTTACAGCCTCACTGGACACAGGTAGAATATGACAGTTTACAGTATACAGAGTTAGATTTACAGCTTCACTGGACACAGGTAAAATATGAGTTTACAGTGTACAGAGTTAGATTTACAGCCTCACTGTACACAGGTAAAATATGACAGTTTACAGTATACAGAGTTAGATTTACAGCCTGACTGGACACAGGTAAAATATGAGTTTACAGTATACAGAGTTAGATTTACAGCCTCACTAGACACAGGTATAATATGACAGTTTACAGTATACAGAGTTAGATTTACAGCTTCACTGGACACAGGTAAAATATGACAGTTTACAGAATACAGAGTTAGATTTACAGCCTCACTGGACACAGGTAAAATATGACAGTTTACAGTATACAGAGTTAGATTTACAGCCTCACTGGACACAGGTAAAATATGACAGTTTACAGTATACAGAGTTAGATTTACAGCCTCACTGGACACAGGTAAAATATGAGTTTACAGTATACAGAGTTAGATTTACAGCTTCACTGGACACAGGTAAAATATGACAGTTTACAGTATACAGAGTTAGATTTACAGCTTCACTGGACACAGGTAGAATATGACAGTTTACAGTATACAGAGTTAGATTTACAGCTTCACTGGACACAGGTAAAATATGACAGTTTACAGTATACAGAGTTAGATTTACAGCTTCACTGGACACAGGTAAAATATGACAGTTTACAGTATACAGAGTTAGATTTACAGCATGACTGGGCACAGGTAAAATATGAGTTTACAGTATACAGAGTTAGATTTACAGCTTCATTGGACACAGGTAGAATATGACAGTTTACAGTATACAGAGTTAGATTTACAGCCTCACTGGACACAGGTAAAATATGACAGTATACAGAGTTAGATTTACAGCCTCACTGGACACAGGTTAAATATGACATTTTACAGTATACAGTGTCAGATTTACAGCCTCACTGGACACAGGTAAAATATGAGTTTACAGTATACAGAGTTAGATTTACAGCTTCACTGGACACAGGTAAAATATGAGTTTACAGTATACAGAGTTAGATTTACAGCCTCACTGGACACAGGCAAAATATGACAGTTTACAGTATACAGAGTTAGATTTACAGCTTCACTGGACACAGGTAAAATATGACAGTTTACAGAATACAGAGTTAGATTTACAGCCTCACTGGACACAGGTAAAATATGACAGTTTACAGTATACAGAGTTAGATTTACAGCCTCACAGGACACAGGTAAAATATGACAGTTTACAGTATACAGAGTTAGATTTACAGCCTCACTGGACACAGGTAAAATATGAGTTTACAGTATACAGAGTTAGATTTACAGCCTCACTGGACACAGGTAAAATATGACAGTTTACAGTATACAGAGTTAGATTTACAGCTTCACTGGACACAGGTAGAATATGACAGTTTACAGTATACAGAGTTAGATTTACAGCTTCACTGGACACAGGTAAAATATGACAGTTTACAGTATACAGAGTTAGATTTACAGCTTCACTGGACACAGGTAAAATATGACAGTTTACAGTATACAGAGTTAGATTTACAGCATGACTGGGCACAGGTAAAATATGAGTTTAGAGTATACAGAGTTAGATTTACAGCTTCACTGGACACAGGTAGAATATGACAGTTTACAGTATACAGAGTTAGATTTACAGCCTCATTGGACACAGGTAAAATGTGACGGTTTACAGTATACAGAGTTAGATTTACAGCTTCACTGGACACAGGTAAAATATGACAGTTTACAGTATACAGAGTTAGATTTACAGCCTCACTGGACACAGGTAAAATGTGACAGTTTACAGTATACAGAGTTAGATTTACAGCTTCACTGGACACAGGTAGAATATGACAGTTTACAGTATACAGAGTTAGATTTACAGCCTCACTGGACACAGGTACAATATGACAGTTTACAGTATATAGAGTTAGATTTACAGCTTCACTGGACACAGGTAAAATATGACAGTTTACAGTATACAGAGTTAGATTTACAGCTTCACTGGACACAGGTAAAATATGACAGTTTACAGTATACAGAGTTAGATTTACAGCTTCACTGGAAACAGGTAGAATATGACAATTTACAGTATACCGAGTTAGATTTACAGCCTCACTGGACACAGGTAAAATATGACAGTTTACAGTATACAGAGTTAGATTTACAGTCTCACTGTACACAGGTAAAATATGACAGTTTACAGTATACAGAGTTAGATTTACAGTCTCACTGTACACAGGTAAAATATGACAGTTTACAGAATACAGAGTTAGATTTACAGCTTCACTGGACACAGGTAAAATATGACAGTTTACAGAATACAGAGTTAGATTTACAGCCTCACTGGACACAGGTAAAATATGACAGTTTACAGTATACAGAGTTAGATTTACAGCCTCACAGGACACAGGTAAAATATGACAGTTTACAGTATACAGAGTTAGATTTACAGCCTCACTGGACACAGGTAAAATATGAGTTTACAGTATACAGAGTTAGATTTACAGCCTCACTGGACACAGGTAAAATATGACAGTTTACAGTATACAGAGTTAGATTTACAGCTTCACTGGACACAGGTAGAATATGACAGTTTACAGTATACAGAGTTAGATTTACAGCCTCACTGGACACAGGTAAAATATGACAGTTTACAGTATACAGAGTTAGATTTACAGCTTCACTGGACACAGGTAAAATATGACAGTTTACAGTATACAGAGTTAGATTTACAGCCTGACTGGGCACAGGTAAAATATGAGTTTACAGTATACAGAGTTAGATTTACAGCTTCACTGGACACAGGTAGAATATGACAGTTTACAGTATACAGAGTTAGATTTACAGCCTCACTGGACACAGGTAGAATGTGACGATTTACAGTATACAGAGTTAGATTTACAGCTTCACTGGACACAGGTAAAATATGACAGTTTACAGTATACAGAGTTAGATTTACAGCCTCACTGGACACAGGTAAAATATGACAGTTTACAGTATACAGAGTTAGATTTAGAGCTTCACTGGACACAGGTAAAATATGAGTTTACAGTATACAGAGTTAGATTTACAGCCTCACTGGACACAGGTAAAATATGACAGTTTACAGTATACAGAGTTAGATTTACAGCCTCACTGGACACAGGTAAAATATGACAGTTTACAGTATACAGAGTTAGATTTACAGCCTCACTGGACACAGGTAGAATATGACAGTTTACAGTATACAGAGTTAGATTTACAGCCTCAATGGACACAGGTAAAATATGACAGTTTACAGTATACAGAGTCAGATTTACAGCCTCACTGGACACAGGTAGAATATGCCAGTTTACAGTATACAGAGTTAGATTTACAGCCTCACTGGACACAGGTAAAATATGACAGTTTACAGTATACAGAGTTAGATTTACAGCTTCACTGGACACAGGTAAAATATGAGTTTACAGTATACAGAGTTAGATTTACAGCCTCACTGGACACAGGTAAAATATGACAGTTTACAGTATACAGAGTTAGATTTACAGCCTCACTGGACACAGGTAAAATATGATAGTTTACAGTATACAGAGTTAAATTTACAGCTTCACTGGACACAGGTAAAATATGACAGTTTACAGTATACAGAGTTAGATTTACAGCCTCACTGTACACAGGTAAAATATGACAGTTTACAGTATACAGAGTTAGATTTACAGCCTCACTGGACACAGGTAAAATATGACAGTTTACATTATACAGAGTTAGATTTACAGCCTCACTGGACACAGTTAAAATATGACAATTTACAGTATACAGAGTTAGATTTACAGCCTCACTGGACATAGGTAAAATATGACAGTTTACAGTATACAGAGTAAAATTTACAGCCTCACTGTACACAGGTAAAATATGACAGTTTACAGTATACAGAGTTAGAATTACAGCTTCACTGGACACAGGTAAAATATGACAGTTTACATTATACAGAGTTAGATTTACAGCCTCACTGTACACAGGTAAAATATGACAGTTTACAGTATACAGAGTTAGAATTACAGCTTCACTGGACACAGGTAAAATATGACAGTTTACATTATACAGAGTTAGATTTACAGCCTCACTGGACACAGGTAAAATATGACAGTTTACAGTATGCAGAGTTATATTTACAGCCTCACTGGACACAGGTAGAATATGACAGTTTACAGTATACAGAGTTAGATTTACATCTTCACTGGACACAGGTAAAATATGACAGTTTACAGTATACAGAGTTAGATTTACAGCCTCAATGGACACAGGTAGAATATGCCAGTTTACAGTATACAGAGTTAGATTTACAGCCTCAATGGACACAGGTAGAATATGCCAGTTTACAGTATACAGAGTTAGATTTACAGCCTCACTGGACACAGGTAGATTATGACAGTTTACAGTATACAGAGTTAGATTTACAGCCTCAATGGACACAGGTAGAATATGCCAGTTTACAGTATACAGAGTTAGATTTACAGCCTCACTAGACACAGGTAAAATATGACAATTTACAGTATACAGAGTTAGATTTACAGCTTCACTGGACACAGGTAGAATATGACAGTTTACAGTATACAGAGTTAGATTTATAGCCTCACTGGACACAGGTAAAATATGACAGTTTACAGTATACAGAGTTAGATTTACAGCCTCACTGGACACAGGTAGAATATGCCAGTTTACAGTATACAGAGTTAGATTTACAGCCTCACTGGACACAGGTAAAATATGACAGTTTACAGTATACAGAGTTAAATTTACAGCTTCACTGGACACAGGTAAAATATGACAGTTTACAGAATACAGAGTTAGATTTACAGCTTCACTGGACATAGGTAAAATATGACAGTTTACAGTATACAGAGTTAGATTTACAGCCACACTGTACACAGGTAAAATATGAAAGTTTACAGAATACAGAGTTAGATTTACAGCCTCACTGTACACAGGTAAAATATGACAGTTTACAGTATACAGAGTTAGATTTACAGCCTCACTGGACACAGGTAGAATATGACAGTTTACAGTATACAGAGTTAGATTTACAGCTTCACTGGACACAGGTAAAATATGAGTTTACAGTGTACAGAGTTAGATTTACAGTCTCACTGTACACAGGTAAAATATGACAGTTTACAGTATACAGAGTTAGATTTACAGCCTGACTGGACACAGGTAAAATATGAGTTTACAGTATACAGAGTTAGATTTACAGCCTCACTAGACACAGGTAAAATATGACAGTTTACAGTATACACAGTTAGATTTACAGCTTCACTGGACACAGGTAAAATATGAGTTTACAGTATACAGAGTTAGATTTACAGTTTCACTGGACACAGGTAAAATATGACAGTTTACAGTATACAGAGTTAGAATTACAGCCTCACTGGACAGTTTTTTATTAGTTGGAGTAGATTGGTTGATAACAGTTTTTTATTAGCTGGAGTAGATTGGTTGATAACAGTTTTTTATTAGTTGGAGTAGATTGGTTGATAACAGTTTTTTATTAGTTGGAGTAGATTGGTTGATAACAGTTTTTTATTAGTTGGAGTAGATTGGTTGATAACAGTTTTTTATTAGTTGGAGTAGATTGGTTGATAACAGTTTTTTATTAGTTGGAGTAGATTGGTTGATAGCAGTTTTTTATTAGTTGGAGTAGATTGGTTGATAACAGTTTTTTATTAGTTGGAGTAGACTGGTTGATAACAGTTTTTTATTAGTTGAAGTAGATTGGTTGATTACAGTTTTTTTTATATTATAGGTTAATAACCACACATTAGAATGTTTAGAGAGTCGATGTCACCATCTTCAACAACTTAACTTGTCATGGTGTGGTGGTAATAGAGGTATCATGCAGAGTTTGACATTTGGAAGGTAGACCAACTATACCATGCAATCTCCCTCAGACACAAATCACCTTTAATAGCTGATTAACTACACCACACAATCTCCCTCAGACACAAATCACCTTTAATAGCTGATTAACTACACCACACAATCTCCCTCAGACACAAATCACCTTTAATAGCTTATTAACTACACCACACAATCTCCCTCAGACACAAATCACCTTTAATAGCTGATTAACTACACCACACAATCTCCCTCAGACACAAATCACCTTTAATAGCTGATTAACTACACCACACAATCTCCCTCAGACACAAATCACCTTTAATAGCTGATTAACTACACCACACAATCTCCCTCAGACACAAATCACCTTTAATAGCTGATTAACTATACCACACAATCTCCCTCAGACACAAATCATCTTTAATAGCTGATTAGCTATACCACACAATCTCCCTCAGATACAAATCACCTTTAATAGCTGATTAACTACACCACACAATCTCCCTCAGATACAAATCACCTTTAATAGCTGATTAACTATACCACACAATCTCCCTCAGATACAAATCACCTTTAATAGCTGATTAACTACACCACACAATCTCCCTCAGACACAAATCACCTTTAATAGCTGATTAACTACACCACACAATCTCCCTCAGACACAAATCACCTTTAATAGCTGATTAACTACACCACACAATCTCCCTCAGACACAAATCACCTTTAATAGCTGATTAACTACACCACACAATCTCCCTCAGACACAAATCACCTTTAATAGCTGATTAACTACACCACACAATCTCCCTCAGACACAAATCACCTTTAATAGCTGATTAACTACACCACACAATCTCCCTCAGACACAAATCACCTTTAATAGCCAATTAACTATAGCTACACCACACAATCTCCCTCAGACACAAATCACCTTTAATAGCCAATTAACTACACCACACAATCTCCCTCAGATACAAATCACCTTTAATAGCTGATTAACTACACCACACAATCTCCCTCAGACACAAATCACCTTTAATAGCTGATTAACTACACCACACAATCTCCCTCAGATACAAATCACCTTAGCTGATTAACTACACCACACAATCTCCCTCAGACACAAATCACCTTTAATAGCTGATTAACTACACCACACAATCTCCCTCAGACACAAATCACCTTTAATAGCTGATTAACTACACCACACAATCTCCCTCAGATACAAATTACCTTAGCTGATTAACTACACCACACAATCTCCCTCAGACACAAATCACCTTTAATAGCTGATTAACTACACCACACAATCTCCCTCAGACACAAATCACCTTTAATAGCTGATTAACTACACCACACAATCTCCCTCAGACACAAATCACCTTTAATAGCTGATTAACTATACCACACAATCTCCCTCAGACACAAATCATCTTTAATAGCTGATTAACTACACCACACAATCTCCCTCAGACACAAATCACCTTTAATAGCTGAGTAACTACACCACACAATCTCCCTCAGACACAAATCACCTTTAATAGCCAATTAACCATAGCTACACCACACAATCTCCCTCAGACACAAATCACCTTTAATAGCCAATTAACTACACCACACAATCTCCCTCAGATACAAATCACCTTTAATAGCTGATTAACTACACCACACAATCTCCCTCAGACACAAATTACCTTTAATAGCTGATTAACTACACCACACAATCTCCCTCAGACACAAATCACCTTTAATAGCTGATTAACTACACCACACAATCTCCCTCAGACACAAATCACCTTTAATAGCTGAGTAACTACACCACACAATCTCCCTCAGACACAAATCACCTTTAATAGCCAATTAACTATAGCTACACCACACAATCTCCCTCAGACACAAATCACCTTTAATAGCCAATTAACTACACCACACAATCTCCCTCAGATACAAATCACCTTTAATAGCTGATTAACTACACCACACAATCTCCCTCAGACACAAATCACCTTAGCCGATTAACTACACCACACAATCTCCCTCAGACACAAATCACCTTTAATAGCTGATTAGCTATACCACACAATCTCCCTCAGACACAAATCACCTTTAATAGCTGATTAACTACACCACACAATCTCCCTCAGACACAAATCACCTTTAATAGCTGATTAGCTATACCACACAATCTCCCTCAGACACAAATCACCTTTAATAGCTGATTAACTACACCACACAATCTCCCTCAGATACAAATCACCTTTAATAGCTGATTAACTACACCACACAATCTCCCTCAGACACAAATCACCTTTAATAGCTGATTAACTACACCACACAATCTCCCTCAGACACAAATCACCTTTAATAGCTGATTAACTACACCACACAATCTCCCTCAGACACAAATCACCTTTAATAGCTGATTAACTATACCACACAATCTCCCTCAGACACAAATCATCTTTAATAGCTGATTAGCTATACCACACAATCTCCCTCAGATACAAATCACCTTTAATAGCTGATTAACTACACCACACAATCTCCCTCAGACACAAATCACCTTTAATAGCTGATTAACTACACCACACAATCTCCCTCAGACACAAATCACCTTTAATAGCTGATTAACTACACCACACAATCTCCCTCAGACACAAATCACCTTTAATAGCTGATTAACTATACCACACAATCTCCCTCAGATACAAATCACCTTTAATAGCCAATTAACCATAGCTACACCACACAATCTCCCTCAGACACAAATCACCTTTAATAGCCAATTAACTACACCACACAATCTCTCTCAGATACAAATCACCTTTAATAGCTGATTAACTACACCACACAATCTCCCTCAGACACAAATCACCTTTAATAGCTGATTAACTACACCACACAATCTCCCTCAGACACAAATCACCTTTAATAGCTGATTAACTACACCACACAATCTCCCTCAGACACAAATCACCTTTAATAGCTGAGTAACTACACCACACAATCTCCCTCAGACACAAATCACCTTTAATAGCCAATTAACTATAGCTACACCACACAATCTCCCTCAGACACAAATCACCTTTAATAGCCAATTAACTACACCACACAATCTCCCTCAGATACAAATCACCTTTAATAGCTGATTAACTACACCACACAATCTCCCTCAGACACAAATCACCTTAGCCGATTAACATACACCACACAATCTCCCTCAGACACAAATCACCTTTAATAGCTGATTAGCTATACCACACAATCTCCCTCAGACACAAATCACCTTTAATAGCTGATTAACTACACCACACAATCTCCCTCAGACACAAATCACCTTTAATAGCTGATTAGCTATACCACACAATCTCCCTCAGACACAAATCACCTTTAATAGCTGATTAACTACACCACACAATCTCCCTCAGATACAAATCACCTTTAATAGCTGATTAACTACACCACACAATCTCCCTCAGACACAAATCACCTTTAATAGCTGATTAACTACACCACACAATCTACCTCAGACACAAATCACCTTTAATAGCTGATTAACTACACCACACAATCTCCCTCAGACACAAATCACCTTTAATAGCTGATTAACTATACCACACAATCTCCCTCAGACACAAATCATCTTTAATAGCTGATTAGCTATACCACACAATCTCCCTCAGATACAAATCACCTTTAATAGCTGATTAACTACACCACACAAACTCCCTCAGACACAAATCACCTTTAATAGCTGATTAACTACACCACACAATCTCCCTCAGACACAAATCACCTTTAATAGCTGATTAACTACACCACACAATCTCCCTCAGACACAAATCACCTTTAATAGCTGATTAACTATACCACACAATCTCCCTCAGATACAAATCACCTTTAATAGCCAATTAACCATAGCTACACCACACAATCTCCCTCAGACACAAATCACCTTTAATAGCCAATTAACTACACCACACAATCTCCCTCAGATACAAATCACCTTTAATAGCTGATTAACTACACCACACAATCTCCCTCAGACACAAATCACCTTTAATAGCCAATTAACTATAGCTACACCACACAATCTCCCTCAGACACAAATCACCTTTAATAGCCAATTAACTACACCACACAATCTCCCTCAGATACAAATCACCTTTAATAGCTGATTAACTACACCACACAATCTCCCTCAGACACAAATCACCTTAGCCGATTAACTACACCACACAATCTCCCTCAGACACAAATCACCTTTAATAGCTGATTAGCTATACCACACAATCTCCCTCAGACACAAATCACCTTTAATAGCTGATTAGCTATACCACACAATCTCCCTCAGACACAAATCACCTTTAATAGCTGATTAACTACACCACACAATCTCCCTCAGACACAAATCACCTTTAATAGCTGATTAGCTATGCCACACAATCTCCCTCAGACACAAATCACCTTTAATAGCTGATTAACTACACCACACAATCTCCCTCAGATACAAATCACCTTTAATAGCTGATTAACTACACCACACAATCTCCCTCAGACACAAATCACCTTTAATAGCTGATTAACTACACCACACAATCTCCCTCAGACACAAATCACCTTTAATAGCTGATTAACTACACCACACAATCTCCCTCAGACACAAATCACCTTTAATAGCTGATTAATTACACCACACAATCTCCCTCAGACACAAATCATCTTTAATAGCTGATTAACTATACCACACAATCTCCCTCAGACACAAATCACCTTTAATAGCTGATTAACTACACCACACAATCTCCCTCAGACACAAATCACCTTTAATAGCTGATTAACTATACCACACAATCTCCCTCAGACACAAATCACCTTTAATAGCTGATTAACTACACCACACAATCTCCCTCAGACACAAATCACCTTTAATAGCTGATTAACTACACCACACAATCTCCCTCAGACACAAATCACCTTTAATAGCTGATTAACTACACCACACAATCTCCCTCAGACACAAATCACCTTTAATAGCTGATTAACTATACCACACAATCTCCCTCAGATACAAATCACCTTTAATAGCTGATTAACTACACCACACAATCTCCCTCAGACACAAATCACCTTTAATAGCTGATTAACTTTACCACACAATCTCCCTCAGACACAAATCACCTTTAATAGCTGATTAACTATACCACACAATCTCCCTCAGATACAAATCACCTTTAATAGCTGATTAACTACACCATACAATCTCCCTCAGACACAAATCACCTTTAATAGCTGATTAACTACACCACACAATCTCCCTCGGACACAAATCACCTTTAATAGCTGATTAACTACACCACACAATCTCCCTCAGACACAAATCATCTTAGCTGATTAACTACACCACACAATCTCCCTCAGACACAAATCACCTTTAATAGCTGATTAACTACACCACACAATCTCCCTCAGACACAAATCACCTTTAATAGCTGATTAACTACACCACACAATCTCCCTCAGACACAAATCACCTTTAATAGCTGATTAACTACACCACACAATCTCCCTCAGACACAAATCACCTTTAATAGCTGATTAACTACACCACACAATCTCCCTCAGATGCAAATCACCTTTAATAGCTGATTAACTACACCACACAATCTCCCTCAGACACAAATCACCTTTAATAGCTGATTAGCTATACCATGCAATCTCCCTCAGATACAAATCACCTTTAATAGCTGATTAACTATACCACACAATCTCCCTCAGACACAAATCACCTTTAATAGCTGATTAACTACACCACACAATCTCCCTCAGACACAAATCACCTTTAATAGCTGATTAACTACACCACACAATCTCCCTCAGATACAAATCACCTTTAATAGCTGATTAACTACACCACCCAATCTCCCTCAGACACAAATCACCTTTAATAGCTGATTAACTACACCACACAATCTCCCTCAGATACAAATCACCTTTAATAGCTGATTAACTACACCACACAATCTCCCTCAGACACAAATCACCTTTAATAGCTGCTTATCTATACCATGCAATCTCCCTCAGATACAAATCACCTTTAATAGCTGATTAACTACACCACACAATCTCCCTCAGACACAAATCACCTTTAATAGCTGATTAACTACACCACACAATCTCCCTCAGACACAAATCACCTTTAATAGCTGATTAACTACACCACACAATCTCCCTCAGACACAAATCACCTTTAATAGCTGATTAACTACACCACACAATCTCCCTCAGACACAAATCACCTTTAATAGCTGATTAACTATACCACACAATCTCCCTCAGACACAAATCATCTTTAATAGCTGATTAGCTATACCACACAATCTCCCTCAGATACAAATCACCTTTAATAGCTGATTAACTACACCACACAATCTCCCTCAGATACAAATCATCTTTAATAGCTGATTAACTACACCACACAATCTCCCTCAGATACAAATCACCTTTAATAGCTGATTAACTACACCACACAATCTCCCTCAGACACAAATCACCTTTAATAGCTGATTAACTACACCACACAATCTCCCTCAGACACAAATCACCTTTAATAGCTGATTAACTACACCACACAATCTCCCTCAGACACAAATCACCTTTAATAGCTGATTAACTACACCACACAATCTCCCTCAGATACAAATCACCTTTAATAGCTGATTAACTACACCACACAATCTCCCTCAGACACAAATCACCTTTAATAGCTGATTAACTACACCACACAATCTCCCTCAGACACAAATCACCTTTAATAGCCAATTAACCATAGCTACACCACACAATCTCCCTCAGACACAAATCACCTTTAATAGCCAATTAACTACACCACACAATCTCCCTCAGATACAAATCACCTTTAATAGCTGATTAACTACACCACACAATCTCCCTCAGACACAAATTACCTTTAATAGCTGATTAACTACACCACACAATCTCCCTCAGACACAAATCACCTTTAATAGCTGATTAACTACACCACACAATCTCCCTCAGACACAAATCACCTTTAATAGCTGAGTAACTACACCACACAATCTCCCTCAGACACAAATCACCTTTAATAGCCAATTAACTATAGCTACACCACACAATCTCCCTCAGACACAAATCACCTTTAATAGCCAATTAACTACACCACACAATCTCCCTCAGATACAAATCACCTTTAATAGCTGATTAACTACACCACACAATCTCCCTCAGACACAAATCACCTTAGCCGATTAACTACACCACACAATCTCCCTCAGACACAAATCACCTTTAATAGCTGATTAGCTATACCACACAATCTCCCTCAGACACAAATCACCTTTAATAGCTGATTAACTACACCACACAATCTCCCTCAGACACAAATCACCTTTAATAGCTGATTAGCTATACCACACAATCTCCCTCAGACACAAATCACCTTTAATAGCTGATTAACTACACCACACAATCTCCCTCAGATACAAATCACCTTTAATAGCTGATTAACTACACCACACAATCTCCCTCAGACACAAATCACCTTTAATAGCTGATTAACTACACCACACAATCTCCCTCAGACACAAATCACCTTTAATAGCTGATTAACTACACCACACAATCTCCCTCAGACACAAATCACCTTTAATAGCTGATTAACTATACCACACAATCTCCCTCAGACACAAATCATCTTTAATAGCTGATTAGCTATACCACACAATCTCCCTCAGATACAAATCACCTTTAATAGCTGATTAACTACACCACACAATCTCCCTCAGACACAAATCACCTTTAATAGCTGATTAACTACACCACACAATCTCCCTCAGACACAAATCACCTTTAATAGCTGATTAACTACACCACACAATCTCCCTCAGACACAAATCACCTTTAATAGCTGATTAACTACACCACACAATCTCCCTCAGACACAAATCACCTTTAATAGCTGATTAACTACACCACACAATCTCCCTCAGATACAAATCACCTTTAATAGCTGATTAACTACACCACACAATCTCCCTCAGACACAAATCACCTTTAATAGCTGATTAGCTATTCCATGCAATCTCCCTCAGATACAAATCACCTTTAATAGCTGATTAACTATACCACACAATCTCCCTCAGACACAAATCACCTTTAATAGCTGATTAACTACACCACACAATCTCCCTCAGACACAAATCACCTTTAATAGCTGATTAACTACACCACACAATCTCCCTCAGATACAAATCACCTTTAATAGCTGATTAACTACACCACCCAATCTCCCTCAGACACAAATCACCTTTAATAGCTGATTAACTACACCACACAATCTCCCTCAGATACAAATCACCTTTAATAGCTGATTAACTACACCACACAATCTCCCTCAGACACAAATCACCTTTAATAGCTGCTTATCTATACCATGCAATCTCCCTCAGATACAAATCACCTTTAATAGCTGATTAACTACACCACACAATCTCCCTCAGACACAAATCACCTTTAATAGCTGATTAACTACACCACACAATCTCCCTCAGACACAAATCACCTTTAATAGCTGATTAACTACACCACACAATCTCCCTCAGACACAAATCACCTTTAATAGCTGATTAACTACACCACACAATCTCCCTCAGACACAAATCACCTTTAATAGCTGATTAACTATACCACACAATCTCCCTCAGACACAAATCATCTTTAATAGCTGATTAGCTATACCACACAATCTCCCTCAGATACAAATCACCTTTAATAGCTGATTAACTACACCACACAATCTCCCTCAGATACAAATCATCTTTAATAGCTGATTAACTACACCACACAATCTCCCTCAGATACAAATCACCTTTAATAGCTGATTAACTACACCACACAATCTCCCTCAGACACAAATCACCTTTAATAGCTGATTAACTACACCACACAATCTCCCTCAGACACAAATCACCTTTAATAGCTGATTAACTACACCACACAATCTCCCTCAGACACAAATCACCTTTAATAGCTGATTAACTACACCACACAATCTCCCTCAGACACAAATCACCTTTAATAGCTGATTAACTACACCACACAATCTCCCTCAGACACAAATCACCTTTAATAGCTGATTAACTACACCACACAATCTCCCTCAGACACAAATCACCTTTAATAGCTGATTAACTACACCACACAATCTCCCTCAGACACAAATCACCTTTAATAGCCAATTAACCATAGCTACACCACACAATCTCCCTCAGACACAAATCACCTTTAATAGCCAATTAACTACACCACACAATCTCCCTCAGATACAAATCACCTTTAATAGCTGATTAACTACACCACACAATCTCCCTCAGACACAAATTACCTTTAATAGCTGATTAACTACACCACACAATCTCCCTCAGACACAAATCACCTTTAATAGCTGATTAACTACACCACACAATCTCCCTCAGACACAAATCACCTTTAATAGCTGAGTAACTACACCACACAATCTCCCTCAGACACAAATCACCTTTAATAGCCAATTAACTATAGCTACACCACACAATCTCCCTCAGACACAAATCACCTTTAATAGCCAATTAACTACACCACACAATCTCCCTCAGATACAAATCACCTTTAATAGCTGATTAACTACACCACACAATCTCCCTCAGACACAAATCACCTTAGCCGATTAACTACACCACACAATCTCCCTCAGACACAAATCACCTTTAATAGCTGATTAGCTATACCACACAATCTCCCTCAGACACAAATCACCTTTAATAGCTGATTAACTACACCACACAATCTCCCTCAGACACAAATCACCTTTAATAGCTGATTAGCTATACCACACAATCTCCCTCAGACACAAATCACCTTTAATAGCTGATTAACTACACCACACAATCTCCCTCAGATACAAATCACCTTTAATAGCTGATTAACTACACCACACAATCTCCCTCAGACACAAATCACCTTTAATAGCTGATTAACTACACCACACAATCTCCCTCAGACACAAATCACCTTTAATAGCTGATTAACTACACCACACAATCTCCCTCAGACACAAATCACCTTTAATAGCTGATTAACTATACCACACAATCTCCCTCAGACACAAATCATCTTTAATAGCTGATTAGCTATACCACACAATCTCCCTCAGATACAAATCACCTTTAATAGCTGATTAACTACACCACACAATCTCCCTCAGACACAAATCACCTTTAATAGCTGATTAACTACACCACACAATCTCCCTCAGACACAAATCACCTTTAATAGCTGATTAACTACACCACACAATCTCCCTCAGACACAAATCACCTTTAATAGCTGATTAACTATACCACACAATCTCCCTCAGATACAAATCACCTTTAATAGCCAATTAACTACACCACACAATCTCCCTCAGATACAAATCACCTTTAATAGCTGATTAACTACACCACACAATCTCCCTCAGACACAAATCACCTTTAATAGCTGATTAACTACACCACACAATCTCCCTCAGATACAAATCACCTTTAATAGCTGATTAACTACACCACACAATCTCCCTCAGACACAAATCACCTTTAATAGCTGATTAGCTATTCCATGCAATCTCCCTCAGATACAAATCACCTTTAATAGCTGATTAACTATACCACACAATCTCCCTCAGACACAAATCACCTTTAATAGCTGATTAACTACACCACACAATCTCCCTCAGACACAAATCACCTTTAATAGCTGATTAACTACACCACACAATCTCCCTCAGATACAAATCACCTTTAATAGCTGATTAACTACACCACCCAATCTCCCTCAGACACAAATCACCTTTAATAGCTGATTAACTACACCACACAATCTCCCTCAGATACAAATCACCTTTAATAGCTGATTAACTACACCACACAATCTCCCTCAGACACAAATCACCTTTAATAGCTGCTTATCTATACCATGCAATCTCCCTCAGATACAAATCACCTTTAATAGCTGATTAACTACACCACACAATCTCCCTCAGACACAAATCACCTTTAATAGCTGATTAACTACACCACACAATCTCCCTCAGACACAAATCACCTTTAATAGCTGATTAACTACACCACACAATCTCCCTCAGACACAAATCACCTTTAATAGCTGATTAACTACACCACACAATCTCCCTCAGACACAAATCACCTTTAATAGCTGATTAACTATACCACACAATCTCCCTCAGACACAAATCATCTTTAATAGCTGATTAGCTATACCACACAATCTCCCTCAGATACAAATCACCTTTAATAGCTGATTAACTACACCACACAATCTCCCTCAGATACAAATCATCTTTAATAGCTGATTAACTACACCACACAATCTCCCTCAGATACAAATCACCTTTAATAGCTGATTAACTACACCACACAATCTCCCTCAGACACAAATCACCTTTAATAGCTGATTAACTACACCACACAATCTCCCTCAGACACAAATCACCTTTAATAGCTGATTAACTACACCACACAATCTCCCTCAGACACAAATCACCTTTAATAGCTGATTAACTACACCACACAATCTCCCTCAGACACAAATCACCTTTAATAGCTGATTAACTACACCACACAATCTCCCTCAGACACAAATCACCTTTAATAGCTGATTAACTACACCACACAATCTCCCTCAGACACAAATCACCTTTAATAGCTGATTAACTACACCACACAATCTCCCTCAGACACAAATCACCTTTAATAGCTGAGTAACTACACCACACAATCTCCCTCAGACACAAATCACCTTTAATAGCCAATTAACTATAGCTACACCACACAATCTCCCTCAGACACAAATCACCTTTAATAGCCAATTAACTACACCACACAATCTCCCTCAGATACAAATCACCTTTAATAGCTGATTAACTACACCACACAATCTCCCTCAGACACAAATCACCTTAGCCGATTAACTACACCACACAATCTCCCTCAGACACAAATCACCTTTAATAGCTGATTAGCTATACCACACAATCTCCCTCAGACACAAATCACCTTTAATAGCTGATTAACTACACCACACAATCTCCCTCAGACACAAATCACCTTTAATAGCTGATTAGCTATACCACACAATCTCCCTCAGACACAAATCACCTTTAATAGCTGATTAACTACACCACACAATCTCCCTCAGATACAAATCACCTTTAATAGCTGATTAACTACACCACACAATCTCCCTCAGACACAAATCACCTTTAATAGCTGATTAACTACACCACACAATCTCCCTCAGACACAAATCACCTTTAATAGCTGATTAACTATACCACACAATCTCCCTCAGACACAAATCATCTTTAATAGCTGATTAGCTATACCACACAATCTCCCTCAGATACAAATCACCTTTAATAGCTGATTAACTACACCACACAATCTCCCTCAGACACAAATCACCTTTAATAGCTGATTAACTACACCACACAATCTCCCTCAGACACAAATCACCTTTAATAGCTGATTAACTACACCACACAATCTCCCTCAGACACAAATCACCTTTAATAGCTGATTAACTATACCACACAATCTCCCTCAGATACAAATCACCTTTAATAGCCAATTAACTACACCACACAATCTCCCTCAGATACAAATCACCTTTAATAGCTGATTAACTACACCACACAATCTCCCTCAGACACAAATCACCTTTAATAGCTGATTAACTACACCACACAATCTCCCTCAGATACAAATCACCTTTAATAGCTGATTAACTACACCACACAATCTCCCTCAGACACAAATCACCTTTAATAGCTGATTAGCTATACCATGCAATCTCCCTCAGATACAAATCACCTTTAATAGCTGATTAACTATACCACACAATCTCCCTCAGACACAAATCACCTTTAATAGCTGATTAACTACACCACACAATCTCCCTCAGACACAAATCACCTTTAATAGCTGATTAACTACACCACACAATCTCCCTCAGATACAAATCACCTTTAATAGCTGATTAACTACACCACCCAATCTCCCTCAGACACAAATCACCTTTAATAGCTGATTAACTACACCACACAATCTCCCTCAGATACAAATCACCTTTAATAGCTGATTAACTACACCACACAATCTCCCTCAGACACAAATCACCTTTAATAGCTGCTTATCTATACCATGCAATCTCCCTCAGATACAAATCACCTTTAATAGCTGATTAACTACACCACACAATCTCCCTCAGACACAAATCACCTTTAATAGCTGATTAACTACACCACACAATCTCCCTCAGACACAAATCACCTTTAATAGCTGATTAACTACACCACACAATCTCCCTCAGACACAAATCACCTTTAATAGCTGATTAACTACACCACACAATCTCCCTCAGACACAAATCACCTTTAATAGCTGATTAACTATACCACACAATCTCCCTCAGACACAAATCATCTTTAATAGCTGATTAGCTATACCACACAATCTCCCTCAGATACAAATCACCTTTAA
Organism: Bathymodiolus brooksi; assembly: GCA_963680875.1. Taxonomy (NCBI): domain Eukaryota; kingdom Metazoa; phylum Mollusca; class Bivalvia; order Mytilida; family Modiolidae; genus Bathymodiolus; species Bathymodiolus brooksi. The sequence continues at coordinate 2,663,737 of OY804587.1, read as the reverse complement.
TAGCTGATTAACTACACCACACAATCTCCCTCAGATACAAATCATCTTTAATAGCTGATTAACTACACCACACAATCTCCCTCAGATACAAATCACCTTTAATAGCTGATTAACTACACCACACAATCTCCCTCAGACACAAATCACCTTTAATAGCTGATTAACTACACCACACAATCTCCCTCAGACACAAATCACCTTTAATAGCTGATTAACTACACCACACAATCTCCCTCAGACACAAATCACCTTTAATAGCTGATTAACTACACCACACAATCTCCCTCAGACACAAATCACCTTTAATAGCTGATTAACTACACCACACAATCTCCCTCAGACACAAATCACCTTTAATAGCTGATTAACTACACCACACAATCTCCCTCAGACACAAATCACCTTTAATAGCTGATTAACTACACCACACAATCTCCCTCAGACACAAATCACCTTTAATAGCTGAGTAACTACACCACACAATCTCCCTCAGACACAAATCACCTTTAATAGCCAATTAACTATAGCTACACCACACAATCTCCCTCAGACACAAATCACCTTTAATAGCCAATTAACTACACCACACAATCTCCCTCAGATACAAATCACCTTTAATAGCTGATTAACTACACCACACAATCTCCCTCAGACACAAATCACCTTAGCCGATTAACTACACCACACAATCTCCCTCAGACACAAATCACCTTTAATAGCTGATTAGCTATACCACACAATCTCCCTCAGACACAAATCACCTTTAATAGCTGATTAACTACACCACACAATCTCCCTCAGACACAAATCACCTTTAATAGCTGATTAGCTATACCACACAATCTCCCTCAGACACAAATCACCTTTAATAGCTGATTAACTACACCACACAATCTCCCTCAGATACAAATCACCTTTAATAGCTGATTAACTACACCACACAATCTCCCTCAGACACAAATCACCTTTAATAGCTGATTAACTACACCACACAATCTCCCTCAGACACAAATCACCTTTAATAGCTGATTAACTACACCACACAATCTCCCTCAGACACAAATCACCTTTAATAGCTGATTAACTATACCACACAATCTCCCTCAGACACAAATCATCTTTAATAGCTGATTAGCTATACCACACAATCTCCCTCAGATACAAATCACCTTTAATAGCTGATTAACTACACCACACAATCTCCCTCAGACACAAATCACCTTTAATAGCTGATTAACTACACCACACAATCTCCCTCAGACACAAATCACCTTTAATAGCTGATTAACTACACCACACAATCTCCCTCAGACACAAATCACCTTTAATAGCTGATTAACTATACCACACAATCTCCCTCAGATACAAATCACCTTTAATAGCCAATTAACTACACCACACAATCTCCCTCAGATACAAATCACCTTTAATAGCTGATTAACTACACCACACAATCTCCCTCAGACACAAATCACCTTTAATAGCTGATTAACTACACCACACAATCTCCCTCAGACACAAATCACCTTTAATAGCTGATTAACTACACCACACAATCTCCCTCAGACACAAATCACCTTTAATAGCTGAGTAACTACACCACACAATCTCCCTCAGACACAAATCACCTTTAATAGCCAATTAACTATAGCTACACCACACAATCTCACTCAGACACAAATCACCTTTAATAGCCAATTAACTACACCACACAATCTCCCTCAGATACAAATCACCTTTAATAGCTGATTAACTACACCACACAATCTCCCTCAGACACAAATCACCTTAGCCGATTAACTACACCACACAATCTCCCTCAGACACAAATCACCTTTAATAGCTGATTAGCTATACCACACAATCTCCCTCAGACACAAATCACCTTTAATAGCTGATTAACTACACCACACAATCTCCCTCAGACACAAATCACCTTTAATAGCTGATTAGCTATACCACACAATCTCCCTCAGACACAAATCACCTTTAATAGCTGATTAACTACACCACACAATCTCCCTCAGATACAAATCACCTTTAATAGCTGATTAACTACACCACACAATCTCCCTCAGACACAAATCACCTTTAATAGCTGATTAACTACACCACACAATCTACCTCAGACACAAATCACCTTTAATAGCTGATTAACTACACCACACAATCTCCCTCAGACACAAATCACCTTTAATAGCTGATTAACTATACCACACAATCTCCCTCAGACACAAATCATCTTTAATAGCTGATTAGCTATACCACACAATCTCCCTCAGATACAAATCACCTTTAATAGCTGATTAACTACACCACACAAACTCCCTCAGACACAAATCACCTTTAATAGCTGATTAACTACACCACACAATCTCCCTCAGACACAAATCACCTTTAATAGCTGATTAACTACACCACACAATCTCCCTCAGACACAAATCACCTTTAATAGCTGATTAACTATACCACACAATCTCCCTCAGATACAAATCACCTTTAATAGCCAATTAACCATAGCTACACCACACAATCTCCCTCAGACACAAATCACCTTTAATAGCCAATTAACTACACCACACAATCTCCCTCAGATACAAATCACCTTTAATAGCTGATTAACTACACCACACAATCTCCCTCAGACACAAATCACCTTTAATAGCCAATTAACTATAGCTACACCACACAATCTCCCTCAGACACAAATCACCTTTAATAGCCAATTAACTACACCACACAATCTCCCTCAGATACAAATCACCTTTAATAGCTGATTAACTACACCACACAATCTCCCTCAGACACAAATCACCTTAGCCGATTAACTACACCACACAATCTCCCTCAGACACAAATCACCTTTAATAGCTGATTAGCTATACCACACAATCTCCCTCAGACACAAATCACCTTTAATAGCTGATTAGCTATACCACACAATCTCCCTCAGACACAAATCACCTTTAATAGCTGATTAACTACACCACACAATCTCCCTCAGACACAAATCACCTTTAATAGCTGATTAGCTATGCCACACAATCTCCCTCAGACACAAATCACCTTTAATAGCTGATTAACTACACCACACAATCTCCCTCAGACACAAATCATCTTAGCTGATTAACTACACCACACAATCTCCCTCAGACACAAATCACCTTTAATAGCTGATTAACTACACCACACAATCTCCCTCAGACACAAATCACCTTTAATAGCTGATTAACTACACCACAAAATCTCCCTCAGACACAAATCACCTTTAATAGCTGATTAACTACACCACACAATCTCCCTCAGATACAAATAACCTTTAATAGCTGATTAACTACACCATACAATCTCCCTCAGACACAAATCACCTTTAATAGCTGATTAACTACACCACACAATCTCCCTCGGACACAAATCACCTTTAATAGCTGATTAACTACACCACACAATCTCCCTCAGACACAAATCATCTTAGCTGATTAACTACACCACACAATCTCCCTCAGACACAAATCACCTTTAATAGCTGATTAACTACACCACACAATCTCCCTCAGACACAAATCACCTTTAATAGCTGATTAACTACACCACACAATCTCCCTCAGACACAAATCACCTTTAATAGCTGATTAACTACACCACACAATCTCCCTCAGACACAAATCACCTTTAATAGCTGATTAACTACACCACACAATCTCCCTCAGACACAAATCACCTTTAATAGCTGATTAACTACACCACACAATCTCCCTCAGACACAAATCACCTTTAATAGCTGATTAACTACACCACACAATCTCCCTCAGACACAAATCACCTTTAATAGCTGATTAACTACACCACACAATCTCCCTCAGACACAAATCACCTTTAATAGCTGATTAACTACACCACACAATCTCCCTCAGATACAAATCACCTTTAATAGCTGATTAACTACACCACACAATCTCCCTCAGACACAAATCACCTTTAATAGCTGATTAGCTATACCATGCAATCTCCCTCAGATACAAATCACCTTTAATAGCTGATTAACTATACCACACAATCTCCCTCAGACACAAATCACCTTTAATAGCTGATTAACTACACCACACAATCTCCCTCAGACACAAATCACCTTTAATAGCTGATTAACTACACCACACAATCTCCCTCAGATACAAATCACCTTTAATAGCTGATTAACTACACCACCCAATCTCCCTCAGACACAAATCACCTTTAATAGCTGATTAACTACACCACACAATCTCCCTCAGATACAAATCACCTTTAATAGCTGATTAACTACACCACACAATCTCCCTCAGACACAAATCACCTTTAATAGCTGCTTATCTATACCATGCAATCTCCCTCAGATACAAATCACCTTTAATAGCTGATTAACTACACCACACAATCTCCCTCAGACACAAATCACCTTTAATAGCTGATTAACTACACCACACAATCTCCCTCAGACACAAATCACCTTTAATAGCTGATTAACTACACCACACAATCTCCCTCAGACACAAATCACCTGAGCCGATTGACTATCTTATTTGGTTTTCCAATCTGAGTGTATGTACCTAATGAAGGTTGTTCCAGATATCTACGTTTTTATTTACAGGTGAATCTTGTTATCTCAAAATCAGCTTATACGAAATTTCGGTTACGTCAACTTTATTCTGAAGTTCTGTTTTGAACTTAAAGATTTTCATCTAAGTTTACTCCTCTGATCTCAAATTTCGATGTCGAAATTTCGAGTTCCTCGAAGTAACTTTTCAGTCCCTACAAATCCATTCAAATTCTGTTCATTATGTCAAAATTATAAGTTATATCATTAACAAACCGGTCAAGGTGTCAACAGCATGGCCTCCCTTCAACTTACCTTATTTGTTTTTATTCCCAATTCAAAAATATTTTTATGTTCATAAAATTTGTGATGATATTGATTGCAGGTTTATGGAGTCATGTGGAAATGAACTAAGCTGCCTATATTTAGCCAACTGTAAATTTGTGGAGTCAGACGTGTTGAGATTAATATCAGAGCATTGTCCTAAATTATCAGGTATTGCATAATGATAGGCACATATTTGTAATATGCTGCTTGAAAAATGATAGGGAATTGATAATTTTTGCTTGATCTATCAATTTGTTAGAAAAATGATGAAATTTCATGTCAAGTCACATTCAGCAGCTCAGACTCAATCAATCAATCAATACAATGATCAATGATGTACAGTTGGGGATCAATCATATTTGTAGTTTCTTAGAAGAAAATATTGAAACAAAATTAAATTGTGTTATCGATGATTTGTACATTTTCCCTTTGATCTTTACACATGATAATGTCTATTCTAATGTAGTTGTTTACACATGATAATGTCTATTCTAATGTAGTTGTTTACACATGATAATGTCTATTCTAATGTAGTTGTTTACACATGATAATGTCTATTCTAATGTAGTTGTTTAATATTACTGGTTTGTGATTGGACAATGCTGTAATTTTCAAGGTATCAATTCCACAGTTGAAATATCATGAGAATTTTAGCCGATTATCGCTTATGTCATCTTTTCAATAATGTGGCAATGCATATGATTACATTAGAATGCAGATAACTGTATTGTATTTGAAAATTTCACAGCATTAATTGTCGATTTAATGGTGTAATTTTCACGGTATCAATTCCACGGTTGAAATAGCCTAAGATATTCTTAGAATTTTAGCTGATTACCGCTTACATCATCTTGTCAATAATGTGGCAATGCACATCTATGCACATGATTACATTAGAATGCAGATAACTGTATTGTATTTGAAAATTTCACGGCATCAATTATCAATTTAATGGTCGCAAATATCCGTTTACTGGCTCCACTATCACGTTGCCAGTAAACTCAATTTGCAACCATCAAATCACCAATTGATGCCATGAAATTTTCAAATACATTACAGTTATCTCCTAATTATCAAGCAACTAGTGTGATATTAACATAATATAGCTTTTTTCTAGGGTGACGTCATAATGACATTATGTTACCAATCCTTGATAAACATTCTATCTTTGATATGTTTTGCTCAAAATAATTTTTTCATGGCACCTCACATCTCAGGAATCACCTTCGATGTTATATTAAGCTGAGAAATCCATTCCCGTAAAACAAACTAATGATAGAATATTTTTATTACATACTTACCAATGATATGTTAGTTTTTTACATTCGATTGGAAGTAAAATGGCCATAAATTCATGGCCCAGACTGATTACCCATATCAGGGTTCTCTCTTCTAAATAACCTGTACCCATATCAGGGTTCTCTCTTCTAAATAACCTGTACCCATATCAGGGTTCTCTCTTATAAATAACCTGTACCCATATCAGGGTTCTCTCTTATAAATAACCTGTACCCATATCAGGGTTCTCTCTTATAAATAACCTGTACCCATATCAGGGTTCTCTCTTATAAATAACCTGTACCCATATCAGGGTTCTCTCTTATAAATAACCTGTACCCATATCAGGGTTCTCTCTTATAAATAACCTGTACCCATATCAGGGTTCTCTCTTATAAATAACCTGTACCCATATCAGGGTTCTCTCTTATAAATAACCTGTACCAGTACCTCTCTGACAAGTTACTTTCATCATGTATGATGTTTCAGATTGCTTCTATGTGAAATGTTACCATTAATATTTATTGGGGTAGTCATGCTCTTGTTTGACAATAGTGTTCTGAGAGTTTATCTGGTTAATTTATAATCATTTTCCTATAAAGTTATTGATTCTTAGTTATTTCCATTTTTGATTTGCCTTGTAAAAAACCTGATTTGTCAGAAGTCTATAATAAAAAGATTAATACATGACCTTTTTCATATCAACTCGGAGGTCTCAGGATGATACCCTGGCCAATATTAGAAAGGTCATGCTTTAATCTGTATGTAATACATGTATCTGAAGTATCTGCATTAATTATTGCTATTTATAGTTTTAAACTTACAGATTTGTATTGGACTAGATATATCTATTTTAATGATTTCTATTTATAGATTTAGACTTACAAAGTTGTATGGGACTAGACGGCATTGGATTAATATATTTAACAAAACTTAAAACTCTGAAGAAGTTAAATCTGTATAGAACACAAATAGATATACACAGTCTTATAGCCATAATAAGGTTAGTATAGTTCATAGGTCAAGATTGATTTTGATAATATTACAATTTTTGAAGTCACATATTTATTTATTCTTGAAAGAGGTGAAGGTTATGATAATTTTTATGAGACTTTTTGGAAAAGGTACAATCAAAGATTTTTAATACCCTTTAATGTCTTCAAAGTATGTATAGCCCCATTTTTGGAGCTTTCAATAATTTGATCGAAATCCTGCAATGACCATTCCTTCTATAGCTTTAATCATAAAACACTGTCTTATTTATAGTATACACTTATTGACTATAAGGGTAATGGCAAGTTTATTGTTCCACAAGACATCTTCTATATATATATACCCAAGGCGAAGCTGAGGGCAATAGTTAGTGTAGAGGTGAACAATAAACTTGCTATTATCCAAATATCCAGTCAATAAGTTTTTTTTATCATACCCTACAGCATAAGAGACAAAACTGTGTGCCATGTTTGTTGTAGTCGTCTGTGGGTTTCGGGATTTAGTTTAGCATAGGAAAAATCACAAGAATTTGAATTTCTATTACCATGCTTCCTCCAATGAATCAACAGGATTAAAAATTCAGTGAAAATATATCATGTCTCCCTTGAATAGCACAGGAGAGGTGAATAGTCTTTTTTACCAGTTGATAGAATATTTATTAACAAGTCTTTTTAACACGAAAACTTCTACTGAAGTATAATAACAGGTTTTATTGATAACAGATAGATATGTAAATATGTCCCAAACAATGTTACAATGAAACACTTGTCAAAAGTTATGATCTATTCATAAATTTATGGTACATGTGTGATAATGTTTTAAATGTTTTGAAGGTTTTTTTTTCTAATTTTCAAGAATGTTTTTTAAATATCTAGTATGGTAGTTGGATTTTCAATCAGTGCCTATCACTACTAAAGAGGTGAAGGTTATGATAAAGTTGTGAGAAACTCATTTATCGCAAGGTGTACTCGATACAACATAATGTGATAAAGTTTTCAGTGACTTGTTGCAGGTCCGTGGTTTCCTCCACCAATAAAACTGACCGTCACAATATAACTGAAATACTGTTGAAAGTAAACACTATAACTTTAAGCTTTACCCTCTAGTAAACACCATAACTTTAAGCCTTACCCTCTAGTAAACACCATGACTTTAAACTTTACCCTCTAGTAAACACTATAACTGTAAGCCTTATCCTCTAGTAAACACCATAACTTTAAGCCTTACCCTCTAGTAAACACCATAACTTTAAGCCTTACCCTCTAGTAAACACTATAACTGTAAGCCTTACCCTCTAGTAAACACCATGACTTTAAGCCTTATCCTCTAGTAAACACCAGAACTTTAAGCCTTACCCTCTAGTAAACACTATAACTTTAAGCCTTACCCTCTAGTAAACACCATAACTTTCAGCCTTACCCTCTAGTAAACACTATAACTTTAAGCCTTACCCTCTAGTAAACAACATAACTTTAAGCCTTACCCTCTAGTAAACACCATAACTTTAAGCCTTACCCTCTAGTAAACACTATAACTTTAAGCCTTACCCTCTAGTAAACACCATAACTTTAAGCCTTACCCTCTAGTAAACACCATAACTTTAAGCCTTACCCTCTAGTAAACACCATAACTGTACGCCTTACCCTCTAGTAAATACTATAACTTTAAGCCTTACCCTCTAGTAAACACCATAACTTTAAGATTTACCCTCTAGTAAACACCATAACTTTAAGCCTTACCCTCTAGTAAACACCATGACGTTAAGCTTTACCCTCTAGTAAACACCATAACTTTAAGCCTTACCCTCTAGTAAACACTATAACTTTAAGCCTTACCCTCTAGTAAACACCATAACTTTAAGCCTTACCCTCTAGTAAACACTATAACTTTAAGCCTTACCCTCTAGTAAACACCATAACTTTAAGCCTTACCCTCTAGTAAACACCATAACTTTAAGCCTTACCCTCTAGTAAACACTATAACTTTAAGCCTTACCCTCTAGTAAACACCATAACTTTAAGCCTTACCCTCTAGTAAACACCATAACTTTAAGCCTTACCCTCTAGTAAACACCATAACTGTAAGCCTTACCCTCTAGTAAATACTATAACTTTAAGCCTTACCCTCTAGTAAACACCATAACTTTAAGCTTTATCCTCTAGTAAACACCATGACGTTAAGCTTTACCCTCTAGTAAACACCATAACTTTAAGCCTTACCCTCTAGTAAACACTATAACTTTAAGCCTTACCCTCTAGTAAACACCATAACTTTAAGCCTTACCCTCTAGTAAACACCATGACTTTAAGCTTTACCCTCTAGTAAACACCATAACTTTAAGCCTTACCCTCTAGTAAACACTATAACTTTAAGCCTTACCCTCTAGTAAACAACATAACTTTAAGCCTTACCCTCTAGTAAACACCATAACTTTAAGCCTTACCCTCTAGTAAACACTATAACTTTAAGCCTTACCCTCTAGTAAACACCATAACTTTAAGCCTTACCCTCTAGTAAACACCATAACTTTAAGCCTTACCCTCTAGTAAACACCATAACTGTACGCCTTACCCTCTAGTAAATACTATAACTTTAAGCCTTACCCTCTAGTAAACACCATAACTTTAAGATTTACCCTCTAGTAAACACTATAACTTTAAGCCTTACCCTCTAGTAAACACCATGACGTTAAGCTTTACCCTCTAGTAAACACCATAACTTTAAGCCTTACCCTCTAGTAAACACTATAACTTTAAGCCTTACCCTCTAGTAAACACCATGACTTTAAGCTTTACCCTCTAGTAAACACCATAACTTTAAGCCTTACCCTCTAGTAAACACCATAACTTTAAGCCTTACCCTCTAGTAAACACTATAACTTTAAGCCTTACCCTCTAGTAAACACTATAACTTTAAGCCTTACCCTCTAGTAAACACCATAACTTTAAGCCTTACCCTCTAGTAAACACTATAACTTTAAGCCTTACCCTCTAGTAAACACCATAACTTTAAGCCTTACCCTCTAGTAAACACCATAACTTTAAGCCTTACCCTCTAGTAAACACCATAACTGTAAGCCTTACCCTCTAGTAAACACTATAACTTTAAGCCTTACCCTCTAGTAAACACCATAACTTTAAGCCTTACCCTCTAGTAAACACTATAACTGTAAGCCTTACCCTCTAGTAAACACCATGACTTTAAGCCTTATCCTCTAGTAAACACCAGAACTTTAAGCCTTACCCTCTAGTAAACACTATAACTTTAAGCCTTACCCTCTAGTAAACACCATAACTTTCAGCCTTACCCTCTAGTAAACACTATAACTTTAAGCCTTACCCTCTAGTAAACAACATAACTTTAAGCCTTACCCTCTAGTAAACACCATAACTTTAAGCCTTACCCTCTAGTAAACACTATAACTTTAAGCCTTACCCTCTAGTAAACACCATAACTTTATGCCTTACCCTCTAGTAAACACCATAACTTTAAGCCTTACCCTCTAGTAAACACCATAACTGTACGCCTTACCCTCTAGTAAATACTATAACTTTAAGCCTTACCCTCTAGTAAACACCATAACTTTAAGATTTACCCTCTAGTAAACACCATAACTTTAAGCCTTACCCTCTAGTAAACACCATGACGTTAAGCTTTACCCTCTAGTAAACACCATAACTTTAAGCCTTACCCTCTAGTAAACACTATAACTTTAAGCCTTACCCTCTAGTAAACACCATAACTTTAAGCCTTACCCTCTAGTAAACACTATAACTTTAAGCCTTACCCTCTAGTAAACACCATAACTTTAAGCCTTACCCTCTAGTAAACACCATAACTTTAAGCCTTACCCTCTAGTAAACACTATAACTTTAAGCCTTACCCTCTAGTAAACACCATAACTTTAAGCCTTACCCTCTAGTAAACACCATAACTTTAAGCCTTACCCTCTAGTAAACACCATAACTGTAAGCCTTACCCTCTAGTAAATACTATAACTTTAAGCCTTACCCTCTAGTAAACACCATAACTTTAAGCTTTATCCTCTAGTAAACACCATGACGTTAAGCTTTACCCTCTAGTAAACACCATAACTTTAAGCCTTACCCTCTAGTAAACACTATAACTTTAAGCCTTACCCTCTAGTAAACACCATAACTTTAAGCCTTACCCTCTAGTAAACACCATGACTTTAAGCTTTACCCTCTAGTAAACACCATAACTTTAAGCCTTACCCTCTAGTAAACACTATAACTTTAAGCCTTACCCTCTAGTAAACAACATAACTTTAAGCCTTACCCTCTAGTAAACACCATAACTTTAAGCCTTACCCTCTAGTAAACACTATAACTTTAAGCCTTACCCTCTAGTAAACACCATAACTTTAAGCCTTACCCTCTAGTAAACACCATAACTTTAAGCCTTACCCTCTAGTAAACACCATAACTGTACGCCTTACCCTCTAGTAAATACTATAACTTTAAGCCTTACCCTCTAGTAAACACCATAACTTTAAGATTTACCCTCTAGTAAACACTATAACTTTAAGCCTTACCCTCTAGTAAACACCATGACGTTAAGCTTTACCCTCTAGTAAACACCATAACTTTAAGCCTTACCCTCTAGTAAACACTATAACTTTAAGCCTTACCCTCTAGTAAACACCATGACTTTAAGCTTTACCCTCTAGTAAACACCATAACTTTAAGCCTTACCCTCTAGTAAACACCATAACTTTAAGCCTTACCCTCTAGTAAACACTATAACTTTAAGCCTTACCCTCTAGTAAACACTATAACTTTAAGCCTTACCCTCTAGTAAACACCATAACTTTAAGCCTTACCCTCTAGTAAACACTATAACTTTAAGCCTTACCCTCTAGTAAACACCATAACTTTAAGCCTTACCCTCTAGTAAACACCATAACTTTAAGCCTTACCCTCTAGTAAACACCATAACTGTAAGCCTTACCCTCTAGTAAACACTATAACTTTAAGCCTTACCCTCTAGTAAACACCATAACTTTAAGCCTTACCCTCTAGTAAACACCATAACTGTAAGCCTTACCCTCTAGTAAATACTATAACTTTAAGCCTTACCCTCTAGTAAACACCATAACTTTAAGATTTACCCTCTAGTAAACACTATAACTTTAAGCCTTACCCTCTAGTAAACACCATGACGTTAAGCTTTACCCTCTAGTAAACACCATAACTTTAAGCCTTACCCTCTAGTAAACACTATAACTTTAAGCCTTACCCTCTAGTAAACACCATAACTTTAAGCCTTACCCTCTAGTAAACACCATGACTTTAAGCTTTACCCTCTAGTAAACACCATAACTTTAAGCCTTACCCTCTAGTAAACACCATAACTTTAAGCCTTACCCTCTAGTAAACACTATAACTTTAAGCCTTACCCTCTAGTAAACACTATAACTTTAAGCCTTACCCTCTAGTAAACACCATAACTTTAAGCCTTACCCTCTAGTAAACACTATAACTTTAAGCCTTACCCTCTAGTAAACACCATAACTTTAAGCCTTACCCTCTAGTAAACACCATAACTTTAAGCCTTACCCTCTAGTAAACACCATAACTGTAAGCCTTACCCTCTAGTAAATACTATAACTTTAAGCCTTACCCTCTAGTAAACACCATAACTTTAAGCTTTACCCTCTAGTAAACACTATAACTTTAAGCGTTACCCTCTAGTAAACACCATGACGTTAAGCTTTCCCCTCTAGTAAACACCATAACTTTAAGCCTTACCCTCTAGTAAACACTATAACTTTAAGCCTTACCCTCTAGTAAACACCATAACTTTAAGCCTTACCCTCTAGTAAACACCATGACTTTAAGCTTTACCCTCTAGTAAACACCATAACTTTAAGCCTTACCCTCTAGTAAACACCATAACTTTAAGCCTTACCCTCTAGTAAACACTATAACTTTAAGCCTTACCCTCTAGTAAACACTATAACTTTAAGCCTTACCCTCTAGTAAACACCATAACTTTAAGCCTTACCCTCTAGTAAACAATATAACTTTAAGCCTTATCCTCTAGTAAACACTATAACTTTAAGCCTTACCCTCTAGTAAACACTATAACTTTAAGCCTTACCCTTTAGTAAACACCATAACTTTAAGCCTTACCCTCTAGTAAACACTATAACTTTAAGCCTTACCCTCTAGTAAACACCATAACTTTAAGCCTTACCCTCTAGTAAACACTATAACTTTAAGCCTTACCCTCTAGTAAACACTATAACTTTAAGCCTTACCCTCTAGTAAACACTATAACTTTAAGCCTTACCCTCTAGTAAACACCATAACTGTAAGCCTTACCCTCTAGTAAACACTATAACTTTAAGCCTTACCCTCTAGTAAACACCATAACTTTAAGCCTTACCCTCTAGTAAACACCATAACTTTAAGCCTTGCGCTCTAGTAAACACTATAACTTTAAGCCTTACCCTCTAGTAAACACCATAACTTTAAGCTTTACCCTCTAGTAAACACCATAACTTTAAGCTTTACCCTCTAGTAAACACTATAACTTTAAGCCTTACCCTCTAGTAAACACCATAACTTTAAGCTTTACCCTCTAGTAAACACTATAACTTTAAGCCTTACCCTCTAGTAAACTCCATAACTTTAAGCTTTACCCTCTAGTAAACACTATAACTTTAAGCCTTACCCTCTAGTAAACACTATAACTTTAAGCCTTACCCTCTAGTAAACACTATAACTTTAAGCCTTACCCTCTAGTAAACACCATAACTTTAAGCTTTACCCTCTAGTAAACACCATAACTTTAAGCCTTACCCTCTAGTAAACACTATAACTTTAAGCCTTACCCTCTAGTAAACACCATGACTTTAAGCCTTACCCTCTAGTTAACACCATAACTTTAAGCCTTACCCTCTAGTAAACAACATAACTTTAAGCCTTACCCTCTAGTAAACACCATGACTTTAAGCCTTACCCTCTAGTAAACACTATAACTTTAAGCCTTACCCTCTAGTAAACACCATAACTGTAAGCCTTATCCTCTAGTAAATACCATAACTTTAAGCCTTACCCTCTAGTAAACAACATAACTTTAAGCCTTACCCTCTAGTAAACACCATAACTTTAAGCCTTACCCTCTAGTAAACACTATAACTTTAAGCCTTACCCTCTTGTAAACACTATAACTGTAAGCCTTACCCTCTAGTAAACACTATAACTTTAAGCCTTACCCTCTAGTAAACACCATAACTTTAAGCCTTACCCTCTAGTAAACACTATAACTTTAAGCCTTACCCTCTAGTAAACACCATAACTTTAAGCCTTACCCTCTAGTAAACACCATAACTTTAGGCCTTACCCTCTAGTAAACACTATAACTTTAAGCCTTGCCCTCTAGTAAACACTATAACTTTAAGCCTTACCCTCTAGTAAACACCATAACTTTAAGCCTTACCCTCTAGTAAACACCATAACTTTAAGGCTTACCCTCTAGTAAACACCATAACTTTAAGCCTTACCCTCTAGTAAACACCATAACTTTAGGCCTTACCCTCTAGTAAACACTATAACTTTAAGCCTTATCCTCTAGTAAACACCATAACTTTAAGCTTTACCCTCTAGTAAACAACATAACTGTAAACCTTACCCTCTAGTAAACACCATAACTTTAAGCCTTACCCTCTAGTAAACACTATAACTTTAAGCCTTACCCTCTAGTAAACACCATGACTTTAAACCTTACCCTCTAGTAAACACTATAACTTTAAGCCTTACCCTCTAGTAAACACCATGACTTTAAACCTTACCCTCTAGTAAACACTATAACTTTAGGCCTTACCCTCTAGTAAACACCATGACTTTAAGCTTTACCCTCTAGTAAACACCATAACTTTAAGCCTTACCCTCTAGTAAACACCATAACTTTAAGCCTTACTCTCTAGTAAACACCATAACTTTAAGCCTTACCCTCTAGTAAACACCATAACTTTAAGCCTTACCCTCTAGTAAACACCATGACTTTAAGCCTTACCCTCTAGTAAACACCATGACTTTAACCTTTACCCTCTGGTAAACACCATAACTTTAAGCCTTACCCTCTAGTAAGGACACTATAACTTTAAGCCTTACCCTCTAGTAAACACCATAACTTTAAGCCTTACCCTCTAGTAAACACCATAACTTTAAGCCTTACCCTCTAGTAAACACCATAACTTTAAGCCTTACCCTCTAGTAAACACCATAACTGTAAGCCTTACCCTCTAGTAAACACCATAACTTTAAGCTTTACCCTCTAGTAAACACTATAACTTTAAGCCTTACCCTCTAGTAAACACTATAACTTTAAGCCTTACCCTCTAGTAAACACCATAACTTTAGGCCTTGCCCTCTAGTAAACACCATGACTTTAAGCTTTACCCTCTAGTAAACACCATAACTTTAAGCCTTACCCTCTAGTAAACACCATAACTTTAAGCCTTACCCTCTAGTAAACACCATAACTTTAAGCCTTACCCTCTAGTAAACACCATGACTTTAAGCCTTACCCTCTAGTAAACACCATGACTTTAAGCTTTACCCTCTAGTAAACACTATAACTGTAAGCCTTACCCTCTAGTAAATACTATAACTTTAAGCCTTACCCTCTAGTAAACACCATAACTTTAAGCCTTACCCTCTAGTAAATACTATAACTTTAAGCCTTACCCTCTAGTAAACACCATAACTTTAAGCTTTACCCTCTAGTAAACACTATAACTTTAAGCCTTACCCTCTAGTAAACACCATGACGTTAAGCTTTCCCCTCTAGTAAACACCATAACTTTAAGCCTTACCCTCTAGTAAACACTATAACTTTAAGCCATACCCTCTAGTAAACACCATAACTTTAAGCCTTACCCTCTAGTAAACACCATGACTTTAAGCTTTACCCTCTAGTAAACACCATAACTTTAAGCCTTACCCTCTAGTAAACACCATAACTTTAAGCCTTACCCTCTAGTAAACACTATAACTTTAAGCCTTACCCTCTAGTAAACACTATAACTTTAAGCCTTACCCTCTAGTAAACACCATAACTTTAAGCCTTACCCTCTAGTAAACAATATAACTTTAAGCCTTATCCTCTAGTAAACACTATAACTTTAAGCCTTACCCTCTAGTAAACACTATAACTTTAAGCCTTACCCTTTAGTAAACACCATAACTTTAAGCCTTACCCGCTAGTAAACACTATAACTTTAAGCCTTACCCTCTAGTAAACACCATAACTTTAAGCCTTACCCTCTAGTAAACACTATAACTTTAAGCCTTACCCTCTAGTAAACACTATAACTTTAAGCCTTACCCTCTAGTAAACACTATAACTTTAAGCCTTACCCTCTAGTAAACACCATAACTGTAAGCCTTACCCTCTAGTAAACACTATAACTTTAAGCCTTACCCTCTAGTAAACACCATAACTTTAAGCCTTACCCTCTAGTAAACACCATAACTTTAAGCCTTGCCCTCTAGTAAACACTATAACTTTAAGCCTTACCCTCTAGTAAACACCATAACTTTAAGCTTTACCCTCTAGTAAACACCATAACTTTAAGCTTTACCCTCTAGTAAACACTATAACTTTAAGCCTTACCCTCTAGTAAACACTATAACTTTAAGCCTTACCCTCTAGTAAACACTATAACTTTAAGCCTTACCCTCTAGTAAACACCATAACTTTAAGCTTTACCCTCTAGTAAACACCATAACTTTAAGCCTTACCCTCTAGTAAACACTATAACTTTAAGCCTTACCCTCTAGTAAACACCATGACTTTAAGCCTTACCCTCTAGTTAACACCATAACTTTAAGCCTTACCCTCTAGTAAACAACATAACTTTAAGCCTTACCCTCTAGTAAACACCATGACTTTAAGCCTTACCCTCTAGTAAACACTATAACTTTAAGCCTTACCCTCTAGTAAACACCATAACTGTAAGCCTTATCCTCTAGTAAATACCATAACTTTAAGCCTTACCCCCTAGTAAACAACATAACTTTAAGCCTTACCCTCTAGTAAACACCATAACTTTAAGCCTTACCCTCTAGTAAACACTATAACTTTAAGCCTTACCCTCTAGTAAACACTATAACTGTAAGCCTTACCCTCTAGTAAACACTATAACTTTAAGCCTTACCCTCTAGTAAACACCATAACTTTAAGCCTTACCCTCTAGTAAACACTATAACTTTAAGCCTTACCCTCTAGTAAACACCATAACTTTAAGCCTTACCCTCTAGTAAACACCATAACTTTAGGCCTTACCCTCTAGTAAACACTATAACTTTAAGCCTTGCCCTCTAGTAAACACTATAACTTTAAGCCTTACCCTCTAGTAAACACCATAACTTTAAGCCTTACCCTCTAGTAAACACCATAACTTTAAGGCTTACCCTCTAGTAAACACCATAACTTTAAGCCTTACCCTCTAGTAAACACCATAACTTTAGGCCTTACCCTCTAGTAAACACTATAACTTTAAGCCTTATCCTCTAGTAAACACCATAACTTTAAGCTTTACCCTCTAGTAAACAACATAACTGTAAACCTTACCCTCTAGTAAACACCATAACTTTAAGCCTTACCCTCTAGTAAACACTATAACTTTAAGCCTTACCCTCTAGTAAACACCATAACTTTAGGCCTTACCCTCTAGTAAACACCATGACTTTAAGCTTTACCCTCTAGTAAACACCATAACTTTAAGCCTTACCCTCTAGTAAACACCATAACTTTAAGCCTTACCCTCTAGTAAACACCATAACTTTAAGCCTTACCCTCTAGTAAACACCATAACTTTAAGCCTTACCCTCTAGTAAACACCATGACTTTAAGCCTTACCCTCTAGTAAACACCATGACTTTAACCTTTACCCTCTAGTAAACACCATAACTTTAAGCCTTACCCTCTAGTAAGGACACTATAACTTTAAGCCTTACCCTCTAGTAAACACCATAACTTTAAGCCTTACCCTCTAGTAAACACCATAACTTTAAGCCTTACCCTCTAGTAAACACCATAACTTTAAGCCTTACCCTCTAGTAAACACCATAACTGTAAGCCTTACCCTCTAGTAAACACCATAACTTTAAGCTTTACCCTCTAGTAAACACTATAACTTTAAGCCTTACCCTCTAGTAAACACTATAACTTTAAGCCTTACCCTCTAGTAAACACCATAACTTTAGGCCTTGCCCTCTAGTAAACACCATGACTTTAAGCTTTACCCTCTAGTAAACACCATAACTTTAAGCCTTACCCTCTAGTAAACACCATAACTTTAAGCCTTACCCTCTAGTAAACACCATAACTTTAAGCCTTACCCTCTAGTAAACACCATGACTTTAAGCCTTACCCTCTAGTAAACACCATGACTTTAAGCTTTACCCTCTAGTAAACACTATAACTTTAAGCCTTACCCTCTAGTAAACACCATAACTTTAAGCCTTACCCTCTAGTAAACACCATAACTTTAGGCCTTACCCTCTAGTAAACACTATAACTTTAAGCCTTTTCCTCTAGTAAACACCATAACTTTAAGCCTTACCCTCTAGTAAACACTATAACTTTAAGCCTTATCCTCTAGTAAACAACATAACTTTAAGCCTTACCCTCTAGTAAACACCATAACTTTAAGCCTTACCCTCTAGTAAACACTATAACTTTAAGCCTTACCCTCTAGTAAACACTATAACTTTAAGCCCTACCCTCTGGTAAACACTATAACTTTAAGCCTTACCCTCTAGTAAACACCATAACTGTAAGCCTTACACTCTAGTAAACACCATAACTTTAAGCCTTACCCTCTAGTAAACACCATAACTTTAGGCCTTACTCTCTAGTAAATACCATAACTTTAGGCCTTACCCTCTAGTAAACACCATAACTTTAAGCCTTACCCTCTAGTAAACACTATAACTTTAAGCCTTACCCTCTAGTAAACACCATAACTTTAAGCCTTACCTTCTAGTAAACACCATAACTTTAAGCCTTACCCTCTAGTAAACACCATAACGTTAAGCCTTACCCTCTAGTAAACACCATAACTTTAAGCCTTACCCTCTAGTAAACACTATAACTTTAAGCCTTATCCTCTAGTAAACACCATAACTTTAAGCTTTACCCTCTAGTAAACAACATAACTGTAAACCTTACCCTCTAGTAAACACCATAACTTTAAGCCTTACCCTCTAGTAAACACTATAACTTTATAACTTTAAGCCTTACCCTCTAGTAAACACCATAACTTTAGGCCTTACCCTCTAGTAAACACCATGACTTTAAGCTTTACCCTCTAGTAAACACCATAACTTTAAGCCTTACCCTCTAGTAAACACCATATCTTTAAGACTTACCCTCTAGTAAACACCATAACTTTAAGCCTTACCCTCTAGTAAACACCATGACTTTAAGCCTTACCCTCTAGTAAACACCATGACTTTAAGCTTTACTCTCTAGTAAACACTATAACTTTAAGCCTTACCCTCTAGTAAACACCATAACTTTAAGCCTTACCCTCTAGTAAACACTATAACTTTAAGCCTTACCCTCTAGTAAACACTATAACTTTAAGCCTTACCCTCTAGTAAACACCATAACTGTAAGCCTTACCCTCTAGTAAACACCATAACTTTAAGCCTTACCCTCTAGTAAACACCATAACTTTAGGCCTTACTCTCTAGTAAACACCATAACTTTAAGCCTTACCCTCTAGTAAACACCATGACTTTAAGCTTTACCCTCTAGTAAACACCATAACTTTCAGCCTTACCCTCTAGTAAACAACATAACTTTAAGCCTTACCCTCTAGTAAACACCATAACTTTAAGCCTTACCCTCTAGTAAACACCATAACTTTAAGCCTTACCCTCTAGTAAACACCATAACTTTAAGCCTTACCCTCTAGTAAACACCATAACTTTAAGCCTTACCCTCTAGTAAACACCATAACTTTAAGCTTTACCCTCTAGTAAACACTATAACTTTAAGCCTTACCCTCTAGTAAACACCATGACGTTAAGCTTTACCCTCTAGTAAACACCATAACTTTAAGCCTTACCCTCTAGTAAACACTATAACTTTAAGCCTTACCCTCTAGTAAACACCATAACTTTAAGCTTTACCCTCTAGTAAACAGCATGACTTTAAGCTTTACCCTCTAGTAAACACCATAACTGTAAGCCTTACCCTCTAGTAAACACCATAACTGTAAGCCTTACCCTCTAGTAAACACTATAACTTTAAGACTTACCCTCTAGTAAACACCATAACTTTAAGCCTTACCCTCTAGTAAACACCATGACTTTAAGCTTTACCCTCTAGTAAACACCATAACTGTAAGCCTTACCCTCTATTAAACACCATAACTGTAAGCCTTACCCTCTAGTAAACACCATAACTTTAAGCCTTACCCTCTAGTAAACACCATAACTTTAGGCCTTACTTTCTAGTAAATACCATAACTTTAGGCCTTACCCTCTAGTAAACACCATAACTTTAAGCCTTACCCTCTAGTAAACACTATAACTTTAAGCCTTACCCTCTAGTAAACACCATAACTTTAAGCCTTACCCTCTAGTAAACACCATAACTTTAGGCCTTACTCTCTAGTAAATACCATAACTTTAGGCCTTACCCTCTAGTAAACATCATAACTTTAAGCCTTACCCTCTAGTAAACACCATAACTTTAAGCCTTACCCTCTAGTAAACACCATAACTTTAAGCCTTACCCTCTAGTAAACACCATAACTTTAAGCCTTACCCTCTAGTAAACACTATAACTTTAAGCCTTATCCTCTAGTAAACACCATAACTTTAAGCTTTACCCTCTAGTAAACAACATAACTGTAAACCTTACCCTCTAGTAAACACCATAACTTTAAGCCTTACCCTCTAGTAAACACTTTAACTTTAAGCCTTACCCTCTAGTAAACACCATAACTTTAGGCCTTACTCTCTAGTAAATACCATAACTTTAGGCCTTACCCTCTAGTAAACACCATGACTTTAAGCTTTACCCTCTAGTAAACACCATAACTTTAAGCCTTACCCTCTAGTAAACACCATAACTTTAAGCCTTACCCTCTAGTAAACACCATAACTTTAAGCCTTACCCTCTAGTAAACACCATGACTTTAAGCCTTACCCTCTATTAAACACCATGACTTTAAGCTTTACCCTCTAGTAAACACTATAACTGTAAGCCTCACCCTCTATTAAACACCTTAACTTTAAGCCTTACCCTCTAGTAAACACCATAACTTTAAGCCTTACCCTCTAGTAAACACTATAACTTTAAGCCTTACCCTCTAGTAAACACCATGACTTTAAGCCTTATCCTCTAGTAAACACCATAACTTTAAGCCTTGCCCTCTAGTAAACACCATAACTTTAAGCCTTACCCTCTAGTAAACACCATAACTGTAAGCCTTACCCTCTAGTAAACACCATAACTTTAAGCTTTACCCTCTAGTAAACACTATAACTTTAAGCCTTACCCTCTAGTAAACACTATAACTTTAAGCCTTACCCTCTAGTAAACACCATAACTTTAGGCCTTGCCCTCTAGTAAACACCATGACTTTAAGCTTTACCCTCTAGTAAACACTATAACTTTAAGCCTTACCCTCTAGTAAACACCATAACTTTAAGCCTTACCCTCTAGTAAACACCATAACTTTAAGCCTTACCCTCTAGTAAACACCATAACTTTAAGCCTTACCCTCTAGTAAACACCATGACTTTAAGCCTTACCCTCTATTAAACACCATGACTTTAAGCTTTACCCTCTAGTAAACACTATAACTGTAAGCCTCACCCTCTAGTAAACACCATAACTTTAAGCCTTACCCTCTACTAAACACCATAACTTTAAGCCTTACCCTCTAGTAAACACTATAACTGTAAGCCTTACCCTCTAGTAAACACCATGACTTTAAGCCTTATCTTCTAGTAAACACCAGAACTTTAAGCCTTACCCTCTAGTAAACACCATAACTTTAAGCCTTACCCTCTAGTGAACACCATAACTTTAAGCCTTACCCTCTAGTAAACACCATGACTTTAAGCCTTACCCTCTAGTAAACACCATGACTTTAACCTTTACCCTCTAGTAAACACCATAACTTTCAGCCTTACCCTCTAGTAAACAACATAACTTTAAGCCTTACCCTCTAGTAAACACCATAACTTTAAGCCTTACCCTCTAGTAAACACCATAACTTTAAGCCTTACCCTCTAGTAAACACCATAACTTTAAGCCTTACCCTCTAGTAAACACCATAACTGTAAGCCTTACCCTCTAGTAAACACTATAACTGTAAGCCTTACCCTCTAGTAAACACCATAACTTTAAGCTTTACCCTCTAGTAAACACTATAACTTTAAGCCTTACCCTCTAGTAAACACTATAACTTTAAGCCTTACCCTCTAGTAAACACCATAAATTTAGGCCTTGCCCTCTAGTAAACACCATGACTTTAAGCTTTACCCTCTAGTAAACACCATAACTTTAAGCCTTACCCTCTAGTAAACACCATAACTTTAAGCCTTACCCTCTAGTAAACACCATAACTTTAAGCCTTACCCTCTAGTAAACACCATGACTTTAACCTTACCCTCTAGTAAACACCATGACTTTAAGCTTTACCCTCTAGTAAACACTATAACTTTAAGCCTTACCCTCTAGTAAACACCATAACTTTAAGCCTTACCCTCTAGTAAACACCATAACTTTAGGCCTTACCCTCTAGTAAACACTATAACTTTAAGCCTTTTCCTCTAATAAACACCATAACTTTAAGCCTTACCCACTAGTAAACACTATAACTTTAAGCCTTACCCTCTAGTAAACAACATAACTTTAAGCCTTACCCTCTAGTAAACACCATAACTTTAAGCCTTACCCTCTAGTAAACACTATAACTTTAGACCTTACCCTCTAGTAAACACTATAACTTTAAGCCTTACCCTCTAGTAAACACCATAACTGTAAGCCTTACCCTCTAGTAAACACCATAACTTTAAGCCTTACCCTCTGGTAAACACTATAACTTTAAGCCTTACCCTCTAGTAAACACCATAACTGTAAGCCTTACCCTCTAGTAAACACCATAACTTTAAGCCTTACCCTCTAGTAAACACCATAACTTTAGGCCTTACTCTCTAGTAAATATCATAACTTTAGGCCTTACCCTCTAGTAAACACCATAACTTTAAGCCTTACCCTCTAGTAAACACTATAACTTTAAGCCTTACCCTCTAGTAAACACCATAACTTTAAGCCTTACCCTCTAGTAAACACCATAACTTTAAGCCTTACCCTCTAGTAAACACCATAACTTTAAGCCTTACCCTCTAGTAAACACCATAACTTTAAGCCTTACCCTCTAGTAAACACTATAACTTTAAGCCTTATCCTCTAGTAAACACCATAACTTTAAGCTTTACCCTCTAGTAAACAACATAACTGTAAACCTTACCCTCTAGTAAACACCATAACCCTCTAGTAAACACCATAACTTTAGGCCTTACCCTCTAGTAAACACCATGACTTTAAGCTTTACCCTCTAGTAAACACCATAACTTTAAGCCTTACCCTCTAGTAAACACCATAACTTTAAGCCTTACCCTCTAGTAAACACCATGACTTTAAGCCTTACCCTCTATTAAACACCATGACTTTAAGCTTTACCCTCTAGTAAACACTATAACTGTAAGCCTCACCCTCTAGTAAACACCATAACTTTAAGCCTTACCCTCTACTAAACACCATAACTTTAAGCCTTACCCTCTAGTAAACACTATAACTGTAAGCCTTACCCTCTAGTAAACACCATGACTTTAAGCCTTATCTTCTAGTAAACACCAGAACTTTAAGCCTTACCCTCTAGTAAACACCATAACTTTAAGCCTTACCCTCTAGTGAACACCATAACTTTAAGCCTTACCCTCTAGTAAACACCATGACTTTAAGCCTTACCCTCTAGTAAACACCATGACTTTAACCTTTACCCTCTAGTAAACACCATAACTTTCAGCCTTACCCTCTAGTAAACAACATAACTTTAAGCCTTACCCTCTAGTAAACACCATAACTTTAAGCCTTACCCTCTAGTAAACACCATAACTTTAAGCCTTACCCTCTAGTAAACACCATAACTTTAAGCCTTACCCTCTAGTAAACACCATAACTGTAAGCCTTACCCTCTAGTAAACACTATAACTGTAAGCCTTACCCTCTAGTAAACACCATAACTTTAAGCTTTACCCTCTAGTAAACACTATAACTTTAAGCCTTACCCTCTAGTAAACACTATAACTTTAAGCCTTACCCTCTAGTAAACACCATAAATTTAGGCCTTGCCCTCTAGTAAACACCATGACTTTAAGCTTTACCCTCTAGTAAACACCATAACTTTAAGCCTTACCCTCTAGTAAACACCATAACTTTAAGCCTTACCCTCTAGTAAACACCATAACTTTAAGCCTTACCCTCTAGTAAACACCATGACTTTAACCTTACCCTCTAGTAAACACCATGACTTTAAGCTTTACCCTCTAGTAAACACTATAACTTTAAGCCTTACCCTCTAGTAAACACCATAACTTTAAGCCTTACCCTCTAGTAAACACCATAACTTTAGGCCTTACCCTCTAGTAAACACTATAACTTTAAGCCTTTTCCTCTAATAAACACCATAACTTTAAGCCTTACCCACTAGTAAACACTATAACTTTAAGCCTTACCCTCTAGTAAACAACATAACTTTAAGCCTTACCCTCTAGTAAACACCATAACTTTAAGCCTTACCCTCTAGTAAACACTATAACTTTAGACCTTACCCTCTAGTAAACACTATAACTTTAAGCCTTACCCTCTAGTAAACACCATAACTGTAAGCCTTACCCTCTAGTAAACACCATAACTTTAAGCCTTACCCTCTGGTAAACACTATAACTTTAAGCCTTACCCTCTAGTAAACACCATAACTGTAAGCCTTACCCTCTAGTAAACACCATAACTTTAAGCCTTACCCTCTAGTAAACACCATAACTTTAGGCCTTACTCTCTAGTAAATATCATAACTTTAGGCCTTACCCTCTAGTAAACACCATAACTTTAAGCCTTACCCTCTAGTAAACACTATAACTTTAAGCCTTACCCTCTAGTAAACACCATAACTTTAAGCCTTACCCTCTAGTAAACACCATAACTTTAAGCCTTACCCTCTAGTAAACACCATAACTTTAAGCCTTACCCTCTAGTAAACACCATAACTTTAAGCCTTACCCTCTAGTAAACACTATAACTTTAAGCCTTATCCTCTAGTAAACACCATAACTTTAAGCTTTACCCTCTAGTAAACAACATAACTGTAAACCTTACCCTCTAGTAAACACCATAACCCTCTAGTAAACACCATAACTTTAGGCCTTACCCTCTAGTAAACACCATGACTTTAAGCTTTACCCTCTAGTAAACACCATAACTTTAAGCCTTACCCTCTAGTAAACACCATAACTTTAAGCCTTACCCTCTAGTAAACACCATAACATTAAGCCTTACCCTCTAGTAAACACCATGACTTTAAGCCTTACCCTCTAGTAAACACCATGACTTTAACCTTTACCCTCTAGTAAACACCATAACTTTCAGCCTTACCCTCTAGTAAACAACATAACTTTAAGCCTTACCCTCTAGTAAACACCATAACTTTAAGCCTTACCCTCTAGTAAACACCATAACTTTAAGCCTTACCCTCTAGTAAACACCATAACTTTAAGCCTTACCCTCTAGTAAACACCATAACTTTAAGCCTTACCCTCTAGTAAACACCATAACTGTAAGCCTTACCCTCTAGTAAACACTATAACTGTAAGCCTTACCCTCTAGTAAACACCATAACTTTAAGCTTTACCCTCTAGTAAACACTATAACTTTAAGCCTTACCCTCTAGTAAACACTATAACTTTAAGCCTTACCCTCTAGTAAACACCATAACTTTAGGCCTTGCCCTCTAGTAAACACCATGACTTTAAGCTTTACCCTCTAGTAAACACCATAAATTTAAGCCTTACCCTCTAGTAAACACCATAACTTTAAGCCTTACCCTCTAGTAAACACCATAACTTTAAGCCTTACCCTCTAGTAAACACCATGACTTTAAGCCTTACCCTCTAGTAAACACCATGACTTTAAGCTTTACCCTCTAGTAAACACTATAACTTTAAGCCTTACCCTCTAGTAAACACTATAACTTTAAGCCTTACCCTCTAGTAAACACCATAACTTTAGGCCTTACCCTCTAGTAAACACTAACTTTAAGCCTTTTCCTCTAGTAAACACCATAACTTTAAGCCTTACCCTCTAGTAAACACTATAACTTTAAGCCTTACCCTCTAGTAAACAACATAACTTTAAGCCTTACCCTCTAGTAAACACCATAACTTTAAGCCTTACCCTCTAGTAATCACTATAACTTTAGACCTTACCCTCTAGTAAACACTATAACTTTAAGCCTTACCCTCTGGTAAACACTATAACTTTAAGCCTTACCCTCTAGTAAACACCATAACTGTAAGCCTTACCCTCTAGTAAACACCATAACTTTAAGCCTTACCCTCTAGTAAACACCATAACTTTAAGCCTTACCCTCTAGTAAACACTATAACTTTAAGCCTTACCCTCCAGTAAACACCATAACTTTAAGCCTTACCCTCTAGTAAACACCATAACTTTAAGCCTTACCCTCTAGTAAACACCATAACTTTAAGCCTTACCCTCTAGTAAACACCATAACTTTAAGCCTTACCCTCTAGTAAACACTATACCTTTAAGCCTTATCCTCTAGTAAACACCATAACTTTAAGCTTTACCCTCTAGTAAACAACATAACTGTAAACCTTACCCTCTAGTAAACACCATAACTTTAAGCCTTACTCTCTAGTAAACACTATAACTTTAAGCCTTACCCTCTAGTAAACACCATAACTTTAGGCCTTACCCTCTAGTAAACACCATGACTTTAAGCTTTACCCTCTAGTAAACACCATAACTTTAAGCCTTACCCTCTAGTAAACACCATAACTTTAAGCCGTACCCTCTAGTAAACACCATAACTTTAAGCCTTACCCTCTAGTAAACACCATGACTTTAAGCCTTACCCTCTAGTAAACACCATGACTTTAAGCTTTACTCTCTAGTAAACACTATAACTGTAAGCCTTACCCTCTAGTAAACACCATAACTTTAAGCCTTACCCTCTAGTAAACACTATAACTTTAAGCCTTACCCTCTAGTAAACACCATAACTGTAAGCCTTACCCTATAGTAAACACCATAACTTTAAGCCTTACCCTCTAGTAAACACCATAACTTTAGGCCTTACTCTCTAGTAAACACCATAACTTTAAGCCTTACCCTCTAGTAAACACCATGACGTTAAGCTTTACCCTCTAGTAAACACCATAACTTTCAGCCTTACCCTCTAGTAAACAACATAACTTTAAGCCTTACCCTCTAGTAAACACCATAACTTTAAGCCTTACCCTCTAGTAAACACCATAACTTTAAGCCTTACCCTCTAGTAAACACCATAACTTTAAGCCTTACCCTCTAGTAAACACCATAACTTTAAGCCTTACCCTCTAGTAAACACTATAACTTTAAGCCTTACCCTCTAGTAAACACCATAACTTTAAGCTTTACCCTCTAGTAAACACTATAACTTTAAGCCTTACCCTCTAGTAAACACCATGACGTTAAGCTTTACCCTCTAGTAAACACCATAACTTTAAGCCTTACCCTCTAGTACACACTATAACTTTAAGCCTTACCCTCTAGTAAACACCATAACTTTAAGCCTTACCCTCTAGTAAACACCATGACTTTAAGCTTTACCCTCTAGTAAACACCATAACTGTAAGCCTTACCCTCTAGTAAACACCATAACTTTAAGCCTTACCCTCTAGTAAACACTATAACTTTAAGCCTTACCCTCTAGTAAACACCATAACTTTAAGCCTTACCCTCTAGTAAACACCATGACTTTAAGCTTTACCCTCTAGTAAACACCATAACTGTAAGCCTTACCCTCTAGTAAACACCATAACTTTAAGCCTTACCCTCTAGTAAACACCATAACTTTAGGCCTTACTCTCTAGTAAATACCATAACTTTAGGCCTTACCCTCTAGTAAACACCATAACTTTAAGCCTTACCCTCTAGTAAACACTATAACTTTAAGCCTTACCCTCTAGTAAACACCATAACTTTAAGCCTTACCCTCTAGTAAACACCATAACGTTAAGCCTTACCCTCTAGTAAACACCATAACTTTAAGCCTTACCCTCTAGTAAACACCATAACTTTAAGCCTTACCCTCTAGTAAACACTATAACTTTAAGACTTATCCTCTAGTAAACACCATAACTTTAAACTTTACCCTCTAGTAAACAACATAACTGTAAACCTTACCCTCTAGTAAACACCATAACTTTAAGCCTTACCCTCTAGTAAACACTATAACTTTAAGCCTTACCCTCTAGTAAACACCATAACTTTAAGCCTTACCCTCTAGTAAACACCATGACTTTAAGCCTTACCCTCTAGTAAACACCATGACTTTAAGCTTTACCCTCTAGTAAACACTATAACTGTAAGCCTTACCCTCTAGTAAACACCATGATTTTAAGCTTTACCCTCTAGTAAACACCATAACTTTAGGCCTTACCCTCTAGTAAACACTATAACTTTAAGCCTTACCCTCTAGTAACTACCATACCTTTAAGCCTTATCCGCTAGTAAACACCATAACTTTAAGCTTTACCCTCTAGTAAACACCATAACTGTAAACCTTACCCTCTAGTAAACACCATAACTTTAAGCCTTACCCTCTAGTAAACACTATAACTTTAAGCCTTACCCTCTAGTAAACACCATAACTTTAGGCCTTACCCTCTAGTAAACACCATGACTTTAAGCTTTACCCTCTAGTAAACACCATAACTTTAAGCCTTACCCTCTAGTAAACACCATAACTTTAAGCCTTACCCTCTAGTAAACACCATAACTTTAAGCCTTACCCTCTAGTAAACACCATGACTTTAAGCCTTACCCTCTAGTAAACACCATGACTTTAAGCTTTACCCTCTAGTAAACACTATAACTGTAAGCCTTACCCTCTAGTAAACACCATAACTTTAAGCCTTACCCTCTAGTAAACACCATAACTTTAAGCCTTACCCTCTAGTAAACACTATAACTGTAAGCCTTACCCTCTAGTAAACACCATGACTTTAAGCCTTATCCTCTAGTAAACACCAGAACTTTAAGCCTTACCCTCTAGTAAACACCATAACTTTAAGCCTTACCCTCTAGTAAACACCATAACTGTAAGCCTTACCCTCTAGTAAACACCATAACTTTAGGCCTTATCCTCTAGTAAACACCATAACTTTAAGCTTTACCCTCTAGTAAACAACATAACTGTAAACCTTACCCTCTAGTAAACACCATAACTTTAAGCCTTACCCTCTAGTAAACACTTTAACTTTAAGCCTTACCCTCTTGTAAACACCATAACTTTAAGCCTTACCCTCTAGTAAACACCATAACTTTAGGCCTTACCCTCTAGTAAACACTAACTTTAAGCCTTTTCCTCTAGTAAACACCATAACTTTAAGCCTTACCCTCTAGTAAACACTATAACTTTAAGCCTTACCCTCTAGTAAACAACATAACTTTAAGCCTTACCCTCTAGTAAACACCATAACTTTAAGCCTTACCCTCTAGTAATCACTATAACTTTAGAACTTACCCTCTAGTAAACACTATAACTTTAAGCCTTACCCTCTGGTAAACACTATAACTTTAAGCCTTACCCTCTAGTAAACACCATAACTGTAAGCCTTACCCTCTAGTAAACACCATAACTTTAAGCCTTACCCTCTAGTAAACACCATAACTTTAAGCCTTACCCTCTAGTAAACACTATAACTTTAAGCCTTACCCTCCAGTAAACACCATAACTTTAAGCCTTACCCTCTAGTAAACACCATAACTTTAAGCCTTACCCTCTAGTAAACACCATAACTTTAAGCCTTACCCTCTAGTAAACACCATAACTTTAAGCCTTACCCTCTAGTAAACACTATACCTTTAAGCCTTATCCTCTAGTAAACACCATAACTTTAAGCTTTACCCTCTAGTAAACAACATAACTGTAAACCTTACCCTCTAGTAAACACCATAACTTTAAGCCTTACCCTCTAGTAAACACTATAACTTTAAGCCTTACCCTCTAGTAAACACCATAACTTTAGGCCTTACCCTCTATTAAACACCATGACTTTAAGCTTTACCCTCTAGTAAACACCATAACTTTAAGCCTTACCCTCTAGTAAACACCATAACTTTAAGCCGTACCCTCTAGTAAACACCATAACTTTAAGCCTTACCCTCTAGTAAACACCATGACTTTAAGCCTTACCCTCTAGTAAACACCATGACTTTAAGCTTTACTCTCTAGTAAACACTATAACTGTAAGCCTTACCCTCTAGTAAACACCATAACTTTAAGCCTTACCCTCTAGTAAACACTATAACTTTAAGCCTTACCCTCTAGTAAACACCATAACTGTAAGCCTTACCCTATAGTAAACACCATAACTTTAAGCCTTACCCTCTAGTAAACACCATAACTTTAGGCCTTACTCTCTAGTAAACACCATAACTTTAAGCCTTACCCTCTAGTAAACACCATGACGTTAAGCTTTACCCTCTAGTAAACACCATAACTTTCAGCCTTACCCTCTAGTAAACAACATAACTTTAAGCCTTACCCTCTAGTAAACACCATAACTTTAAGCCTTACCCTCTAGTAAACACCATAACTTTAAGCCTTACCCTCTAGTAAACACCATAACTTTAAGCCTTACCCTCTAGTAAACACCATAACTTTAAGCCTTACCCTCTAGTAAACACTATAACTTTAAGCCTTACCCTCTAGTAAACACCATAACTTTAAGCTTTACCCTCTAGTAAACACTATAACTTTAAGCCTTACCCTCTAGTAAACACCATGACGTTAAGCTTTACCCTCTAGTAAACACCATAACTTTAAGCCTTACCCTCTAGTACACACTATAACTTTAAGCCTTACCCTCTAGTAAACACCATAACTTTAAGCCTTACCCTCTAGTAAACACCATGACTTTAAGCTTTACCCTCTAGTAAACACCATAACTGTAAGCCTTACCCTCTAGTAAACACCATAACTTTAAGCCTTACCCTCTAGTAAACACTATAACTTTAAGCCTTACCCTCTAGTAAACACCATAACTTTAAGCCTTACCCTCTAGTAAACACCATGACTTTAAGCTTTACCCTCTAGTAAACACCATAACTGTAAGCCTTACCCTCTAGTAAACACCATAACTTTAAGCCTTACCCTCTAGTAAACACCATAACTTTAGGCCTTACTCTCTAGTAAATACCATAACTTTAGGCCTTACCCTCTAGTAAACACCATAACTTTAAGCCTTACCCTCTAGTAAACACTATAACTTTAAGCCTTACCCTCTAGTAAACACCATAACTTTAAGCCTTACCCTCTAGTAAACACCATAACGTTAAGCCTTACCCTCTAGTAAACACCATAACTTTAAGCCTTACCCTCTAGTAAACACCATAACTTTAAGCCTTACCCTCTAGTAAACACTATAACTTTAAGACTTATCCTCTAGTAAACACCATAACTTTAAACTTTACCCTCTAGTAAACAACATAACTGTAAACCTTACCCTCTAGTAAACACCATAACTTTAAGCCTTACCCTCTAGTAAACACTATAACTTTAAGCCTTACCCTCTAGTAAACACCATAACTTTAAGCCTTACCCTCTAGTAAACACCATGACTTTAAGCCTTACCCTCTAGTAAACACCATGACTTTAAGCTTTACCCTCTAGTAAACACTATAACTGTAAGCCTTACCCTCTAGTAAACACCATGATTTTAAGCTTTACCCTCTAGTAAACACCATAACTTTAGGCCTTACCCTCTAGTAAACACTATAACTTTAAGCCTTACCCTCTAGTAACTACCATACCTTTAAGCCTTATCCGCTAGTAAACACCATAACTTTAAGCTTTACCCTCTAGTAAACACCATAACTGTAAACCTTACCCTCTAGTAAACACCATAACTTTAAGCCTTACCCTCTAGTAAACACTATAACTTTAAGCCTTACCCTCTAGTAAACACCATAACTTTAGGCCTTACCCTCTAGTAAACACCATGACTTTAAGCTTTACCCTCTAGTAAACACCATAACTTTAAGCCTTACCCTCTAGTAAACACCATAACTTTAAGCCTTACCCTCTAGTAAACACCATAACTTTAAGCCTTACCCTCTAGTAAACACCATGACTTTAAGCCTTACCCTCTAGTAAACACCATGACTTTAAGCTTTACCCTCTAGTAAACACTATAACTGTAAGCCTTACCCTCTAGTAAACACCATAACTTTAAGCCTTACCCTCTAGTAAACACCATAACTTTAAGCCTTACCCTCTAGTAAACACTATAACTGTAAGCCTTACCCTCTAGTAAACACCATGACTTTAAGCCTTATCCTCTAGTAAACACCAGAACTTTAAGCCTTACCCTCTAGTAAACACCATAACTTTAAGCCTTACCCTCTAGTAAACACCATAACTGTAAGCCTTACCCTCTAGTAAACACCATAACTTTAGGCCTTATCCTCTAGTAAACACCATAACTTTAAGCTTTACCCTCTAGTAAACAACATAACTGTAAACCTTACCCTCTAGTAAACACCATAACTTTAAGCCTTACCCTCTAGTAAACACTTTAACTTTAAGCCTTACCCTCTAGTAAACACCATAACTTTAGGCCTTACACTCTAGTAAACACCATGACTTTAAGCTTTACCCTCTAGTAAACACCATAACTTTAAGCCTTACCCTCTAGTAAACACCATAACTTTAAGCCTTACCCTCTAGTAAACACTATAACTTTAAGCCTTACCCTCCAGTAAACACCATAACTTTAAGCCTTACCCTCTAGTAAACACCATAACTTTAAGCCTTACCCTCTAGTAAACACCATAACTTTAAGCCTTACCCTCTAGTAAACACCATAACTTTAAGCCTTACCCTCTAGTAAACACTATACCTTTAAGCCTTATCCTCTAGTAAACACCATAACTTTAAGCTTTACCCTCTAGTAAACAACATAACTGTAAACCTTACCCTCTAGTAAACACCATAACTTTAAGCCTTACCCTCTAGTAAACACTATAACTTTAAGCCTTACCCTCTAGTAAACACCATAACTTTAGGCCTTACCCTCTAGTAAACACCATGACTTTAAGCTTTACCCTCTAGTAAACACCATAACTTTAAGCCTTACCCTCTAGTAAACACCATAACTTTAAGCCGTACCCTCTAGTAAACACCATAACTTTAAGCCTTACCCTCTAGTAAACACCATGACTTTAAGCCTTACCCTCTAGTAAACACCATGACTTTAAGCTTTACTCTCTAGTAAACACTATAACTGTAAGCCTTACCCTCTAGTAAACACCATAACTTTAAGCCTTACCCTCTAGTAAACACTATAACTTTAAGCCTTACCCTCTAGTAAACACCATAACTGTAAGCCTTACCCTATAGTAAACACCATAACTTTAAGCCTTACCCTCTAGTAAACACCATAACTTTAGGCCTTACTCTCTAGTAAACACCATAACTTTAAGCCTTACCCTCTAGTAAACACCATGACGTTAAGCTTTACCCTCTAGTAAACACCATAACTTTCAGCCTTACCCTCTAGTAAACAACATAACTTTAAGCCTTACCCTCTAGTAAACACCATAACTTTAAGCCTTACCCTCTAGTAAACACCATAACTTTAAGCCTTACCCTCTAGTAAACACCATAACTTTAAGCCTTACCCTCTAGTAAACACCATAACTTTAAGCCTTACCCTCTAGTAAACACTATAACTTTAAGCCTTACCCTCTAGTAAACACCATAACTTTAAGGTTTACCCTCTAGTAAACACTATAACTTTAAGCCTTACCCTCTAGTAAACACCATGACGTTAAGCTTTACCCTCTAGTAAACACCATAACTTTAAGCCTTACCCTCTAGTACACACTATAACTTTAAGCCTTACCCTCTAGTAAACACCATAACTTTAAGCCTTACCCTCTAGTAAACACCATGACTTTAAGCTTTACCCTCTAGTAAACACCATAACTGTAAGCCTTACCCTCTAGTAAACACCATAACTTTAAGCCTTACCCTCTAGTAAACACTATAACTTTAAGCCTTACCCTCTAGTAAACACCATAACTTTAAGCCTTACCCTCTAGTAAACACCATGACTTTAAGCTTTACCCTCTAGTAAACACCATAACTGTAAGCCTTACCCTCTAGTAAACACCATAACTTTAAGCCTTACCCTCTAGTAAACACCATAACTTTAGGCCTTACTCTCTAGTAAATACCATAACTTTAGGCCTTACCCTCTAGTAAACACCATAACTTTAAGCCTTACCCTCTAGTAAACACTATAACTTTAAGCCTTACCCTCTAGTAAACACCATAACTTTAAGCCTTACCCTCTAGTAAACACCATAACGTTAAGCCTTACCCTCTAGTAAACACCATAACTTTAAGCCTTACCCTCTAGTAAACACCATAACTTTAAGCCTTACCCTCTAGTAAACACTATAACTTTAAGACTTATCCTCTAGTAAACACCATAACTTTAAACTTTACCCTCTAGTAAACAACATAACTGTAAACCTTACCCTCTAGTAAACACCATAACTTTAAGCCTTACCCTCTAGTAAACACTATAACTTTAAGCCTTACCCTCTAGTAAACACCATAACTTTAAGCCTTACCCTCTAGTAAACACCATGACTTTAAGCCTTACCCTCTAGTAAACACCATGACTTTAAGCTTTACCCTCTAGTAAACACTATAACTGTAAGCCTTACCCTCTAGTAAACACCATGATTTTAAGCTTTACCCTCTAGTAAACACCATAACTTTAGGCCTTACCCTCTAGTAAAACACTATAACTTTAAGCCTTACCCTCTAGTAACTACCATACCTTTAAGCCTTATCCGCTAGTAAACACCATAACTTTAAGCTTTACCCTCTAGTAAACACCATAACTGTAAACCTTACCCTCTAGTAAACACCATAACTTTAAGCCTTACCCTCTAGTAAACACCATAACTTTAAGCCTTACCCTCTAGTAAACACCATGACTTTAAGCCTTACCCTCTAGTAAACACCATGACTTTAAGCTTTACCCTCTAGTAAACACTATAACTGTAAGCCTTACCCTCTAGTAAACACCATAACTTTAAGCCTTACCCTCTAGTAAACACCATAACTTTAAGCCTTACCCTCTAGTAAACACTATAACTGTAAGCCTTACCCTCTAGTAAACACCATGACTTTAAGCCTTATCCTCTAGTAAACACCAGAACTTTAAGCCTTACCCTCTAGTAAACACCATAACTTTAAGCCTTACCCTCTAGTAAACACCATAACTGTAAGCCTTACCCTCTAGTAAACACCATAACTTTAGGCCTTATCCTCTAGTAAACACCATAACTTTAAGCTTTACCCTCTAGTAAACAACATAACTGTAAACCTTACCCTCTAGTAAACACCATAACTTTAAGCCTTACCCTCTAGTAAACACTTTAACTTTAAGCCTTACCCTCTAGTAAACACCATAACTTTAGGCCTTACACTCTAGTAAACACCATGACTTTAAGCTTTACCCTCTAGTAAACACCATAACTTTAAGCCTTACCCTCTAGTAAACACCATAACTTTAAGCCTTACCCTCTAGTAAACACCATAACTTTAAGCCTTACCCTCTAGTAAACACCATGACTTTAAGCCTTACCCTCTATTAAACACCATGACTTTAAGCTTTACCCTCTAGTAAACACTATAACTGTAAGCCTCACCCTCTATTAAACACCTTAACTTTAAGCCTTACCCTCTAGTAAACACCATAACTTTAAGCCTTACCCTCTAGTAAACACTATAACTTTAAGCCTTACCCTCTAGTAAACACCATGACTTTAAGCCTTATCCTCTAGTAAACACCAGAACTTTAAGCCTTACCCTCTAGTAAACACCATAACTTTAAGCCTTACCCTCTAGTAAACACCATAACTTTAAGCCTTACCCTCTAGTAAACACCATGACTTTAAGCCTTACCCTCTAGTAAACACCATGACTTTAACCTTTACCCTCTAGTAAACACCATAACTTTCAGCCTTACCCTCTAGTAAACAACATAACTTTAAGCCATACCCTCTAGTAAACACCATAACTTTAAGCCTACCCTCTAGTAAACACCATAACTTTAAGCCTTACCCTCTAGTAAACACCATAACTTTAAGCCTTGCCCTCTAGTAAACACCATAACTTTAAGCCTTACCCTCTAGTAAACATCATAACTGTAAGCCTTACCCTCTAGTAAACACCATAACTTTAAGCTTTACCCTCTAGTAAACACTATAACTTTAAGCCTTACCCTCTAGTAAACACTATAACTTTAAGCCTTACCCTCTAGTAAACACCATAACTTTAGGCCTTGCCCTCTAGTAAACACCATGACTTTAAGCTTTACCCTCTAGTAAACACTATAACTTTAAGCCTTACCCTCTAGTAAACACCATAACTTTAAGCCTTACCCTCTAGTAAACACCATAACTTTAAACCTTACCCTCTAGTAAACACCATGACTTTAAGCTTTACCCTCTAGTAAACACCATGACTTTAAGCCTTACCCTCTAGTAAACACCATAACTTTAAGCCTTACCCTCTAGTAAACACCATAACTTTAAGCCTTACCCTCTAGTAAACACCATGACTTTAAGCCTTACCCTCTATTAAACACCATGACTTTAAGCTTTACCCTCTAGTAAACACTATAACTGTAAGCCTCACCCTCTAGTAAACACCATAACTTTAAGCCTTACCCTCTAGTAAACACCATAACTTTAAGCCTTACCCTCTAGTAAACACTATAACTGTAAGCCTTACCCTCTAGTAAACACCATGACTTTAAGCCTTATCCTCTAGTAAACACCAGAACTTTAAGCCTTACCCTCTAGTAAAGACCATAACTTTAAGCCTTACCCTCTAGTAAACACCATAACTTTAAGCCTTACCCTCTAGTAAACACCATGACTTTAAGCCTTACCCTCTAGTAAACACCATGACTTTAACCTTTACCCTCTAGTAAACACCATAACTTTCAGCCTTACCCTCTAGTAAACAACATAACTTTAAGCCTTACCCTCTAGTAAACACCATAACTTTAAGCCTTACCCTCTAGTAAACACCATAACTTTAAGCCTTACCCTCTAGTAAACACCATAACTTTAAGCCTTACCCTCTAGTAAACACCATAACTTTAAGCCTTACCCTCTAGTAAACACCATAACTGTAAGCCTTACCCTCTAGTAAACACTATAACTGTAAGCCTTACCCTCTAGTAAACACCATAACTTTAAGCTTTACCCTCTAGTAAACACTATAACTTTAAGCCGTACCCTCTAGTAAACACTAT
Source organism: Bathymodiolus brooksi (assembly GCA_963680875.1). Lineage (NCBI taxonomy): Eukaryota > Metazoa > Mollusca > Bivalvia > Mytilida > Modiolidae > Bathymodiolus > Bathymodiolus brooksi. Next base: position 2,625,868 of record OY804587.1, on the reverse strand, counting down.
AACTTTAAGCCTTACCCTCTAGTAAACACCATAACTTTAGGCCTTGCCCTCTAGTAAACACCATGACTTTAAGCTTTACCCTCTAGTAAACACCATAACTTTAAGCCTTACCCTCTAGTAAACACCATAACTTTAAGCCTTACCCTCTAGTAAACACTTTAACTTTAAGCCTTACCCTCTAGTAAACACCATAACTTTAGGCCTTACCCTCTAGTAAACACCATGACTTTAAGCTTTACCCTCTAGTAAACACCATAACTTTAAGCCTTACCCTCTAGTAAACACCATAACTTTAAGCCTTACCCTCTAGTAAACACCATAACTTTAAGCCTTACCCTCTAGTAAACACCATGACTTTAAGCCTTACCCTCTATTAAACACCATGACTTTAAGCTTTACCCTCTAGTAAACACTACAACTGTAAGCCTCACCCTCTATTAAACACCTTAACTTTAAGCCTTACCCTCTAGTAAACACCATAACTTTAAGCCTTACCCTCTAGTAAACACTATAACTTTAAGCCTTACCCTCTAGTAAACACCATGACTTTAAGCCTTATCCTCTAGTAAACACCAGAACTTTAAGCCTTACTCTCTAGTAAACACCATAACTTTAAGCCTTACCCTCTAGTAAACACCATAACTTTAAGCCTTACCCTCTAGTAAACACCATGACTTTAAGCCTTACCCTCTAGTAAACACCATGACTTTAACCTTTACCCTCTAGTAAACACCATAACTTTCAGCCTTACCCTCTAGTAAACAACATAACTTTAAGCCTTACCCTCTAGTAAACACCATAACTTTAAGCCTTACCCTCTAGTAAACACCATAACTTTAAGCCTTACCCTCTAGTAAACACCATAACTTTAAGCCTTGCCCTCTAGTAAACACCATAACTTTAAGCCTTACCCTCTAGTAAACACCATAACTGTAAGCCTTACCCTCTAGTAAACACCATAACTTTAAGCTTTTCCCTCTAGTAAACACTATAACTTTAAGCCTTACCCTCTAGTAAACACTATAACTTTAAGCCTTACCCTCTAGTAAACACCATAACTTTAGGCCTTGCCCTCTAGTAAACACCATGACTTTAAGCTTTACCCTCTAGTAAACACTATAACTTTAAGCCTTACCCTCTAGTAAACACCATAACTTTAAGCCTTACCCTCTAGTAAACACCATAACTTTAAGCCTTACCCTCTAGTAAACACCATAACTTTAAACCTTACCCTCTAGTAAACACCATGACTTTAAGCTTTACCCTCTAGTAAACACCATGACTTTAAGCCTTACCCTCTAGTAAACACCATAACTTTAAGCCTTACCCTCTAGTAAACACCATAACTTTAAGCCTTACCCTCTAGTAAACACCATGACTTTAAGCCTTACCCTCTATTAAACACCATGACTTTAAGCTTTACCCTCTAGTAAACACTATAACTGTAAGCCTCACCCTCTAGTAAACACCATAACTTTAAGCCTTACCCTCTAGTAAACACCATAACTTTAAGCCTTACCCTCTAGTAAACACTATAACTGTAAGCCTTACCCTCTAGTAAACACCATGACTTTAAACCTTATCCTCTAGTAAACACCAGAACTTTAAGCCTTACCCTCTAGTAAACACCATAACTTTAAGCCTTACCCTCTAGTAAACACCATAACTTTAAGCCTTACCCTCTAGTAAACACCATGACTTTAAGCCTTACCCTCTAGTAAACACCATGACTTTAACCTTTACCCTCTAGTAAACACCATAACTTTCAGCCTTACCCTCTAGTAAACAACATAACTTTAAGCCTTACCCTCTAGTAAACACCATAACTTTAAGCCTTACCCTCTAGTAAACACCATAACTTTAAGCTTTACCCTCTAGTAAACACCATAACTTTAAGCCTTACCCTCTAGTAAACACCATAACTTTAAGCCTTACCCTCTAGTAAGCACCATAACTGTAAGCCTTACCCTCTAGTAAACACTATAACTGTAAGCCTTACCCTCTAGTAAACACCATAACTTTAAGCTTTACCCTCTAGTAAACACTATAACTTTAAGCCTTACCCTCTAGTAAACACTATAACTTTAAGCCTTACCCTCTAGTAAACACCATAACTTTAGGCCTTGCCCTCTAGTAAACACCATGACTTTAAGCTTTACCCTCTAGTAAACACCATAACTTTAAGCCTTACCCTCTAGTAAACACCATAACTTTAAGCCTTACCCTCTAGTAAACACCCTAACTTTAAGCCTTACCCTCTAGTAAACACCATGACTTTAACCTTACCCTCTAGTAAACACCATGACTTTAAGCCTTACCCTCTAGTAAACACCATAACGTTAGGCCTTACCCTCTAGTAAACACTATAACTTTAAGCCTTTTCCTCTAATAAACACCATAACTTTAAGCCTTACCCTCTAGTAAACACTATAACTTTAAGCCTTACCCTCTAGTAAACAACATAACTTTAAGCCTTACCCTCTAGTAAACACCATAACTTTAAGCCTTACCCTCTAGTAAACACTATAACTGTAGACCTTACCCTCTAGTAAACACTATAACTTTAAGCCTTACCCTCTGGTAAACACTATAACTTTAAGCCTTACCCTCTAGTAAACACCATAACTGTAAGCCTTACCCTCTAGTAAACACCATAACTTTAAGCCTTACCCTCTAGTAAACACCATAAATTTAGGCCTTACTCTCTAGTAAATATCATAACTTTAGGCCTTACCCTCTAGTAAACACCATAACTTTAAGCCTTACCCTCTAGTAAACACTATAAATTTAAGCCTTACCCTCTAGTAAACACCATAACTTTAAGCCTTACCCTCTAGTAAACACCATAACTTTAAGCCTTACCCTCTAGTAAACACCATAACTTTAAGCCTTACCCTCTAGTAAACACCATAACTTTAAGCCTTACCCTCTAGTAAACACTATAACTTTAAGCCTTATCCTCTAGTAAACACCATAACTTTAAGCTTTACCCTCTAGTAAACAACATAACTGTAAACCTTACCCTCTAGTAAACACCATAACTTTAAGCCTTACCCTCTAGTAAACACCATAACTTTAAGCCTTACCCTCTAGTAAACACCATGACTTTAAGCCTTACCCTCTAGTAAACACCATGACTTTAACCTTTACCCTCTAGTAAACACCATAACTTTCAGCCTTACCCTCTAGTAAACAACATAACTTTAAGCCTTACCCTCTAGTAAACACCATAACTTTAAGCCTTACCCTCTAGTAAACACCATAACTTTAAACCTTACCCTCTAGTAAACACCATAACTTTAAGCCTTACCCTCTAGTAAACACCATAACTTTAAGCCTTACCCTCTAGTAAACACCATAACTGTAAGCCTTACCCTCTAGTAAACACTATAACTGTAAGCCTTACCCTCTAGTAAACACCATAACTTTAAGCTTTACCCTCTAGTAAACACTATAACTTTAAGCCTTACCCTCTAGTAAACACTATAACTTTAAGCCTTACCCTCTAGTAAACACCATAACTTTAGGCCTTGCCCTCTAGTAAACACCATGACTTTAAGCTTTACCCTCTAGTAAACACCATAACTTTAAGCCTTACCCTCTAGTAAACACCATAACTTTAAGCCTTACCCTCTAGTAAACACCATAACTTTAAGCCTTACCCTCTAGTAAACACCATGACTTTAAGCCTTACCCTCTAGTAAACACCATGACTTTAAGCTTTACCCTCTAGTAAACACTATAACTTTAAGCCTTACCCTCTAGTAAACACCATAACTTTAAGCCTTACCCCCTAGTAAACACTATAACTTTAAGCCTTTTCCTCTAGTAAACACCATAACTTTAAGCCTTACCCTCTAGTAAACACTATAACTTTAAGCCTTACCCTCTAGTAAACAACATAACTTTAAGCCTTACCCTCTAGTAAACACCATAACTTTAAGCCTTACCCTCTAGTAAACACTATAACTTTAGACCTTACCCTCTAGTAAACACTATAACTTTAAGCCTTACCCTCTAGTAAACACCATAACTGTAAGCCTTACCCTCTAGTAAACACCATAACTTTAAGCCTTACCCTCTAGTAAACACCATAACTTTAAGCCTTACCCTCTAGTAAACACCATAACTTTAAGCCTTGCCCTCTAGTAAACACCATAACTTTAAGCCTTACCCTCTAGTAAACACCATAACTGTAAGCCTTACCCTCTAGTAAACACCATAACTTTAAGCTTTACCCTCTAGTAAACACTATAACTTTAAGCCTTACCCTCTAGTAAACACTATAACTTTAAGCCTTACCCTCTAGTAAACACCATAACTTTAGGCCTTGCCCTCTAGTAAACACCATGACTTTAAGCTTTACCCTCTAGTAAACAATATAACTTTAAGCCTTACCCTCTAGTAAACACCATAACTTTAAGCCTTACCCTCTAGTAAACACCATAACTTTAAGCCTTACCCTCTAGTAAACACCATAACTTTAAACCTTACCCTCTAGTAAACACCATGACTTTAAGCTTTACCCTCTAGTAAACACCATGACTTTAAGCCTTACCCTCTAGTAAACACCATAACTTTAAGCCTTACCCTCTAGTAAACACCATAACTTTAAGCCTTTCCCTCTAGTAAACACCATGACTTTAAGCCTTACCCTCTATTAAACACCATGACTTTAAGCTTTACCCTCTAGTAAACACTATAACTGTAAGCCTCACCCTCTAGTAAACACCATAACTTTAAGCCTTACCCTCTAGTAAACACCATAACTTTAAGCCTTACCCTCTAGTAAACACTATAACTGTAAGCCTTACCCTCTAGTAAACACCATGACTTTAAGCCTTATCCTCTAGTAAACACCAGAACTTTAAGCCTTACCCTCTAGTAAACACCATAACTTTAAGCCTTACCCTCTAGTAAACACCATAACTTTAAGCCTTATCCTCTAGTAAACACCAGAACTTTAAGCCTTACCCTCTAGTAAACACCATAACTTTAAGCCTTACCCTCTAGTAAACACCATAACTTTAAGCCTTACCCTCTAGTAAACACCATAACTTTAAGCCTTACCCTCTAGTAAACACCATAACTTTAAGCCTTACCCTCTAGTAAACACCATAACTGTAAGCCTTACCCTCTAGTAAACACTATAACTGTAAGCCTTACCCTCTAGTAAACACCATAACTTTAAGCTTTACCCTCTAGTAAACACTATAACTTTAAGCCGTACCCTCTAGTAAACACTATAACTTTAAGCCTTACCCTCTAGTAAACACCATAACTTTAGGCCTTGCCCTCTAGTAAACACCATGACTTTAAGCTTTACCCTCTAGTAAACACCATAACTTTAAGCCTTACCCTCTAGTAAACACCATAACTTTAAGCCTTACCCTCTAGTAAACACTTTAACTTTAAGCCTTACCCTCTAGTAAACACCATAACTTTAGGCCTTACCCTCTAGTAAACACCATGACTTTAAGCTTTACCCTCTAGTAAACACCATAACTTTAAGCCTTACCCTCTAGTAAACACCATAACTTTAAGCCTTACCCTCTAGTAAACACCATAACTTTAAGCCTTACCCTCTAGTAAACACCATGACTTTAAGCCTTACCCTCTATTAAACACCATGACTTTAAGCTTTACCCTCTAGTAAACACTACAACTGTAAGCCTCACCCTCTATTAAACACCTTAACTTTAAGCCTTACCCTCTAGTAAACACCATAACTTTAAGCCTTACCCTCTAGTAAACACTATAACTTTAAGCCTTACCCTCTAGTAAACACCATGACTTTAAGCCTTATCCTCTAGTAAACACCAGAACTTTAAGCCTTACTCTCTAGTAAACACCATAACTTTAAGCCTTACCCTCTAGTAAACACCATAACTTTAAGCCTTACCCTCTAGTAAACACCATGACTTTAAGCCTTACCCTCTAGTAAACACCATGACTTTAACCTTTACCCTCTAGTAAACACCATAACTTTCAGCCTTACCCTCTAGTAAACAACATAACTTTAAGCCTTACCCTCTAGTAAACACCATAACTTTAAGCCTTACCCTCTAGTAAACACCATAACTTTAAGCCTTACCCTCTAGTAAACACCATAACTTTAAGCCTTGCCCTCTAGTAAACACCATAACTTTAAGCCTTACCCTCTAGTAAACACCATAACTGTAAGCCTTACCCTCTAGTAAACACCATAACTTTAAGCTTTTCCCTCTAGTAAACACTATAACTTTAAGCCTTACCCTCTAGTAAACACTATAACTTTAAGCCTTACCCTCTAGTAAACACCATAACTTTAGGCCTTGCCCTCTAGTAAACACCATGACTTTAAGCTTTACCCTCTAGTAAACACTATAACTTTAAGCCTTACCCTCTAGTAAACACCATAACTTTAAGCCTTACCCTCTAGTAAACACCATAACTTTAAGCCTTACCCTCTAGTAAACACCATAACTTTAAACCTTACCCTCTAGTAAACACCATGACTTTAAGCTTTACCCTCTAGTAAACATCATGACTTTAAGCCTTACCCTCTAGTAAACACCATAACTTTAAGCCTTACCCTCTAGTAAACACCATAACTTTAAGCCTTACCCTCTAGTAAACACTATAACTTTAAGACTTATCCTCTAGTAAACACCATAACTTTAAACTTTACCCTCTAGTAAACAACATAACTGTAAACCTTACCCTCTAGTAAACACCATAACTTTAAGCCTTACCCTCTAGTAAACACTATAACTTTAAGCCTTACCCTCTAGTAAACACCATAACTTTAAGCCTTACCCTCTAGTAAACACCATGACTTTAAGCCTTACCCTCTAGTAAACACCATGACTTTAAGCTTTACCCTCTAGTAAACACTATAACTGTAAGCCTTACCCTCTAGTAAACACCATGATTTTAAGCTTTACCCTCTAGTAAACACCATAACTTTAGGCCTTACCCTCTAGTAAACACTATAACTTTAAGCCTTACCCTCTAGTAACTACCATACCTTTAAGCCTTATCCGCTAGTAAACACCATAACTTTAAGCTTTACCCTCTAGTAAACACCATAACTGTAAACCTTACCCTCTAGTAAACACCATAACTTTAAGCCTTACCCTCTAGTAAACACTATAACTTTAAGCCTTACCCTCTAGTAAACACCATAACTTTAGGCCTTACCCTCTAGTAAACACCATGACTTTAAGCTTTACCCTCTAGTAAACACCATAACTTTAAGCCTTACCCTCTAGTAAACACCATAACTTTAAGCCTTACCCTCTAGTAAACACCATAACTTTAAGCCTTACCCTCTAGTAAACACCATGACTTTAAGCCTTACCCTCTAGTAAACACCATGACTTTAAGCTTTACCCTCTAGTAAACACTATAACTGTAAGCCTTACCCTCTAGTAAACACCATAACTTTAAGCCTTACCCTCTAGTAAACACCATAACTTTAAGCCTTACCCTCTAGTAAACACTATAACTGTAAGCCTTACCCTCTAGTAAACACCATGACTTTAAGCCTTATCCTCTAGTAAACACCAGAACTTTAAGCCTTACCCTCTAGTAAACACCATAACTTTAAGCCTTACCCTCTAGTAAACACCATAACTGTAAGCCTTACCCTCTAGTAAACACCATAACTTTAGGCCTTATCCTCTAGTAAACACCATAACTTTAAGCTTTACCCTCTAGTAAACAACATAACTGTAAACCTTACCCTCTAGTAAACACCATAACTTTAAGCCTTACCCTCTAGTAAACACTTTAACTTTAAGCCTTACCCTCTAGTAAACACCATAACTTTAGGCCTTACACTCTAGTAAACACCATGACTTTAAGCTTTACCCTCTAGTAAACACCATAACTTTAAGCCTTACCCTCTAGTAAACACCATAACTTTAAGCCTTACCCTCTAGTAAACACTATAACTTTAAGCCTTACCCTCCAGTAAACACCATAACTTTAAGCCTTACCCTCTAGTAAACACCATAACTTTAAGCCTTACCCTCTAGTAAACACCATAACTTTAAGCCTTACCCTCTAGTAAACACCATAACTTTAAGCCTTACCCTCTAGTAAACACTATACCTTTAAGCCTTATCCTCTAGTAAACACCATAACTTTAAGCTTTACCCTCTAGTAAACAACATAACTGTAAACCTTACCCTCTAGTAAACACCATAACTTTAAGCCTTACCCTCTAGTAAACACTATAACTTTAAGCCTTACCCTCTAGTAAACACCATAACTTTAGGCCTTACCCTCTAGTAAACACCATGACTTTAAGCTTTACCCTCTAGTAAACACCATAACTTTAAGCCTTACCCTCTAGTAAACACCATAACTTTAAGCCGTACCCTCTAGTAAACACCATAACTTTAAGCCTTACCCTCTAGTAAACACCATGACTTTAAGCCTTACCCTCTAGTAAACACCATGACTTTAAGCTTTACTCTCTAGTAAACACTATAACTGTAAGCCTTACCCTCTAGTAAACACCATAACTTTAAGCCTTACCCTCTAGTAAACACTATAACTTTAAGCCTTACCCTCTAGTAAACACCATAACTGTAAGCCTTACCCTATAGTAAACACCATAACTTTAAGCCTTACCCTCTAGTAAACACCATAACTTTAGGCCTTACTCTCTAGTAAACACCATAACTTTAAGCCTTACCCTCTAGTAAACACCATGACGTTAAGCTTTACCCTCTAGTAAACACCATAACTTTCAGCCTTACCCTCTAGTAAACAACATAACTTTAAGCCTTACCCTCTAGTAAACACCATAACTTTAAGCCTTACCCTCTAGTAAACACCATAACTTTAAGCCTTACCCTCTAGTAAACACCATAACTTTAAGCCTTACCCTCTAGTAAACACCATAACTTTAAGCCTTACCCTCTAGTAAACACTATAACTTTAAGCCTTACCCTCTAGTAAACACCATAACTTTAAGGTTTACCCTCTAGTAAACACTATAACTTTAAGCCTTACCCTCTAGTAAACACCATGACGTTAAGCTTTACCCTCTAGTAAACACCATAACTTTAAGCCTTACCCTCTAGTACACACTATAACTTTAAGCCTTACCCTCTAGTAAACACCATAACTTTAAGCCTTACCCTCTAGTAAACACCATGACTTTAAGCTTTACCCTCTAGTAAACACCATAACTGTAAGCCTTACCCTCTAGTAAACACCATAACTTTAAGCCTTACCCTCTAGTAAACACTATAACTTTAAGCCTTACCCTCTAGTAAACACCATAACTTTAAGCCTTACCCTCTAGTAAACACCATGACTTTAAGCTTTACCCTCTAGTAAACACCATAACTGTAAGCCTTACCCTCTAGTAAACACCATAACTTTAAGCCTTACCCTCTAGTAAACACCATAACTTTAGGCCTTACTCTCTAGTAAATACCATAACTTTAGGCCTTACCCTCTAGTAAACACCATAACTTTAAGCCTTACCCTCTAGTAAACACTATAACTTTAAGCCTTACCCTCTAGTAAACACCATAACTTTAAGCCTTACCCTCTAGTAAACACCATAACGTTAAGCCTTACCCTCTAGTAAACACCATAACTTTAAGCCTTACCCTCTAGTAAACACCATAACTTTAAGCCTTACCCTCTAGTAAACACTATAACTTTAAGACTTATCCTCTAGTAAACACCATAACTTTAAACTTTACCCTCTAGTAAACAACATAACTGTAAACCTTACCCTCTAGTAAACACCATAACTTTAAGCCTTACCCTCTAGTAAACACTATAACTTTAAGCCTTACCCTCTAGTAAACACCATAACTTTAAGCCTTACCCTCTAGTAAACACCATGACTTTAAGCCTTACCCTCTAGTAAACACCATGACTTTAAGCTTTACCCTCTAGTAAACACTATAACTGTAAGCCTTACCCTCTAGTAAACACCATGATTTTAAGCTTTACCCTCTAGTAAACACCATAACTTTAGGCCTTACCCTCTAGTAAAACACTATAACTTTAAGCCTTACCCTCTAGTAACTACCATACCTTTAAGCCTTATCCGCTAGTAAACACCATAACTTTAAGCTTTACCCTCTAGTAAACACCATAACTGTAAACCTTACCCTCTAGTAAACACCATAACTTTAAGCCTTACCCTCTAGTAAACACCATAACTTTAAGCCTTACCCTCTAGTAAACACCATGACTTTAAGCCTTACCCTCTAGTAAACACCATGACTTTAAGCTTTACCCTCTAGTAAACACTATAACTGTAAGCCTTACCCTCTAGTAAACACCATAACTTTAAGCCTTACCCTCTAGTAAACACCATAACTTTAAGCCTTACCCTCTAGTAAACACTATAACTGTAAGCCTTACCCTCTAGTAAACACCATGACTTTAAGCCTTATCCTCTAGTAAACACCAGAACTTTAAGCCTTACCCTCTAGTAAACACCATAACTTTAAGCCTTACCCTCTAGTAAACACCATAACTGTAAGCCTTACCCTCTAGTAAACACCATAACTTTAGGCCTTATCCTCTAGTAAACACCATAACTTTAAGCTTTACCCTCTAGTAAACAACATAACTGTAAACCTTACCCTCTAGTAAACACCATAACTTTAAGCCTTACCCTCTAGTAAACACTTTAACTTTAAGCCTTACCCTCTAGTAAACACCATAACTTTAGGCCTTACACTCTAGTAAACACCATGACTTTAAGCTTTACCCTCTAGTAAACACCATAACTTTAAGCCTTACCCTCTAGTAAACACCATAACTTTAAGCCTTACCCTCTAGTAAACACCATAACTTTAAGCCTTACCCTCTAGTAAACACCATGACTTTAAGCCTTACCCTCTATTAAACACCATGACTTTAAGCTTTACCCTCTAGTAAACACTATAACTGTAAGCCTCACCCTCTATTAAACACCTTAACTTTAAGCCTTACCCTCTAGTAAACACCATAACTTTAAGCCTTACCCTCTAGTAAACACTATAACTTTAAGCCTTACCCTCTAGTAAACACCATGACTTTAAGCCTTATCCTCTAGTAAACACCAGAACTTTAAGCCTTACCCTCTAGTAAACACCATAACTTTAAGCCTTACCCTCTAGTAAACACCATAACTTTAAGCCTTACCCTCTAGTAAACACCATGACTTTAAGCCTTACCCTCTAGTAAACACCATGACTTTAACCTTTACCCTCTAGTAAACACCATAACTTTCAGCCTTACCCTCTAGTAAACAACATAACTTTAAGCCATACCCTCTAGTAAACACCATAACTTTAAGCCTACCCTCTAGTAAACACCATAACTTTAAGCCTTACCCTCTAGTAAACACCATAACTTTAAGCCTTGCCCTCTAGTAAACACCATAACTTTAAGCCTTACCCTCTAGTAAACATCATAACTGTAAGCCTTACCCTCTAGTAAACACCATAACTTTAAGCTTTACCCTCTAGTAAACACTATAACTTTAAGCCTTACCCTCTAGTAAACACTATAACTTTAAGCCTTACCCTCTAGTAAACACCATAACTTTAGGCCTTGCCCTCTAGTAAACACCATGACTTTAAGCTTTACCCTCTAGTAAACACTATAACTTTAAGCCTTACCCTCTAGTAAACACCATAACTTTAAGCCTTACCCTCTAGTAAACACCATAACTTTAAACCTTACCCTCTAGTAAACACCATGACTTTAAGCTTTACCCTCTAGTAAACACCATGACTTTAAGCCTTACCCTCTAGTAAACACCATAACTTTAAGCCTTACCCTCTAGTAAACACCATAACTTTAAGCCTTACCCTCTAGTAAACACCATGACTTTAAGCCTTACCCTCTATTAAACACCATGACTTTAAGCTTTACCCTCTAGTAAACACTATAACTGTAAGCCTCACCCTCTAGTAAACACCATAACTTTAAGCCTTACCCTCTAGTAAACACCATAACTTTAAGCCTTACCCTCTAGTAAACACTATAACTGTAAGCCTTACCCTCTAGTAAACACCATGACTTTAAGCCTTATCCTCTAGTAAACACCAGAACTTTAAGCCTTACCCTCTAGTAAAGACCATAACTTTAAGCCTTACCCTCTAGTAAACACCATAACTTTAAGCCTTACCCTCTAGTAAACACCATGACTTTAAGCCTTACCCTCTAGTAAACACCATGACTTTAACCTTTACCCTCTAGTAAACACCATAACTTTCAGCCTTACCCTCTAGTAAACAACATAACTTTAAGCCTTACCCTCTAGTAAACACCATAACTTTAAGCCTTACCCTCTAGTAAACACCATAACTTTAAGCCTTACCCTCTAGTAAACACCATAACTTTAAGCCTTACCCTCTAGTAAACACCATAACTTTAAGCCTTACCCTCTAGTAAACACCATAACTGTAAGCCTTACCCTCTAGTAAACACTATAACTGTAAGCCTTACCCTCTAGTAAACACCATAACTTTAAGCTTTACCCTCTAGTAAACACTATAACTTTAAGCCGTACCCTCTAGTAAACACTATAACTTTAAGCCTTACCCTCTAGTAAACACCATAACTTTAGGCCTTGCCCTCTAGTAAACACCATGACTTTAAGCTTTACCCTCTAGTAAACACCATAACTTTAAGCCTTACCCTCTAGTAAACACCATAACTTTAAGCCTTACCCTCTAGTAAACACTTTAACTTTAAGCCTTACCCTCTAGTAAACACCATAACTTTAGGCCTTACCCTCTAGTAAACACCATGACTTTAAGCTTTACCCTCTAGTAAACACCATAACTTTAAGCCTTACCCTCTAGTAAACACCATAACTTTAAGCCTTACCCTCTAGTAAACACCATAACTTTAAGCCTTACCCTCTAGTAAACACCATGACTTTAAGCCTTACCCTCTATTAAACACCATGACTTTAAGCTTTACCCTCTAGTAAACACTACAACTGTAAGCCTCACCCTCTATTAAACACCTTAACTTTAAGCCTTACCCTCTAGTAAACACCATAACTTTAAGCCTTACCCTCTAGTAAACACTATAACTTTAAGCCTTACCCTCTAGTAAACACCATGACTTTAAGCCTTATCCTCTAGTAAACACCAGAACTTTAAGCCTTACTCTCTAGTAAACACCATAACTTTAAGCCTTACCCTCTAGTAAACACCATAACTTTAAGCCTTACCCTCTAGTAAACACCATGACTTTAAGCCTTACCCTCTAGTAAACACCATGACTTTAACCTTTACCCTCTAGTAAACACCATAACTTTCAGCCTTACCCTCTAGTAAACAACATAACTTTAAGCCTTACCCTCTAGTAAACACCATAACTTTAAGCCTTACCCTCTAGTAAACACCATAACTTTAAGCCTTACCCTCTAGTAAACACCATAACTTTAAGCCTTGCCCTCTAGTAAACACCATAACTTTAAGCCTTACCCTCTAGTAAACACCATAACTGTAAGCCTTACCCTCTAGTAAACACCATAACTTTAAGCTTTTCCCTCTAGTAAACACTATAACTTTAAGCCTTACCCTCTAGTAAACACTATAACTTTAAGCCTTACCCTCTAGTAAACACCATAACTTTAGGCCTTGCCCTCTAGTAAACACCATGACTTTAAGCTTTACCCTCTAGTAAACACTATAACTTTAAGCCTTACCCTCTAGTAAACACCATAACTTTAAGCCTTACCCTCTAGTAAACACCATAACTTTAAGCCTTACCCTCTAGTAAACACCATAACTTTAAACCTTACCCTCTAGTAAACACCATGACTTTAAGCTTTACCCTCTAGTAAACACCATGACTTTAAGCCTTACCCTCTAGTAAACACCATAACTTTAAGCCTTACCCTCTAGTAAACACCATAACTTTAAGCCTTACCCTCTAGTAAACACCATGACTTTAAGCCTTACCCTCTATTAAACACCATGACTTTAAGCTTTACCCTCTAGTAAACACTATAACTGTAAGCCTCACCCTCTAGTAAACACCATAACTTTAAGCCTTACCCTCTAGTAAACACCATAACTTTAAGCCTTACCCTCTAGTAAACACTATAACTGTAAGCCTTACCCTCTAGTAAACACCATGACTTTAAGCCTTATCCTCTAGTAAACACCAGAACTTTAAGCCTTACCCTCTAGTAAACACCATAACTTTAAGCCTTACCCTCTAGTAAACACCATAACTTTAAGCCTTACCCTCTAGTAAACACCATGACTTTAAGCCTTACCCTCTAGTAAACACCATGACTTTAACCTTTACCCTCTAGTAAACACCATAACTTTCAGCCTTACCCTCTAGTAAACAACATAACTTTAAGCCTTACCCTCTAGTAAACACCATAACTTTAAGCCTTACCCTCTAGTAAACACCATAACTTTAAGCTTTACCCTCTAGTAAACACCATAACTTTAAGCCTTACCCTCTAGTAAACACCATAACTTTAAGCCTTACCCTCTAGTAAGCACCATAACTGTAAGCCTTACCCTCTAGTAAACACTATAACTGTAAGCCTTACCCTCTAGTAAACACCATAACTTTAAGCTTTACCCTCTAGTAAACACTATAACTTTAAGCCTTACCCTCTAGTAAACACTATAACTTTAAGCCTTACCCTCTAGTAAACACCATAACTTTAGGCCTTGCCCTCTAGTAAACACCATGACTTTAAGCTTTACCCTCTAGTAAACACCATAACTTTAAGCCTTACCCTCTAGTAAACACCATAACTTTAAGCCTTACCCTCTAGTAAACACCCTAACTTTAAGCCTTACCCTCTAGTAAACACCATGACTTTAACCTTACCCTCTAGTAAACACCATGACTTTAAGCCTTACCCTCTAGTAAACACCATAACGTTAGGCCTTACCCTCTAGTAAACACTATAACTTTAAGCCTTTTCCTCTAATAAACACCATAACTTTAAGCCTTACCCTCTAGTAAACACTATAACTTTAAGCCTTACCCTCTAGTAAACAACATAACTTTAAGCCTTACCCTCTAGTAAACACCATAACTTTAAGCCTTACCCTCTAGTAAACACTATAACTGTAGACCTTACCCTCTAGTAAACACTATAACTTTAAGCCTTACCCTCTGGTAAACACTATAACTTTAAGCCTTACCCTCTAGTAAACACCATAACTGTAAGCCTTACCCTCTAGTAAACACCATAACTTTAAGCCTTACCCTCTAGTAAACACCATAAATTTAGGCCTTACTCTCTAGTAAATATCATAACTTTAGGCCTTACCCTCTAGTAAACACCATAACTTTAAGCCTTACCCTCTAGTAAACACTATAAATTTAAGCCTTACCCTCTAGTAAACACCATAACTTTAAGCCTTACCCTCTAGTAAACACCATAACTTTAAGCCTTACCCTCTAGTAAACACCATAACTTTAAGCCTTACCCTCTAGTAAACACCATAACTTTAAGCCTTACCCTCTAGTAAACACTATAACTTTAAGCCTTATCCTCTAGTAAACACCATAACTTTAAGCTTTACCCTCTAGTAAACAACATAACTGTAAACCTTACCCTCTAGTAAACACCATAACTTTAAGCCTTACCCTCTAGTAAACACCATAACTTTAAGCCTTACCCTCTAGTAAACACCATGACTTTAAGCCTTACCCTCTAGTAAACACCATGACTTTAACCTTTACCCTCTAGTAAACACCATAACTTTCAGCCTTACCCTCTAGTAAACAACATAACTTTAAGCCTTACCCTCTAGTAAACACCATAACTTTAAGCCTTACCCTCTAGTAAACACCATAACTTTAAACCTTACCCTCTAGTAAACACCATAACTTTAAGCCTTACCCTCTAGTAAACACCATAACTTTAAGCCTTACCCTCTAGTAAACACCATAACTGTAAGCCTTACCCTCTAGTAAACACTATAACTGTAAGCCTTACCCTCTAGTAAACACCATAACTTTAAGCTTTACCCTCTAGTAAACACTATAACTTTAAGCCTTACCCTCTAGTAAACACTATAACTTTAAGCCTTACCCTCTAGTAAACACCATAACTTTAGGCCTTGCCCTCTAGTAAACACCATGACTTTAAGCTTTACCCTCTAGTAAACACCATAACTTTAAGCCTTACCCTCTAGTAAACACCATAACTTTAAGCCTTACCCTCTAGTAAACACCATAACTTTAAGCCTTACCCTCTAGTAAACACCATGACTTTAAGCCTTACCCTCTAGTAAACACCATGACTTTAAGCTTTACCCTCTAGTAAACACTATAACTTTAAGCCTTACCCTCTAGTAAACACCATAACTTTAAGCCTTACCCCCTAGTAAACACTATAACTTTAAGCCTTTTCCTCTAGTAAACACCATAACTTTAAGCCTTACCCTCTAGTAAACACTATAACTTTAAGCCTTACCCTCTAGTAAACAATATAACTTTAAGCCTTACCCTCTAGTAAACACCATAACTTTAAGCCTTACCCTCTAGTAAACACTATAACTTTAGACCTTACCCTCTAGTAAACACTATAACTTTAAGCCTTACCCTCTAGTAAACACCATAACTGTAAGCCTTACCCTCTAGTAAACACCATAACTTTAAGCCTTACCCTCTAGTAAACACCATAACTTTAAGCCTTACCCTCTAGTAAACACCATAACTTTAAGCCTTGCCCTCTAGTAAACACCATAACTTTAAGCCTTACCCTCTAGTAAACACCATAACTGTAAGCCTTACCCTCTAGTAAACACCATAACTTTAAGCTTTACCCTCTAGTAAACACTATAACTTTAAGCCTTACCCTCTAGTAAACACTATAACTTTAAGCCTTACCCTCTAGTAAACACCATAACTTTAGGCCTTGCCCTCTAGTAAACACCATGACTTTAAGCTTTACCCTCTAGTAAACAATATAACTTTAAGCCTTACCCTCTAGTAAACACCATAACTTTAAGCCTTACCCTCTAGTAAACACCATAACTTTAAGCCTTACCCTCTAGTAAACACCATAACTTTAAACCTTACCCTCTAGTAAACACCATGACTTTAAGCTTTACCCTCTAGTAAACACCATGACTTTAAGCCTTACCCTCTAGTAAACACCATAACTTTAAGCCTTACCCTCTAGTAAACACCATAACTTTAAGCCTTTCCCTCTAGTAAACACCATGACTTTAAGCCTTACCCTCTATTAAACACCATGACTTTAAGCTTTACCCTCTAGTAAACACTATAACTGTAAGCCTCACCCTCTAGTAAACACCATAACTTTAAGCCTTACCCTCTAGTAAACACCATAACTTTAAGCCTTACCCTCTAGTAAACACTATAACTGTAAGCCTTACCCTCTAGTAAACACCATGACTTTAAGCCTTATCCTCTAGTAAACACCAGAACTTTAAGCCTTACCCTCTAGTAAACACCATAACTTTAAGCCTTACCCTCTAGTAAACACCATAACTTTAAGCCTTATCCTCTAGTAAACACCAGAACTTTAAGCCTTACCCTCTAGTAAACACCATAACTTTAAGCCTTACCCTCTAGTAAACACCATAACTTTAAGCCTTACCCTCTAGTAAACACCATAACTTTAAGCCTTACCCTCTAGTAAACACCATAACTTTAAGCCTTACCCTCTAGTAAACACCATAACTGTAAGCCTTACCCTCTAGTAAACACTATAACTGTAAGCCTTACCCTCTAGTAAACACCATAACTTTAAGCTTTACCCTCTAGTAAACACTATAACTTTAAGCCGTACCCTCTAGTAAACACTATAACTTTAAGCCTTACCCTCTAGTAAACACCATAACTTTAGGCCTTGCCCTCTAGTAAACACCATGACTTTAAGCTTTACCCTCTAGTAAACACCATAACTTTAAGCCTTACCCTCTAGTAAACACCATAACTTTAAGCCTTACCCTCTAGTAAACACTTTAACTTTAAGCCTTACCCTCTAGTAAACACCATAACTTTAGGCCTTACCCTCTAGTAAACACCATGACTTTAAGCTTTACCCTCTAGTAAACACCATAACTTTAAGCCTTACCCTCTAGTAAACACCATAACTTTAAGCCTTACCCTCTAGTAAACACCATAACTTTAAGCCTTACCCTCTAGTAAACACCATGACTTTAAGCCTTACCCTCTATTAAACACCATGACTTTAAGCTTTACCCTCTAGTAAACACTACAACTGTAAGCCTCACCCTCTATTAAACACCTTAACTTTAAGCCTTACCCTCTAGTAAACACCATAACTTTAAGCCTTACCCTCTAGTAAACACTATAACTTTAAGCCTTACCCTCTAGTAAACACCATGACTTTAAGCCTTATCCTCTAGTAAACACCAGAACTTTAAGCCTTACTCTCTAGTAAACACCATAACTTTAAGCCTTACCCTCTAGTAAACACCATAACTTTAAGCCTTACCCTCTAGTAAACACCATGACTTTAAGCCTTACCCTCTAGTAAACACCATGACTTTAACCTTTACCCTCTAGTAAACACCATAACTTTCAGCCTTACCCTCTAGTAAACAACATAACTTTAAGCCTTACCCTCTAGTAAACACCATAACTTTAAGCCTTACCCTCTAGTAAACACCATAACTTTAAGCCTTACCCTCTAGTAAACACCATAACTTTAAGCCTTGCCCTCTAGTAAACACCATAACTTTAAGCCTTACCCTCTAGTAAACACCATAACTGTAAGCCTTACCCTCTAGTAAACACCATAACTTTAAGCTTTTCCCTCTAGTAAACACTATAACTTTAAGCCTTACCCTCTAGTAAACACTATAACTTTAAGCCTTACCCTCTAGTAAACACCATAACTTTAGGCCTTGCCCTCTAGTAAACACCATGACTTTAAGCTTTACCCTCTAGTAAACACTATAACTTTAAGCCTTACCCTCTAGTAAACACCATAACTTTAAGCCTTACCCTCTAGTAAACACCATAACTTTAAGCCTTACCCTCTAGTAAACACCATAACTTTAAACCTTACCCTCTAGTAAACACCATGACTTTAAGCTTTACCCTCTAGTAAACATCATGACTTTAAGCCTTACCCTCTAGTAAACACCATAACTTTAAGCCTTACCCTCTAGTAAACACCATAACTTTAAGCCTTACCCTCTAGTAAACACCATGACTTTAAGCCTTACCCTCTATTAAACACCATGACTTTAAGCTTTACCCTCTAGTAAACACTATAACTGTAAGCCTCACCCTCTAGTAAACACCATAACTTTAAGCCTTACCCTCTAGTAAACACCATAACTTTAAGCCTTACCCTCTAGTAAACACTATAACTGTAAGCCTTACCCTCTAGTAAACACCATGACTTTAAGCCTTATCCTCTAGTAAACACCAGAACTTTAAGCCTTACCCTCTAGTAAACACCATAACTTTAAGCCTTACCCTCTAGTAAACACCATAACTTTAAGCCTTACCCTCTAGTAAACACCATGACTTTAAGCCTTACCCTCTAGTAAACACCATGACTTTAACCTTTACCCTCTAGTAAACACCATAACTTTCAGCCTTACCCTCTAGTAAACAACATAACTTTAAGCCTTACCCTCTAGTAAACACCATAACTTTAAGCCTTACCCTCTAGTAAACACCATAACTTTAAGCTTTACCCTCTAGTAAACACCATAACTTTAAGCCTTACCCTCTAGTAAACACCATAACTTTAAGCCTTACCCTCTAGTAAGCACCATAACTGTAAGCCTTACCCTCTAGTAAACACTATAACTGTAAGCCTTACCCTCTAGTAAACACCATAACTTTAAGCTTTACCCTCTAGTAAACACTATAACTTTAAGCCTTACCCTCTAGTAAACACTATAACTTTAAGCCTTACCCTCTAGTAAACACCATAACTTTAGGCCTTGCCCTCTAGTAAACACCATGACTTTAAGCTTTACCCTCTAGTAAACACCATAACTTTAAGCCTTACCCTCTAGTAAACACCATAACTTTAAGCCTTACCCTCTAGTAAACACCCTAACTTTAAGCCTTACCCTCTAGTAAACACCATGACTTTAACCTTACCCTCTAGTAAACACCATGACTTTAAGCCTTACCCTCTAGTAAACACCATAACGTTAGGCCTTACCCTCTAGTAAACACTATAACTTTAAGCCTTTTCCTCTAATAAACACCATAACTTTAAGCCTTACCCTCTAGTAAACACTATAACTTTAAGCCTTACCCTCTAGTAAACAACATAACTTTAAGCCTTACCCTCTAGTAAACACCATAACTTTAAGCCTTACCCTCTAGTAAACACTATAACTGTAGACCTTACCCTCTAGTAAACACTATAACTTTAAGCCTTACCCTCTGGTAAACACTATAACTTTAAGCCTTACCCTCTAGTAAACACCATAACTGTAAGCCTTACCCTCTAGTAAACACCATAACTTTAAGCCTTACCCTCTAGTAAACACCATAAATTTAGGCCTTACTCTCTAGTAAATATCATAACTTTAGGCCTTACCCTCTAGTAAACACCATAACTTTAAGCCTTACCCTCTAGTAAACACTATAAATTTAAGCCTTACCCTCTAGTAAACACCATAACTTTAAGCCTTACCCTCTAGTAAACACCATAACTTTAAGCCTTACCCTCTAGTAAACACCATAACTTTAAGCCTTACCCTCTAGTAAACACCATAACTTTAAGCCTTACCCTCTAGTAAACACTATAACTTTAAGCCTTATCCTCTAGTAAACACCATAACTTTAAGCTTTACCCTCTAGTAAACAACATAACTGTAAACCTTACCCTCTAGTAAACACCATAACTTTAAGCCTTACCCTCTAGTAAACACCATAACTTTAAGCCTTACCCTCTAGTAAACACCATGACTTTAAGCCTTACCCTCTAGTAAACACCATGACTTTAACCTTTACCCTCTAGTAAACACCATAACTTTCAGCCTTACCCTCTAGTAAACAACATAACTTTAAGCCTTACCCTCTAGTAAACACCATAACTTTAAGCCTTACCCTCTAGTAAACACCATAACTTTAAACCTTACCCTCTAGTAAACACCATAACTTTAAGCCTTACCCTCTAGTAAACACCATAACTTTAAGCCTTACCCTCTAGTAAACACCATAACTGTAAGCCTTACCCTCTAGTAAACACTATAACTGTAAGCCTTACCCTCTAGTAAACACCATAACTTTAAGCTTTACCCTCTAGTAAACACTATAACTTTAAGCCTTACCCTCTAGTAAACACTATAACTTTAAGCCTTACCCTCTAGTAAACACCATAACTTTAGGCCTTGCCCTCTAGTAAACACCATGACTTTAAGCTTTACCCTCTAGTAAACACCATAACTTTAAGCCTTACCCTCTAGTAAACACCATAACTTTAAGCCTTACCCTCTAGTAAACACCATAACTTTAAGCCTTACCCTCTAGTAAACACCATGACTTTAAGCCTTACCCTCTAGTAAACACCATGACTTTAAGCTTTACCCTCTAGTAAACACTATAACTTTAAGCCTTACCCTCTAGTAAACACCATAACTTTAAGCCTTACCCCCTAGTAAACACTATAACTTTAAGCCTTTTCCTCTAGTAAACACCATAACTTTAAGCCTTACCCTCTAGTAAACACTATAACTTTAAGCCTTACCCTCTAGTAAACAACATAACTTTAAGCCTTACCCTCTAGTAAACACCATAACTTTAAGCCTTACCCTCTAGTAAACACTATAACTTTAGACCTTACCCTCTAGTAAACACTATAACTTTAAGCCTTACCCTCTAGTAAACACCATAACTGTAAGCCTTACCCTCTAGTAAACACCATAACTTTAAGCCTTACCCTCTAGTAAACACCATAACTTTAAGCCTTACCCTCTAGTAAACACCATAACTTTAAGCCTTGCCCTCTAGTAAACACCATAACTTTAAGCCTTACCCTCTAGTAAACACCATAACTGTAAGCCTTACCCTCTAGTAAACACCATAACTTTAAGCTTTACCCTCTAGTAAACACTATAACTTTAAGCCTTACCCTCTAGTAAACACTATAACTTTAAGCCTTACCCTCTAGTAAACACCATAACTTTAGGCCTTGCCCTCTAGTAAACACCATGACTTTAAGCTTTACCCTCTAGTAAACAATATAACTTTAAGCCTTACCCTCTAGTAAACACCATAACTTTAAGCCTTACCCTCTAGTAAACACCATAACTTTAAGCCTTACCCTCTAGTAAACACCATAACTTTAAACCTTACCCTCTAGTAAACACCATGACTTTAAGCTTTACCCTCTAGTAAACACCATGACTTTAAGCCTTACCCTCTAGTAAACACCATAACTTTAAGCCTTACCCTCTAGTAAACACCATAACTTTAAGCCTTTCCCTCTAGTAAACACCATGACTTTAAGCCTTACCCTCTATTAAACACCATGACTTTAAGCTTTACCCTCTAGTAAACACTATAACTGTAAGCCTCACCCTCTAGTAAACACCATAACTTTAAGCCTTACCCTCTAGTAAACACCATAACTTTAAGCCTTACCCTCTGGTAAACACTATAACTGTAAGCCTTACCCTCTAGTAAACACCATGACTTTAAGCCTTATCCTCTAGTAAACACCAGAACTTTAAGCCTTACCCTCTAGTAAACACCATAACTTTAAGCCTTACCCTCTAGTAAACACCATAACTTTAAGCCTTACCCTCTAGTAAACACCATGACTTTAAGCCTTACCCTCTAGTAAACACCATAACTTTAAGCCTTACCCTCTAAGTAAACACCATAACTTTAAGCTTTACCCTCTAGTAAACACCATAACTTTAAGCCTTACCCTCTAGTAAACACCATAACTTTAAGCCTTACCCTCTAGTAAGCACCATAACTGTAAGCCTTACCCTCTAGTAAACACTATAACTGTAAGCCTTACCCTCTAGTAAACACCATAACTTTAAGCTTTACCCTCTAGTAAACACTATAACTTTAAGCCTTACCCTCTAGTAAACACTATAACTTTAAGCCTTACCCTCTAGTAAACACCATAACTTTAGGCCTTGCCCTCTAGTAAATACCATGACTTTATGCTTTACCCTCTAGTAAACACCATAACTTTAAGCCTTACCCTCTAGTAAACACCATAACTTTAAGCCTTACCCTCTAGTAAACACCATAACTTTAAGCCTTACCCTCTAGTAAACACCATGACTTTAACCTTACCCTCTAGTAAACACCATGACTTTAAGCTTTACCCTCTAGTAAACACTATAACTTTAAGCCTTACCCTCTAGTAAACACCATAACTTTAAGCCTTACCCTCTAGTAAACACCATAACTTTAGGCCTTACCCTCTAGTAAACACTATAACTTTAAGCCTTTTCCTCTAATAAACACCATAACTTTAAGCCTTACCCTCTAGTAAACACTATAACTTTAAGCCTTACCCTCTAGTAAACACCATAACTTTAAGCCTTACCCTCTAGTAAACACTATAACTGTAAGCCTTACCCTCTAGTAAACACCATGACTTTAAGCCTTATCCTCTAGTAAACACCAGAACTTTAAGCCTTACCCTCTAGTAAACACCATAACTTTAAGCCTTACCCTCTAGTAAACACCATAACTTTAAGCCTTACCCTCTAGTAAACACCATGACTTTAAGCCTTACCCTCTAGTAAACACCATGACTTTAACCTTTACCCTCTAGTAAACACCATAACTTTCAGCCTTACCCTCTAGTAAACAACATAACTTTAAGCCTTACCCTCTAGTAAACACCATAACTTTAAGCCTTACCCTCTAGTAAACACCATAACTTTAAGCTTTACCCTCTAGTAAACACCATAACTTTAAGCCTTACCCTCTAGTAAACACCATAACTTTAAGCCTTACCCTCTAGTAAGCACCATAACTGTAAGCCTTACCCTCTAGTAAACACTATAACTGTAAGCCTTACCCTCTAGTAAACACCATAACTTTAAGCTTTACCCTCTAGTAAACACTATAACTTTAAGCCTTACCCTCTAGTAAACACTATAACTTTAAGCCTTACCCTCTAGTAAACACCATAACTTTAGGCCTTGCCCTCTAGTAAACACCATGACTTTATGCTTTACCCTCTAGTAAACACCATAACTTTAAGCCTTACCCTCTAGTAAACACCATAACTTTAAGCCTTACCCTCTAGTAAACACCATAACTTTAAGCCTTACCCTCTAGTAAACACCATGACTTTAACCTTACCCTCTAGTAAACACCATGACTTTAAGCTTTACCCTCTAGTAAACACTATAACTTTAAGCCTTACCCTCTAGTAAACACCATAACTTTAAGCCTTACCCTCTAGTAAACACCATAACTTTAGGCCTTACCCTCTAGTAAACACTATAACGTTAAGCCTTTTCCTCTAATAAACACCATAACTTTAAGCCTTACCCTCTAGTAAACACTATAACTTTAAGCCTTACCCTCTAGTAAACAACATAACTTTAAGCCTTACCCTCTAGTAAACACCATAACTTTAAGCCTTACCCTCTAGTAAACACTATAACTGTAGACCTTACCCTCTAGTAAACACTATAACTTTAAGCCTTACCCTCTGGTAAACACTATAACTTTAAGCCTTACCCTCTAGTAAACACCATAACTGTAAGCCTTACCCTCTAGTAAACACCATAACTTTAAGCCTTACCCTCTAGTAAACACTATAACTTTAAGCCTTACCCTCTAGTAAACACCATAACTTTAAGCCTTACCCTCTAGTAAACACCATAACTTTAAGCCTTACCCTCTAGTAAACACCATAACTTTAAGCCTTACCCTCTAGTAAACACCATAACTTTAAGCCTTACCCTCTAGTAAACACTATAACTTTAAGCCTTATCCTCTAGTAAACACCATAACTTTAAGCTTTACCCTCTAGTAAACAACATAACTGTAAACCTTACCCTCTAGTAAACACCATAACTTTAAGCCTTACCCTCTAGTAAACACTATAACTTTAAGCCTTACCCTCTAGTAAACACCATAACTTTAGGCCTTACCCTCTAGTAAACACCATGACTTTAAGCTTTACCCTCTAGTAAACACCATAACTTTAAGCCTTACCCTCTAGTAAACACCATAACTTTAAGCCTTACCCTCTAGTAAACACCATAACTTTAAGCCTTACCCTCTAGTAAACACCATGACTTTAAGCCTTACCCTCTAGTAAACACCATGACTTTAACCTTTACCCTCTAGTAAACACCATAACTTTCAGCCTTACCCTCTAGTAAACAACATAACTTTAAGCCTTACCCTCTAGTAAACACCATAACTTTAAGCCTTACCCTCTAGTAAACACCATAACTTTAAGCCTTACCCTCTAGTAAACACCATAACTTTAAGCCTTACCCTCTAGTAAACACCGCCACTTTTTATTGAAATTCCTGCAACAATCTAGGAAAGTGAGCGGTTATGTTTTTTGTGTTAGGGGTGTCGAATTTTCCTCTTTATGCGTTTTACTATTTGATTTCGGAACTCTTCCGAAAGTTTAATATGTTATTTATTCATTTTACCTAACTCTCCGTACTATCCATCCAATGGTCCCTCCGCCCGATTGTCCTATCCCCCTCTCATTTCTGTTGAATACTATAATATATTGTTGAACGCGGACATATTGTCCTTACAACAAACCTACCATGTTTTGCTCTTAGATGTCAATGTTGCTTGTGTAGTGGAAAAGAAGCAAACTATAATTTTATAAGGTTGGGTAAACACCATGACTTTAAGCCTTACCCTCTAGTAAACACCATGACTTTAAGCTTTACCCTCTAGTAAACACTATAACTGTAAGCCTTACCCTCTAGTAAACACCATAACTTTAAGCTTTACCCTCTAGTAAACACTATAACTTTAAGCCTTACCCTCTAGTAAACACTATAACTTTAAGCCTTACCCTCTAGTAAACACCATAACATTAGGCCTTGCCCTCTAGTAAACACCATGACTTTAAGCTTTACCCTCTAGTAAACACCATAACTTTAAGCCTTACCCTCTAGTAAACACCATAACTTTAAGCCTTACCCTCTAGTAAACACCATAACTTTAAGCCTTACCCTCTAGTAAACACTATAACTTTAGACCTTACCCTCTAGTAAACACTAT
Organism: Bathymodiolus brooksi; assembly: GCA_963680875.1. NCBI lineage: Eukaryota > Metazoa > Mollusca > Bivalvia > Mytilida > Modiolidae > Bathymodiolus > Bathymodiolus brooksi. The sequence goes on along the minus strand of OY804587.1, from coordinate 2,599,696 downwards.
AACTTTAAGCCTTACCCTCTAGTAAACACCATAACTGTAAGCCTTACCCTCTAGTAAACACCATAACTTTAAGCCTTACCCTCTAGTAAACACCATAACTTTAGGCCTTACTCTCTAGTAAATATCATAACTTTAGGCCTTACCCTCTAGTAAACACCATAACTTTAAGCCTTACCCTCTAGTAAACACCATAACTTTAAGCCTTACCCTCTAGTAAACACCATAACTTTAAGCCTTACCCTCTAGTAAACACCATAACTTTAAGCCTTACCCTCTAGTAAACACCATGACTTTAAGCTTTACCCTCTAGTAAACACCATAACTGTAAGCCTTACCCTCTAGTAAACACCATAACTGTAAGCCTTACCCTCTAGTAAACACTATAACTTTAAGCCTTACCCTCTAGTAAACACCATAACTTTAAGCCTTACCCTCTAGTAAACACCATGACTTTAAGCTTTATCCTCTAGTAAACACCATAACTGTAAGCCTTACCCTCTAGTAAACACCATAACTTTAAGCCTTACCCTCTAGTAAACACCATAACTTTAGGCCTTACTCTCTAGTAAATACCATAACTTTAGGCCTTACCCTCTAGTAAACACCATGACTTTAAGCTTTACCCTCTAGTAAACACTATAACTTTAAGCCTTACCCTCTAGTAAACACCATAACTTTAAGCCTTACCCTCTAGTAAACACCATAACTTTAAGCCTTACCCTCTAGTAAACACCATAACTTTAAGCCTTACCCTCTAGTAAACACCATAACTTTAAGCCTTACCCTCTAGTAAACAACATAACTGTAAACCTTACCCTCTAGTAAACACCATAACTTTAAGCCTTACCCTCTAGTAAACACTATAACTTTAAGCCTTACCCTCTAGTAAACACCATAACTTTAGGCCTTACCCTCTAGTAAACACCATGATTTTAAGCTTTACCCTCTAGTAAACACCATAACTTTAGGCCTTACCCTCTAGTAAACACTATAACTTTAAGCCTTACCCTCTAGTAACTACCATACCTTTAAGCCTTATCCGCTAGTAAACACCATAACTTTAAGCTTTACCCTCTAGTAAACACCATAACTGTAAACCTTACCCTCTAGTAAACACCATAACTTTAAGCCTTACCCTCTAGTAAACACTATAACTTTAAGCCTTACCCTCTAGTAAACACCATAACTTTAGGCCTTACCCTCTGGTAAACACCGTGACTTTAAGCTTTACCCTCTAGTAAACACCATAACTTTAAGCCTTACCCTCTAGTAAACACCATAACTTTAAGCCTTACCCTCTAGTAAACACCATAACTTTAAGCCTTACCCTCTAGTAAACACCATGACTTTAAGCCTTACCCTCTAGTAAACACCATGACTTTAAGCTTTACCCTCTAGTAAACACTATAACTGTAAGCCTTACCCTCTAGTAAACACCATAACTTTAAGCCTTACCCTCTAGTAAACACCATAACTTTAAGCCTTACCCTCTAGTAAACACTATAACTGTAAGCCTTACCCTCTAGTAAACACCATGACTTTAAGCCTTATCCTCTAGTAAACACCAGAACTTTAAGCCTTACCCTCTAGTAAACACCATAACTTTAAGCCTTACCCTCTAGTAAACACCATAACTGTAAGCCTTACCCTCTAGTAAACACCATAACTTTAAACCTTACCCTCTAGTAAACACCATGACTTTAAGCTTTACCCTCTAGTAAACACCATGACTTTAAGCCTTACCCTCTAGTAAACACCATAACTTTAAGCCTTACCCTCTAGTAAACACCATAACTTTAAGCCTTTCCCTCTAGTAAACACCATGACTTTAAGCCTTACCCTCTATTAAACACCATGACTTTAAGCTTTACCCTCTAGTAAACACTATAACTGTAAGCCTCACCCTCTAGTAAACACCATAACTTTAAGCCTTACCCTCTAGTAAACACCATAACTTTAAGCCTTACCCTCTGGTAAACACTATAACTGTAAGCCTTACCCTCTAGTAAACACCATGACTTTAAGCCTTATCCTCTAGTAAACACCAGAACTTTAAGCCTTACCCTCTAGTAAACACCATAACTTTAAGCCTTACCCTCTAGTAAACACCATAACTTTAAGCCTTACCCTCTAGTAAACACCATGACTTTAAGCCTTACCCTCTAGTAAACACCATAACTTTAAGCCTTACCCTCTAAGTAAACACCATAACTTTAAGCTTTACCCTCTAGTAAACACCATAACTTTAAGCCTTACCCTCTAGTAAACACCATAACTTTAAGCCTTACCCTCTAGTAAGCACCATAACTGTAAGCCTTACCCTCTAGTAAACACTATAACTGTAAGCCTTACCCTCTAGTAAACACCATAACTTTAAGCTTTACCCTCTAGTAAACACTATAACTTTAAGCCTTACCCTCTAGTAAACACTATAACTTTAAGCCTTACCCTCTAGTAAACACCATAACTTTAGGCCTTGCCCTCTAGTAAATACCATGACTTTATGCTTTACCCTCTAGTAAACACCATAACTTTAAGCCTTACCCTCTAGTAAACACCATAACTTTAAGCCTTACCCTCTAGTAAACACCATAACTTTAAGCCTTACCCTCTAGTAAACACCATGACTTTAACCTTACCCTCTAGTAAACACCATGACTTTAAGCTTTACCCTCTAGTAAACACTATAACTTTAAGCCTTACCCTCTAGTAAACACCATAACTTTAAGCCTTACCCTCTAGTAAACACCATAACTTTAGGCCTTACCCTCTAGTAAACACTATAACTTTAAGCCTTTTCCTCTAATAAACACCATAACTTTAAGCCTTACCCTCTAGTAAACACTATAACTTTAAGCCTTACCCTCTAGTAAACACCATAACTTTAAGCCTTACCCTCTAGTAAACACTATAACTGTAAGCCTTACCCTCTAGTAAACACCATGACTTTAAGCCTTATCCTCTAGTAAACACCAGAACTTTAAGCCTTACCCTCTAGTAAACACCATAACTTTAAGCCTTACCCTCTAGTAAACACCATAACTTTAAGCCTTACCCTCTAGTAAACACCATGACTTTAAGCCTTACCCTCTAGTAAACACCATGACTTTAACCTTTACCCTCTAGTAAACACCATAACTTTCAGCCTTACCCTCTAGTAAACAACATAACTTTAAGCCTTACCCTCTAGTAAACACCATAACTTTAAGCCTTACCCTCTAGTAAACACCATAACTTTAAGCTTTACCCTCTAGTAAACACCATAACTTTAAGCCTTACCCTCTAGTAAACACCATAACTTTAAGCCTTACCCTCTAGTAAGCACCATAACTGTAAGCCTTACCCTCTAGTAAACACTATAACTGTAAGCCTTACCCTCTAGTAAACACCATAACTTTAAGCTTTACCCTCTAGTAAACACTATAACTTTAAGCCTTACCCTCTAGTAAACACTATAACTTTAAGCCTTACCCTCTAGTAAACACCATAACTTTAGGCCTTGCCCTCTAGTAAACACCATGACTTTATGCTTTACCCTCTAGTAAACACCATAACTTTAAGCCTTACCCTCTAGTAAACACCATAACTTTAAGCCTTACCCTCTAGTAAACACCATAACTTTAAGCCTTACCCTCTAGTAAACACCATGACTTTAACCTTACCCTCTAGTAAACACCATGACTTTAAGCTTTACCCTCTAGTAAACACTATAACTTTAAGCCTTACCCTCTAGTAAACACCATAACTTTAAGCCTTACCCTCTAGTAAACACCATAACTTTAGGCCTTACCCTCTAGTAAACACTATAACGTTAAGCCTTTTCCTCTAATAAACACCATAACTTTAAGCCTTACCCTCTAGTAAACACTATAACTTTAAGCCTTACCCTCTAGTAAACAACATAACTTTAAGCCTTACCCTCTAGTAAACACCATAACTTTAAGCCTTACCCTCTAGTAAACACTATAACTGTAGACCTTACCCTCTAGTAAACACTATAACTTTAAGCCTTACCCTCTGGTAAACACTATAACTTTAAGCCTTACCCTCTAGTAAACACCATAACTGTAAGCCTTACCCTCTAGTAAACACCATAACTTTAAGCCTTACCCTCTAGTAAACACTATAACTTTAAGCCTTACCCTCTAGTAAACACCATAACTTTAAGCCTTACCCTCTAGTAAACACCATAACTTTAAGCCTTACCCTCTAGTAAACACCATAACTTTAAGCCTTACCCTCTAGTAAACACCATAACTTTAAGCCTTACCCTCTAGTAAACACTATAACTTTAAGCCTTATCCTCTAGTAAACACCATAACTTTAAGCTTTACCCTCTAGTAAACAACATAACTGTAAACCTTACCCTCTAGTAAACACCATAACTTTAAGCCTTACCCTCTAGTAAACACTATAACTTTAAGCCTTACCCTCTAGTAAACACCATAACTTTAGGCCTTACCCTCTAGTAAACACCATGACTTTAAGCTTTACCCTCTAGTAAACACCATAACTTTAAGCCTTACCCTCTAGTAAACACCATAACTTTAAGCCTTACCCTCTAGTAAACACCATAACTTTAAGCCTTACCCTCTAGTAAACACCATGACTTTAAGCCTTACCCTCTAGTAAACACCATGACTTTAACCTTTACCCTCTAGTAAACACCATAACTTTCAGCCTTACCCTCTAGTAAACAACATAACTTTAAGCCTTACCCTCTAGTAAACACCATAACTTTAAGCCTTACCCTCTAGTAAACACCATAACTTTAAGCCTTACCCTCTAGTAAACACCATAACTTTAAGCCTTACCCTCTAGTAAACACCATAACTTTAAGCCTTACCCTCTAGTAAACACCATAACTGTAAGCCTTACCCTCTAGTAAACACTATAACTGTAAGCCTTACCCTCTAGTAAACACCATAACTTTAAGCTTTACCCTCTAGTAAACACTATAACTTTAAGCCTTACCCTCTAGTAAACACTATAACTTTAAGCCTTACCCTCTAGTAAACACCATAACTTTAGGCCTTGCCCTCTAGTAAACACCATGACTTTAAGCTTTACCCTCTAGTAAACACCATAACTTTAAGCCTTACCCTCTGGTAAACACCATAACTTTAAGCCTTACCCTCTAGTAAACACCATAACTTTAAGCCTTACCCTCTAGTAAACACCATGACTTTAAGCCTTACCCTCTAGTAAACACCATGACTTTAAGCTTTACCCTCTAGTAAACACTATAACTGTAAGCCTTACCCTCTAGTAAACACCATAACTTTAAGCTTTACCCTCTAGTAAACACTATAACTTTAAGCCTTACCCTCTAGTAAACACTATAACTTTAAGCCTTACCCTCTAGTAAACACCATAACATTAGGCCTTGCCCTCTAGTAAACACCATGACTTTAAGCTTTACCCTCTAGTAAACACCATAACTTTAAGCCTTACCCTCTAGTAAACACCATAACTTTAAGCCTTACCCTCTAGTAAACACCATAACTTTAAGCCTTACCCTCTAGTAAACACTATAACTTTAGACCTTACCCTCTAGTAAACACTATAACTTTAAGCCTTACCCTCTAGTAAACACCATAACTGTAAGCCTTACCCTCTAGTAAACACCATAACTTTAAGCCTTACCCTCTAGTAAACACCATAACTTTAGGCCTTACTCTCTAGTAAATATCATAACTTTAGGCCTTACCCTCTAGTAAACACCATAACTTTAAGCCTTACCCTCTAGTAAACACCATAACTTTAAGCCTTACCCTCTAGTAAACACCATAACTTTAAGCCTTACCCTCTAGTAAACACCATAACTTTAAGCCTTACCCTCTAGTAAACACCATGACTTTAAGCTTTACCCTCTAGTAAACACCATAACTGTAAGCCTTACCCTCTAGTAAACACCATAACTGTAAGCCTTACCCTCTAGTAAACACTATAACTTTAAGCCTTACCCTCTAGTAAACACCATAACTTTAAGCCTTACCCTCTAGTAAACACCATGACTTTAAGCTTTATCCTCTAGTAAACACCATAACTGTAAGCCTTACCCTCTAGTAAACACCATAACTTTAAGCCTTACCCTCTAGTAAACACCATAACTTTAGGCCTTACTCTCTAGTAAATACCATAACTTTAGGCCTTACCCTCTAGTAAACACCATGACTTTAAGCTTTACCCTCTAGTAAACACTATAACTTTAAGCCTTACCCTCTAGTAAACACCATAACTTTAAGCCTTACCCTCTAGTAAACACCATAACTTTAAGCCTTACCCTCTAGTAAACACCATAACTTTAAGCCTTACCCTCTAGTAAACACCATAACTTTAAGCCTTACCCTCTAGTAAACAACATAACTGTAAACCTTACCCTCTAGTAAACACCATAACTTTAAGCCTTACCCTCTAGTAAACACTATAACTTTAAGCCTTACCCTCTAGTAAACACCATAACTTTAGGCCTTACCCTCTAGTAAACACCATGATTTTAAGCTTTACCCTCTAGTAAACACCATAACTTTAGGCCTTACCCTCTAGTAAACACTATAACTTTAAGCCTTACCCTCTAGTAACTACCATACCTTTAAGCCTTATCCGCTAGTAAACACCATAACTTTAAGCTTTACCCTCTAGTAAACACCATAACTGTAAACCTTACCCTCTAGTAAACACCATAACTTTAAGCCTTACCCTCTAGTAAACACTATAACTTTAAGCCTTACCCTCTAGTAAACACCATAACTTTAGGCCTTACCCTCTGGTAAACACCGTGACTTTAAGCTTTACCCTCTAGTAAACACCATAACTTTAAGCCTTACCCTCTAGTAAACACCATAACTTTAAGCCTTACCCTCTAGTAAACACCATAACTTTAAGCCTTACCCTCTAGTAAACACCATGACTTTAAGCCTTACCCTCTAGTAAACACCATGACTTTAAGCTTTACCCTCTAGTAAACACTATAACTGTAAGCCTTACCCTCTAGTAAACACCATAACTTTAAGCCTTACCCTCTAGTAAACACCATAACTTTAAGCCTTACCCTCTAGTAAACACTATAACTGTAAGCCTTACCCTCTAGTAAACACCATGACTTTAAGCCTTATCCTCTAGTAAACACCAGAACTTTAAGCCTTACCCTCTAGTAAACACCATAACTTTAAGCCTTACCCTCTAGTAAACACCATAACTGTAAGCCTTACCCTCTAGTAAACACCATAACTTTAGGCCTTACCCTCTAGTAAACACTAACTTTAAGCCTTACCCTCTAGTAAACACCATACCTTTAAGCCTTACCCTCTAGTAAACACTATAACTTTAAGCCTTACCCTCTAGTAAACACCATAACTCTAAGCCTTACCCTCTAGTAAACACCATAACTTTAGGCCTTACCCTCTAGTAAACACTATAACTTTAAGCCTTTTCCTCTAGTAAACACCATAACTTTAAGCCTTACCCTCTATTAATCACTATAACTTTAAGCCTTACCCTCTAGTAAACACCATAACTTTAAGCCTTACCCTCTAGTAAACACTATAACTGTAAGCCTTACCCTCTAGTAAACACCATGACTTTAAGCCTTATCCTCTAGTAAACACCAGAACTTTAAGCCTTACCCTCTAGTAAACACCATAACTTTAAGCCTTACCCTCTAGTAAACACCATAACTGTAAGCCTTACCCTCTAGTAAACACCATACCTTTAAGCCTTACCCTCTAGTAAACACTATAACTTTAAGCATTTTCCTCTAGTAAACACTAACTTTAAGCCTTACCCTCTAGTAAACACCATACCTTTAAGCCTTACCCTCTAGTAAACACTATAACTTTAAGCCTTACCCTCTAGTAAACACCATAACTTTAAGCCTTACCCTCTAGTAAACACCATAACTTTAGGCCTTACCCTCTAGTAAACACTATAACTTTAAGCCTTTTCCTCTAGTAAACACTATAACTGTAAGCCTTACCCTCTAGTAAACACCATAACTTTAAGCCTTACCCCCTAGTAAACACTATAACTTTAAGCCTTTTCCTCTAGTAAACACCATAACTTTAAGCCTTACCCTCTAGTAAACACTATAACTTTAAGCCTTACCCTCTAGTAAACAACATAACTTTAAGCCTTACCCTCTAGTAAACACCATAACTTTAAGCCTTACCCTCTAGTAAACACTATAACTTTAGACCTTACCCTCTAGTAAACACTATAACTTTAAGCCTTACCCTCTAGTAAACACCATAACTGTAAGCCTTACCCTCTAGTAAACACCATAACTTTAAGCCTTACCCTCTAGTAAACACCATAACTTTAAGCCTTACCCTCTAGTAAACACCATAACTTTAAGCCTTGCCCTCTAGTAAACACCATAACTTTAAGCCTTACCCTCTAGTAAACACCATAACTTTAAGCCTTACCCTCTAGTAAACACCATAACTTTAAGCCTTACCCTCTAGTAAACACCATAACTTTAAGCCTTACCCTCTAGTAAACACCATGACTTTAAGCCTTACCCTCTAGTAAACACCATGACTTTAAGCTTTACCCTCTAGTAAACACTATAACTTTAAGCCTTACCCTCTAGTAAACACCATAACTTTAAGCCTTACCCCCTAGTAAACACTATAACTTTAAGCCTTTTCCTCTAGTAAACACCATAACTTTAAGCCTTACCCTCTAGTAAACACTATAACTTTAAGCCTTACCCTCTAGTAAACAACATAACTTTAAGCCTTACCCTCTAGTAAACACCATAACTTTAAGCCTTACCCTCTAGTAAACACTATAACTTTAGACCTTACCCTCTAGTAAACACTATAACTTTAAGCCTTACCCTCTAGTAAACACCATAACTGTAAGCCTTACCCTCTAGTAAACACCATAACTTTAAGCCTTACCCTCTAGTAAACACCATAACTTTAAGCCTTACCCTCTAGTAAACACCATAACTTTAAGCCTTGCCCTCTAGTAAACACCATAACTTTAAGCCTTACCCTCTAGTAAACACCATAACTGTAAGCCTTACCCTCTAGTAAACACCATAACTTTAAGCTTTACCCTCTAGTAAACACTATAACTTTAAGCCTTACCCTCTAGTAAACACTATAACTTTAAGCCTTACCCTCTAGTAAACACCATAACTTTAGGCCTTGCCCTCTAGTAAACACCATGACTTTAAGCTTTACCCTCTAGTAAACAATATAACTTTAAGCCTTACCCTCTAGTAAACACCATAACTTTAAGCCTTACCCTCTAGTAAACACCATAACTTTAAGCCTTACCCTCTAGTAAACACCATAACTTTAAACCTTACCCTCTAGTAAACACCATGACTTTAAGCTTTACCCTCTAGTAAACACCATGACTTTAAGCCTTACCCTCTAGTAAACACCATAACTTTAAGCCTTACCCTCTAGTAAACACCATAACTTTAAGCCTTTCCCTCTAGTAAACACCATGACTTTAAGCCTTACCCTCTATTAAACACCATGACTTTAAGCTTTACCCTCTAGTAAACACTATAACTGTAAGCCTCACCCTCTAGTAAACACCATAACTTTAAGCCTTACCCTCTAGTAAACACCATAACTTTAAGCCTTACCCTCTGGTAAACACTATAACTGTAAGCCTTACCCTCTAGTAAACACCATGACTTTAAGCCTTATCCTCTAGTAAACACCAGAACTTTAAGCCTTACCCTCTAGTAAACACCATAACTTTAAGCCTTACCCTCTAGTAAACACCATAACTTTAAGCCTTACCCTCTAGTAAACACCATGACTTTAAGCCTTACCCTCTAGTAAACACCATAACTTTAAGCCTTACCCTCTAAGTAAACACCATAACTTTAAGCTTTACCCTCTAGTAAACACCATAACTTTAAGCCTTACCCTCTAGTAAACACCATAACTTTAAGCCTTACCCTCTAGTAAGCACCATAACTGTAAGCCTTACCCTCTAGTAAACACTATAACTGTAAGCCTTACCCTCTAGTAAACACCATAACTTTAAGCTTTACCCTCTAGTAAACACTATAACTTTAAGCCTTACCCTCTAGTAAACACTATAACTTTAAGCCTTACCCTCTAGTAAACACCATAACTTTAGGCCTTGCCCTCTAGTAAATACCATGACTTTATGCTTTACCCTCTAGTAAACACCATAACTTTAAGCCTTACCCTCTAGTAAACACCATAACTTTAAGCCTTACCCTCTAGTAAACACCATAACTTTAAGCCTTACCCTCTAGTAAACACCATGACTTTAACCTTACCCTCTAGTAAACACCATGACTTTAAGCTTTACCCTCTAGTAAACACTATAACTTTAAGCCTTACCCTCTAGTAAACACCATAACTTTAAGCCTTACCCTCTAGTAAACACCATAACTTTAGGCCTTACCCTCTAGTAAACACTATAACTTTAAGCCTTTTCCTCTAATAAACACCATAACTTTAAGCCTTACCCTCTAGTAAACACTATAACTTTAAGCCTTACCCTCTAGTAAACACCATAACTTTAAGCCTTACCCTCTAGTAAACACTATAACTGTAAGCCTTACCCTCTAGTAAACACCATGACTTTAAGCCTTATCCTCTAGTAAACACCAGAACTTTAAGCCTTACCCTCTAGTAAACACCATAACTTTAAGCCTTACCCTCTAGTAAACACCATAACTTTAAGCCTTACCCTCTAGTAAACACCATGACTTTAAGCCTTACCCTCTAGTAAACACCATGACTTTAACCTTTACCCTCTAGTAAACACCATAACTTTCAGCCTTACCCTCTAGTAAACAACATAACTTTAAGCCTTACCCTCTAGTAAACACCATAACTTTAAGCCTTACCCTCTAGTAAACACCATAACTTTAAGCTTTACCCTCTAGTAAACACCATAACTTTAAGCCTTACCCTCTAGTAAACACCATAACTTTAAGCCTTACCCTCTAGTAAGCACCATAACTGTAAGCCTTACCCTCTAGTAAACACTATAACTGTAAGCCTTACCCTCTAGTAAACACCATAACTTTAAGCTTTACCCTCTAGTAAACACTATAACTTTAAGCCTTACCCTCTAGTAAACACTATAACTTTAAGCCTTACCCTCTAGTAAACACCATAACGTTAGGCCTTGCCCTCTAGTAAACACCATGACTTTATGCTTTACCCTCTAGTAAACACCATAACTTTAAGCCTTACCCTCTAGTAAACACCATAACTTTAAGCCTTACCCTCTAGTAAACACCATAACTTTAAGCCTTACCCTCTAGTAAACACCATGACTTTAACCTTACCCTCTAGTAAACACCATGACTTTAAGCTTTACCCTCTAGTAAACACTATAACTTTAAGCCTTACCCTCTAGTAAACACCATAACTTTAAGCCTTACCCTCTAGTAAACACCATAACTTTAGGCCTTACCCTCTAGTAAACACTATAACGTTAAGCCTTTTCCTCTAATAAACACCATAACTTTAAGCCTTACCCTCTAGTAAACACTATAACTTTAAGCCTTACCCTCTAGTAAACAACATAACTTTAAGCCTTACCCTCTAGTAAACACCATAACTTTAAGCCTTACCCTCTAGTAAACACTATAACTGTAGACCTTACCCTCTAGTAAACACTATAACTTTAAGCCTTACCCTCTGGTAAACACTATAACTTTAAGCCTTACCCTCTAGTAAACACCATAACTGTAAGCCTTACCCTCTAGTAAACACCATAACTTTAAGCCTTACCCTCTAGTAAACACTATAACTTTAAGCCTTACCCTCTAGTAAACACCATAACTTTAAGCCTTACCCTCTAGTAAACACCATAACTTTAAGCCTTACCCTCTAGTAAACACCATAACTTTAAGCCTTACCCTCTAGTAAACACCATAACTTTAAGCCTTACCCTCTAGTAAACACTATAACTTTAAGCCTTATCCTCTAGTAAACACCATAACTTTAAGCTTTACCCTCTAGTAAACAACATAACTGTAAACCTTACCCTCTAGTAAACACCATAACTTTAAGCCTTACCCTCTAGTAAACACTATAACTTTAAGCCTTACCCTCTAGTAAACACCATAACTTTAGGCCTTACCCTCTAGTAAACACCATGACTTTAAGCTTTACCCTCTAGTAAACACCATAACTTTAAGCCTTACCCTCTAGTAAACACCATAACTTTAAGCCTTACCCTCTAGTAAACACCATAACTTTAAGCCTTACCCTCTAGTAAACACCATGACTTTAAGCCTTACCCTCTAGTAAACACCATGACTTTAACCTTTACCCTCTAGTAAACACCATAACTTTCAGCCTTACCCTCTAGTAAACAACATAACTTTAAGCCTTACCCTCTAGTAAACACCATAACTTTAAGCCTTACCCTCTAGTAAACACCATAACTTTAAGCCTTACCCTCTAGTAAACACCATAACTTTAAGCCTTACCCTCTAGTAAACACCATAACTTTAAGCCTTACCCTCTAGTAAACACCATAACTGTAAGCCTTACCCTCTAGTAAACACTATAACTGTAAGCCTTACCCTCTAGTAAACACCATAACTTTAAGCTTTACCCTCTAGTAAACACTATAACTTTAAGCCTTACCCTCTAGTAAACACTATAACTTTAAGCCTTACCCTCTAGTAAACACCATAACTTTAGGCCTTGCCCTCTAGTAAACACCATGACTTTAAGCTTTACCCTCTAGTAAACACCATAACTTTAAGCCTTACCCTCTAGTAAACACCATGACTTTAACCTTACCCTCTAGTAAACACCATGACTTTAAGCTTTACCCTCTAGTAAACACTATAACTTTAAGCCTTACCCTCTAGTAAACACCATAACTTTAAGCCTTACCCTCTAGTAAACACCATAACTTTAGGCCTTACCCTCTAGTAAACACTATAACGTTAAGCCTTTTCCTCTAATAAACACCATAACTTTAAGCCTTACCCTCTAGTAAACACCATAACGTTAGGCCTTGCCCTCTAGTAAACACCATGACTTTATGCTTTACCCTCTAGTAAACACCATAACTTTAAGCCTTACCCTCTAGTAAACACCATAACTTTAAGCCTTACCCTCTAGTAAACACCATAACTTTAAGCCTTACCCTCTAGTAAACACCATGACTTTAACCTTACCCTCTAGTAAACACCATGACTTTAAGCTTTACCCTCTAGTAAACACTATAACTTTAAGCCTTACCCTCTAGTAAACACCATAACTTTAAGCCTTACCCTCTAGTAAACACCATAACTTTAGGCCTTACCCTCTAGTAAACACTATAACGTTAAGCCTTTTCCTCTAATAAACACCATAACTTTAAGCCTTACCCTCTAGTAAACACTATAACTTTAAGCCTTACCCTCTAGTAAACAACATAACTTTAAGCCTTACCCTCTAGTAAACACCATAACTTTAAGCCTTACCCTCTAGTAAACACTATAACTGTAGACCTTACCCTCTAGTAAACACTATAACTTTAAGCCTTACCCTCTGGTAAACACTATAACTTTAAGCCTTACCCTCTAGTAAACACCATAACTGTAAGCCTTACCCTCTAGTAAACACCATAACTTTAAGCCTTACCCTCTAGTAAACACTATAACTTTAAGCCTTACCCTCTAGTAAACACCATAACTTTAAGCCTTACCCTCTAGTAAACACCATAACTTTAAGCCTTACCCTCTAGTAAACACCATAACTTTAAGCCTTACCCTCTAGTAAACACCATAACTTTAAGCCTTACCCTCTAGTAAACACTATAACTTTAAGCCTTATCCTCTAGTAAACACCATAACTTTAAGCTTTACCCTCTAGTAAACAACATAACTGTAAACCTTACCCTCTAGTAAACACCATAACTTTAAGCCTTACCCTCTAGTAAACACTATAACTTTAAGCCTTACCCTCTAGTAAACACCATAACTTTAGGCCTTACCCTCTAGTAAACACCATGACTTTAAGCTTTACCCTCTAGTAAACACCATAACTTTAAGCCTTACCCTCTAGTAAACACCATAACTTTAAGCCTTACCCTCTAGTAAACACCATAACTTTAAGCCTTACCCTCTAGTAAACACCATGACTTTAAGCCTTACCCTCTAGTAAACACCATGACTTTAACCTTTACCCTCTAGTAAACACCATAACTTTCAGCCTTACCCTCTAGTAAACAACATAACTTTAAGCCTTACCCTCTAGTAAACACCATAACTTTAAGCCTTACCCTCTAGTAAACACCATAACTTTAAGCCTTACCCTCTAGTAAACACCATAACTTTAAGCCTTACCCTCTAGTAAACACCATAACTGTAAGCCTTACCCTCTAGTAAACACTATAACTGTAAGCCTTACCCTCTAGTAAACACCATAACTTTAAGCTTTACCCTCTAGTAAACACTATAACTTTAAGCCTTACCCTCTAGTAAACACTATAACTTTAAGCCTTACCCTCTAGTAAACACCATAACTTTAGGCCTTGCCCTCTAGTAAACACCATGACTTTAAGCTTTACCCTCTAGTAAACACCATAACTTTAAGCCTTACCCTCTAGTAAACACCATAACTTTAAGCCTTACCCTCTAGTAAACACCATGACTTTAAGCCTTACCCTCTAGTAAACACCATGACTTTAACCTTTACCCTCTAGTAAACACCATAACTTTCAGCCTTACCCTCTAGTAAACAACATAACTTTAAGCCTTACCCTCTAGTAAACACCATAACTTTAAGCCTTACCCTCTAGTAAACACCATAACTTTAAGCCTTACCCTCTAGTAAACACCATAACTTTAAGCCTTACCCTCTAGTAAACACCATAACTGTAAGCCTTACCCTCTAGTAAACACTATAACTGTAAGCCTTACCCTCTAGTAAACACCATAACTTTAAGCTTTACCCTCTAGTAAACACTATAACTTTAAGCCTTACCCTCTAGTAAACACTATAACTTTAAGCCTTACCCTCTAGTAAACACCATAACTTTAGGCCTTGCCCTCTAGTAAACACCATGACTTTAAGCTTTACCCTCTAGTAAACACCATAACTTTAAGCCTTACCCTCTGGTAAACACCATAACTTTAAGCCTTACCCTCTAGTAAACACCATAACTTTAAGCCTTACCCTCTAGTAAACACCATGACTTTAAGCCTTACCCTCTAGTAAACACCATGACTTTAAGCTTTACCCTCTAGTAAACACTATAACTGTAAGCCTTACCCTCTAGTAAACACCATAACTTTAAGCTTTACCCTCTAGTAAACACTATAACTTTAAGCCTTACCCTCTAGTAAACACTATAACTTTAAGCCTTACCCTCTAGTAAACACCATAACATTAGGCCTTGCCCTCTAGTAAACACCATGACTTTAAGCTTTACCCTCTAGTAAACACCATAACTTTAAGCCTTACCCTCTAGTAAACACCATAACTTTAAGCCTTACCCTCTAGTAAACACCATAACTTTAAGCCTTACCCTCTAGTAAACACTATAACTTTAGACCTTACCCTCTAGTAAACACTATAACTTTAAGCCTTACCCTCTAGTAAACACCATAACTGTAAGCCTTACCCTCTAGTAAACACCATAACGTTAAGCCTTACCCTCTAGTAAACACCATAACTTTAGGCCTTACTCTCTAGTAAATATCATAACTTTAGGCCTTACCCTCTAGTAAACACCATAACTTTAAGCCTTACCCTCTAGTAAACACCATAACTTTAAGCCTTACCCTCTAGTAAACACCATAACTTTAAGCCTTACCCTCTAGTAAACACCATAACTTTAAGCCTTACCCTCTAGTAAACACCATGACTTTAAGCTTTACCCTCTAGTAAACACCATAACTGTAAGCCTTACCCTCTAGTAAACACCATAACTGTAAGCCTTACCCTCTAGTAAACACTATAACTTTAAGCCTTACCCTCTAGTAAACACCATAACTTTAAGCCTTACCCTCTAGTAAACACCATGACTTTAAGCTTTATCCTCTAGTAAACACCATAACTGTAAGCCTTACCCTCTAGTAAACACCATAACTTTAAGCCTTACCCTCTAGTAAACACCATAACTTTAGGCCTTACTCTCTAGTAAATACCATAACTTTAGGCCTTACCCTCTAGTAAACACCATGACTTTAAGCTTTACCCTCTAGTAAACACTATAACTTTAAGCCTTACCCTCTAGTAAACACCATAACTTTAAGCCTTACCCTCTAGTAAACACCATAACTTTAAGCCTTACCCTCTAGTAAACACCATAACTTTAAGCCTTACCCTCTAGTAAACACCATAACTTTAAGCCTTACCCTCTAGTAAACAACATAACTGTAAACCTTACCCTCTAGTAAACACCATAACTTTAAGCCTTACCCTCTAGTAAACACTATAACTTTAAGCCTTACCCTCTAGTAAACACCATAACTTTAGGCCTTACCCTCTAGTAAACACCATGATTTTAAGCTTTACCCTCTAGTAAACACCATAACTTTAGGCCTTACCCTCTAGTAAACACTATAACTTTAAGCCTTACCCTCTAGTAACTACCATACCTTTAAGCCTTATCCGCTAGTAAACACCATAACTTTAAGCTTTACCCTCTAGTAAACACCATAACTGTAAACCTTACCCTCTAGTAAACACCATAACTTTAAGCCTTACCCTCTAGTAAACACTATAACTTTAAGCCTTACCCTCTAGTAAACACCATAACTTTAGGCCTTACCCTCTGGTAAACACCGTGACTTTAAGCTTTACCCTCTAGTAAACACCATAACTTTAAGCCTTACCCTCTAGTAAACACCATAACTTTAAGCCTTACCCTCTAGTAAACACCATAACTTTAAGCCTTACCCTCTAGTAAACACCATGACTTTAAGCCTTACCCTCTAGTAAACACCATGACTTTAAGCTTTACCCTCTAGTAAACACTATAACTGTAAGCCTTACCCTCTAGTAAACACCATAACTTTAAGCCTTACCCTCTAGTAAACACCATAACTTTAAGCCTTACCCTCTAGTAAACACTATAACTGTAAGCCTTACCCTCTAGTAAACACCATGACTTTAAGCCTTATCCTCTAGTAAACACCAGAACTTTAAGCCTTACCCTCTAGTAAACACCATAACTTTAAGCCTTACCCTCTAGTAAACACCATAACTGTAAGCCTTACCCTCTAGTAAACACCATAACTTTAGGCCTTACCCTCTAGTAAACACTAACTTTAAGCCTTACCCTCTAGTAAACACCATACCTTTAAGCCTTACCCTCTAGTAAACACTATAACTTTAAGCCTTACCCTCTAGTAAACACCATAACTCTAAGCCTTACCCTCTAGTAAACACCATAACTTTAGGCCTTACCCTCTAGTAAACACTATAACTTTAAGCCTTTTCCTCTAGTAAACACCATAACTTTAAGCCTTACCCTCTATTAATCACTATAACTTTAAGCCTTACCCTCTAGTAAACACCATAACTTTAAGCCTTACCCTCTAGTAAACACTATAACTGTAAGCCTTACCCTCTAGTAAACACCATGACTTTAAGCCTTATCCTCTAGTAAACACCAGAACTTTAAGCCTTACCCTCTAGTAAACACCATAACTTTAAGCCTTACCCTCTAGTAAACACCATAACTGTAAGCCTTACCCTCTAGTAAACACCATACCTTTAAGCCTTACCCTCTAGTAAACACTATAACTTTAAGCATTTTCCTCTAGTAAACACTAACTTTAAGCCTTACCCTCTAGTAAACACCATACCTTTAAGCCTTACCCTCTAGTAAACACTATAACTTTAAGCCTTACCCTCTAGTAAACACCATAACTTTAAGCCTTACCCTCTAGTAAACACCATAACTTTAGGCCTTACCCTCTAGTAAACACTATAACTTTAAGCCTTTTCCTCTAGTAAACACTATAACTGTAAGCCTTACCCTCTAGTAAACACCATAACTTTAAGCCTTACCCTATGTAAACACCATAACTTTAAGCCTTACCCTCTAGTAAACACTATAACTGTAAGCCTTACCCTCTAGTAAACACCATGACTTTAAGCCTTATCCTCTAGTAAACACCAGAACTTTAAGCCTTACCCTCTAGTAAACACCATAACTTTAAGCCTTACCCTCTAGTAAACACCATAACTGTAAGCCTTACCCTCTAGTAAACACCATAACTTTAGGCCTTACCCTCTAGTAAGCACTAACTTTAAGCCTTACCCTCTAGTAAACACCATACCTTTAAGCCTTACCCTCTAGTAAACACTATAATTTTAAGCCTTACCCTCTAGTAAACACCATAACTTTAAGCCTTACCCTCTAGTAAACACCATAACTTTAGGCCTTACCCTCTAGTAAACACTATAACTTTAAGCCTTTTCCTCTAGTAAACACCATAACTTTAAGCCTTACCCTCTAGTAATCACTATAACTTTAAGCCTTACCCTCTAGTAAACAACATAACTTTAAGCCTTACCCTCTAGTAAACACCATAACTTTAAGCCTTACCCTCTAGTAAACACTATAACTTTAAGCCTTACCCTCTGGTAAACACTATAACTTTAAGCCTTACCCTCTAGTAAACACCATAACTGTAAGCCTTACCCTCTAGTAAACACCATAACTTTAAGCCTTACCCTCTAGTAAACACTATAACTTTAAGCCTTACCCTCTAGTAAACACCATAACTTTAAGCCTTACCCTCTAGTAAACACCATAACTTTAAGCCTTACCCTCTAGTAAACACCATAACTTTAAGCCTTACCCTCTAGTAAACACCATAACTTTAAGCCTTACCCTCTAGTAAACACCATAACTTTAGGCCTTACCCTCTAGTAAACACCATGACTTTAAGCTTTACCCTCTAGTAAACACCCTAACTTTAGGCCTTACCCTCTAGTAAACACTATAACTTTAAGCCTTACCCTCTAGTAACTACCATACCTTTAAGCCTTATCCGCTAGTAAACACCATAACTTTAAGCTTTACCCTCTAGTAAACACCATAACTGTAAACCTTACCCTCTAGTAAACACCATAACTTTAAGCCTTACCCTCTAGTAAACACTATAACTTTAAGCCTTACCCTCTAGTAAACACCATAACTTTAGGCCTTACCCTCTAGTAAACACCATGACTTTAAGCTTTACCCTCTAGTAAACACCATAACTTTAAGCCTTACCCTCTAGTAAACACCATAACTTTAAGCCTTACCCTCTAGTAAACACCATAACTTTAAGCCTTACCCTCTAGTAAACACCATAACTTTAAGCCTTACCCTCTAGTAAACACCATGACTTTAAGCCTTACCCTCTAGTAAACACCATGACTTTAAGCTTTACCCTCTAGTAAACACTATAACTGTCAGCCTTACCCTCTAGTAAACACTATAACTTTAAGCCTTACCCTCTAGTAAACACCATAACTTTAGGCCTTACCCTCTAGTAAACACCATGACTTTAAGCTTTACCCTCTAGTAAACACCATAACTTTAAGCCTTACCCTCTAGTAAACACCATAACTTTAAGCCTTACCCTCTAGTAAACACCATAACTTTAAGCCTTACCCTCTAGTAAACACCATAACTTTAGGCCTTACCCTCTAGTAAACACTATAACTTTAAGCCTTTTCCTCTAGTAAACACCATAACTTTAAGCCTTACCCTCTAGTAAACACTATAACTTTAAGCCTTACCCTCTAGTAAACAACATAACTTTAAGCCTTACCCTCTAGTAAACACCATAACTTTAAGCCTTACCCTCTAGTAAACACTATAACTTTAGACCTTACCCTCTAGTAAACACCATAACTGTAAGCCTTACCCTCTAGTAAACACCATAACTTTAAGCCTTACCCTCTACTAAACACCATAACTTTAGGCCTTACTCTCTAGTAAATATCATAACTTTATGCCTTACCCTCTAGTAAACACCATAACTTTAAGCCTTACCCTCTAGTAAACACTATAACTTTAAGCCTTACCCTCTAGTAAACACCATAACTTTAAGCCTTACCCTCTAGTAAACACCATAACTTTAAGCCTTACCCTCTAGTAAACACCATAACTTTAAGCCTTACCCTCTAGTAAACACCATAACTGTAAGCCTTACCCTCTAGTAAACACTATACCTTTAAGCCTTATCCTCTAGTAAACACCATAACTTTAAACTTTACCCTCTAGTAAACAACATAACTGTAAACCTTACCCTCTAGTAAACACCATAACTTTAAGCCTTACCCTCTAGTAAACACTATAACTTTAAGCCTTACCCTCTAGTAAACACCATAACTTTAGGCCTTACCCTCTAGTAAACACCATGACTTTAAGCTTTACCCTCTAGTAAACACCATAACTTTAAGCCTTACCCTCTAGTAAACACCATAACTTTAAGCCTTACCCTCTAGTAAACACCATAACTTTAAGCCTTACCCTCTAGTAAACACCATGACTTTAAGCCTTACCCTCTAGTAAACACCATGACTTTAAGCTTTACTCTCTAGTAAACACTATAACTGTAAGCCTTACCCTCTAGTAAACACCATAACTTTAAGCCTTACCCTCTAGTAAACACTATAACTTTAAGCCTTACCCTCTAGTAAACACCATAACTGTAAGCCTTACCCTATAGTAAACACCATAACTTTAAGCCTTACCCTCTAGTAAACACCATAACGTTAGGCCTTACTCTCTAGTAAACACCATAACTTTAAACCTTACCCTCTAGTAAACACCATGACGTTAAGCTTTACCCTCTAGTAAACACCATAACTTTCAGCCTTACCCTCTAGTAAACAACATAACTTTAAGCCTTACCCTCTAGTAAACACCATAACTTTAAGCCTTACCCTCTAGTAAACACCATAACTTTAAGCCTTACCCTCTAGTAAACACCATAACTTTAAGCCTTACCCTCTAGTAAACACCATAACTTTAAGCCTTACCCTCTAGTAAACACTATAACTTTAAGCCTTACCCTCTAGTAAACACCATTACTTTAAGCTTTACCCTCTAGTAAACACTATAACTTTAAGCCTTACCCTCTAGTAAACACCATGACGTTAAGCTTTACCCTCTAGTAAACACCATAACTTTAAGCCTTACCCTCTAGTAAACACTATAACTTTAAGCCTTACCCTCTAGTAAACACCATAACGTTAAGCCTTACCCTCTAGTAAACACCATGACTTTAAGCTTTACCCTCTAGTAAACACCATAACTGTAAGCCTTACCCTCTAGTAAACACCATAACTGTAAGCCTTACCCTCTAGTAAACACTATAACTTTAAGCCTTACCCTCTAGTAAACACCATAAGTTTAAGCCTTACCCTCTAGTAAACACCATGACTTTAAGCTTTACCCTCTAGTAAACACCATAACTGTAAGCCTTACCCTCTAGTAAACACCATAACTTTAAGCCTTACCCTCTAGTAAACACCATAACTTTAGGCCTTACTCTCTAGTAAATACCATAACTTTAGGCGTTACCCTCTAGTAAACACCATAACTTTAAGCCTTACCCTCTAGTAAACACTATAACTTTAAGCCTTACCCTCTAGTAAACACCATAACTTTAAGCCTTACCCTCTAGTAAACACCATAACTTTAAGCCTTACCCTCTAGTAAACACCATAACTTTAAGCCTTACCCTCTAGTAAACACCATAACTTTAAGCCTTACCCTCTAGTAAACAACATAACTGTAAACCTTACCCTCTAGTAAACACCATAACTTTAAGCTTTACCCTCTAGTAAACACTATAACTTTAAGCCTTACCCTCTAGTAAACACCATAACTTTAGGCCTTACCCTCTAGTAAACACCATGATTTTAAGCTTTACCCTCTAGTAAACACCATAACTTTAGGCCTTACCCTCTAGTAAACACTATAACTTTAAGCCTTACCCTCTAGTAACTACCATACCTTTAAGCCTTATCCGCTAGTAAACACCATAACTTTAAGCTTTACCCTCTAGTAAACACCATAACTGTAAACCTTACCCTCTAGTAAACACCATAACTTTAAGCCTTACCCTCTAGTAAACACTATAACTTTAAGCCTTACCCTCTAGTAAACACCATAACTTTAGGCCTTACCCTCTAGTAAACACCATGACTTTAAGCTTTACCCTCTAGTAAACACCATAACTTTAAGCCTTACCCTCTAGTAAACACCATAACTTTAAGCTTTACCCTCTAGTAAACACCATAACTTTAAGCCTTACCCTCTAGTAAACACCATGACTTTAAGCCTTACCCTCTAGTAAACACCATGACTTTAAGCCTTATCCTCTAGTAAACACCAGAACTTTAAGCCTTACCCTCTAGTAAACACCATAACTTTAAGCCTTACCCTCTAGTAAACACCATAACTGTAAGCCTTACCCTCTAGTAAACACCATAACTTTAGGCCTTACCCTCTAGTAAACACCATAACTTTAAGCCTTACCCTCTAGTAAACACTATAACTGTAAGCCTTACCCTCTAGTAAACACCATGACTTTAAGCCTTATCCTCTAGTAAACACCAGAACTTTAAGCCTTACCCTCTAGTAAACACCATAACTTTAAGCCTTACCCTCTAGTAAACACCATAACTGTAAGCCTTACCCTCTAGTAAACACCATAACTTTAGGCCTTACCCTCTAGTAAACACTAACTTTAAGCCTTACCCTCTAGTAAACACTATAACTTTAAGCCTTACCCTCTAGTAAACACCATAACTTTAAGCCTTACCCTCTAGTAAACACCATAACTTTAGGCCTTACCCTCTAGTAAACACTATAACTTTAAGCCTTTTCCTCTAGTAAACACCATAACTTTAAGCCTTACCCTCTATTAATCACTATAACTTTAAGCCTTACCCTCTAGTAAACACCATAACTTTAAGCCTTACCCTCTAGTAAACACTATAACTGTAAGCCTTACCCTCTAGTAAACACCATGACTTTAAGCCTTATCCTCTAGTAAACACCAGAACTTTAAGCCTTACCCTCTAGTAAACACCATAACTTTAAGCCTTACCCTCTAGTAAACACCATAACTGTAAGCCTTACCCTCTAGTAAACACCATACCTTTAAGCCTTACCCTCTAGTAAACACTATAACTTTAAGCCTTTTCCTCTAGTAAACACTAACTTTAAGCCTTACCCTCTAGTAAACACCATACCTTTAAGCCTTACCCTCTAGTAAACACTATAACTTTAAGCCTTACCCTCTAGTAAACACCATAACTTTAAGCCTTACCCTCTAGTAAACACCATAACTTTAGGCCTTACCCTCTAGTAAACACTATAACTTTAAGCCTTTTCCTCTAGTAAACACTATAACTGTAAGCCTTACCCTCTAGTAAACACCATAACTTTAAGCCTTACCCTCTAGTAAACACCATAACTTTAAGCCTTACCCTCTAGTAAACACTATAACTGTAAGCCTTACCCTCTAGTAAACACCATGACTTTAAGCCTTATCCTCTAGTAAACACCAGAACTTTAAGCCTTACCCTCTAGTAAACACCATAACTTTAAGCCTTACCCTCTAGTAAACACCATAACTGTAAGCCTTACCCTCTAGTAAACACCATAACTTTAGGCCTTACCCTCTAGTAAACACTAACTTTAAGCCTTACCCTCTAGTAAACACCATACCTTTAAGCCTTACCCTCTAGTAAACACTATAATTTTAAGCCTTACCCTCTAGTAAACACCATAACTTTAAGCCTTATCCTCTAGTAAACACCATGACTTTAGGCCTTACCCTCTAGTAAACACTATAACTTTAAGCCTTTTCCTCTAGTAAACACCATAACTTTAAGCCTTACCCTCTAGTAATCACTATAACTTTAAGCCTTACCCTCTAGTAAACAACATAACTTTAAGCCTTACCCTCTAGTAAACCCCATAACTTTAAGCCTTACCCTCTAGTAAACACTATAATTTTAAGCCTTACCCTCTAGTAAACACTATAACTTTAAGCCTTACCCTCTGGTAAACACTATAACTTTAAGCCTTACCCTCTAGTAAACACCATAACTGTAAGCCTTACCCTCTAGTAAACACCATAACTTTAAGCCTTACCCTCTAGTAAACACTATAACTTTAAGCCTTACCCTCTAGTAAACACCATAACTTTAAGCCTTACCCTCTAGTAAACACCATAACTTTAAGCCTTACCCTCTAGTAAACACCATAACTTTAAGCCTTACCCTCTAGTAAACACCATAACTTTAAGCCTTACCCTCTAGTAAACACCATAACTTTAGGCCTTACCCTCTAGTAAACACCATGACTTTAAGCTTTACCCTCTAGTAAACACCATAACTTTAGGCCTTACCCTCTAGTAAACACTATAACTTTAAGCCTTACCCTCTAGTAACTACCATACCTTTAAGCCTTATCCGCTAGTAAACACCATAACTTTAAGCTTTACCCTCTAGTAAACACCATAACTGTAAACCTTACCCTCTAGTAAACATCATAACTTTAAGCCTTACCCTCTAGTAAACACTATAACTTTAAGCCTTACCCTCTAGTAAACACCATAACTTTAGGCCTTACCCTCTAGTAAACACCATGACTTTAAGCTTTACCCTCTAGTAAACACCATAACTTTAAGCCTTACCCTCTAGTAAACACCATAACTTTAAGCCTTACCCTCTAGTAAACACCATAACTTTAAGCCTTACCCTCTAGTAAACACCATGACTTTAAGCCTTACCCTCTAGTAAACACCATAACTTTAAGCCTTACCCTCTAGTAAACACCATAACTTTAGGCCTTACTCTCTAGTAAATACCATAACTTTAGGCCTTACCCTCTAGTAAACACCATAACTTTAAGCCTTACCCTCTAGTAAACACTATAACTTTAAGCCTTACCCTCTAGTAAACACCATAACTTTAAGCCTTACCCTCTAGTAAACACCATAACTTTAAGCCTTACCCTCTAGTAAACACCATAACTTTAAGCCTTACCCTCTAGTAAACACCATAATTTTAAGCCTTACCCTCTAGTAAACAACATAACTGTAAACCTTACCCTCTAGTAAACACCATAACTTTAAGCTTTACCCTCTAGTAAACACTATAACTTTAAGCCTTACCCTCTAGTAAACACCATAACTTTAGGCCTTACCCTCTAGTAAACACCATGATTTTAAGCTTTACCCTCTAGTAAACACCATAACTTTAGGCCTTACCCTCTAGTAAACACTATAACTTTGAGCCTTACCCTCTAGTAACTACCATACCTTTAAGCCTTATCCGCTAGTAAACACCATAACTTTAAGCTTTACCCTCTAGTAAACACCATAACTGTAAACCTTACCCTCTAGTAAACACCATAACTTTAAGCCTTACCCTCTAGTAAACACTATAACTTTAAGCCTTACCCTCTAGTAAACACCATAACTTTAGGCCTTACCCTCTAGTAAACACCATGACTTTAAGCTTTACCCTCTAGTAAACACCATAACTTTAAGCCTTACCCTCTAGTAAACACCATAACTTTAAGCCTTACCCTCTAGTAAACACCATAACTGTAAGCCTTACCCTCTAGTAAACACCATACCTTTAAGCCTTACCCTCTAGTAAACACTATAACTTTAAGCATTTTCCTCTAGTAAACACTAACTTTAAGCCTTACCCTCTAGTAAACACCATACCTTTAAGCCTTACCCTCTAGTAAACACTATAACTTTAAGCCTTACCCTCTAGTAAACACCATAACTTTAAGCCTTACCCTCTAGTAAACACCATAACTTTAGGCCTTACCCTCTAGTAAACACTATAACTTTAAGCCTTTTCCTCTAGTAAACACTATAACTGTAAGCCTTACCCTCTAGTAAACACCATAACTTTAAGCCTTACCCTATGTAAACACCATAACTTTAAGCCTTACCCTCTAGTAAACACTATAACTGTAAGCCTTACCCTCTAGTAAACACCATGACTTTAAGCCTTATCCTCTAGTAAACACCAGAACTTTAAGCCTTACCCTCTAGTAAACACCATAACTTTAAGCCTTACCCTCTAGTAAACACCATAACTGTAAGCCTTACCCTCTAGTAAACACCATAACTTTAGGCCTTACCCTCTAGTAAGCACTAACTTTAAGCCTTACCCTCTAGTAAACACCATACCTTTAAGCCTTACCCTCTAGTAAACACTATAATTTTAAGCCTTACCCTCTAGTAAACACCATAACTTTAAGCCTTACCCTCTAGTAAACACCATAACTTTAGGCCTTACCCTCTAGTAAACACTATAACTTTAAGCCTTTTCCTCTAGTAAACACCATAACTTTAAGCCTTACCCTCTAGTAATCACTATAACTTTAAGCCTTACCCTCTAGTAAACAACATAACTTTAAGCCTTACCCTCTAGTAAACACCATAACTTTAAGCCTTACCCTCTAGTAAACACTATAACTTTAAGCCTTACCCTCTAGTAAACACTATAACTTTAAGCCTTACCCTCTGGTAAACACTATAACTTTAAGCCTTACCCTCTAGTAAACACCATAACTGTAAGCCTTACCCTCTAGTAAACACCATAACTTTAAGCCTTACCCTCTAGTAAACACTATAACTTTAAGCCTTACCCTCTAGTAAACACCATAACTTTAAGCCTTACCCTCTAGTAAACACCATAACTTTAAGCCTTACCCTCTAGTAAACACCATAACTTTAAGCCTTACCCTCTAGTAAACACCATAACTTTAAGCCTTACCCTCTAGTAAACACCATAACTTTAGGCCTTACCCTCTAGTAAACACCATGACTTTAAGCTTTACCCTCTAGTAAACACCATAACTTTAGGCCTTACCCTCTAGTAAACACTATAACTTTAAGCCTTACCCTCTAGTAACTACCATACCTTTAAGCCTTATCCGCTAGTAAACACCATAACTTTAAGCTTTACCCTCTAGTAAACACCATAACTGTAAACCTTACCCTCTAGTAAACACCATAACTTTAAGCCTTACCCTCTAGTAAACACTATAACTTTAAGCCTTACCCTCTAGTAAACACCATAACTTTAGGCCTTACCCTCTAGTAAACACCATGACTTTAAGCTTTACCCTCTAGTAAACACCATAACTTTAAGCCTTACCCTCTAGTAAACACCATAACTTTAAGCCTTACCCTCTAGTAAACACCATAACTTTAAGCCTTACCCTCTAGTAAACACCATAACTTTAAGCCTTACCCTCTAGTAAACACCATGACTTTAAGCCTTACCCTCTAGTAAACACCATGACTTTAAGCTTTACCCTCTAGTAAACACTATAACTGTCAGCCTTACCCTCTAGTAAACACTATAACTTTAAGCCTTACCCTCTAGTAAACACCATAACTTTAGGCCTTACCCTCTAGTAAACACCATGACTTTAAGCTTTACCCTCTAGTAAACACCATAACTTTAAGCCTTACCCTCTAGTAAACACCATAACTTTAAGCCTTACCCTCTAGTAAACACCATAACTTTAAGCCTTACCCTCTAGTAAACACCATAACTTTAGGCCTTACCCTCTAGTAAACACTATAACTTTAAGCCTTTTCCTCTAGTAAACACCATAACTTTAAGCCTTACCCTCTAGTAAACACTATAACTTTAAGCCTTACCCTCTAGTAAACAACATAACTTTAAGCCTTACCCTCTAGTAAACACCATAACTTTAAGCCTTACCCTCTAGTAAACACTATAACTTTAGACCTTACCCTCTAGTAAACACCATAACTGTAAGCCTTACCCTCTAGTAAACACCATAACTTTAAGCCTTACCCTCTACTAAACACCATAACTTTAGGCCTTACTCTCTAGTAAATATCATAACTTTATGCCTTACCCTCTAGTAAACACCATAACTTTAAGCCTTACCCTCTAGTAAACACTATAACTTTAAGCCTTACCCTCTAGTAAACACCATAACTTTAAGCCTTACCCTCTAGTAAACACCATAACTTTAAGCCTTACCCTCTAGTAAACACCATAACTTTAAGCCTTACCCTCTAGTAAACACCATAACTGTAAGCCTTACCCTCTAGTAAACACTATACCTTTAAGCCTTATCCTCTAGTAAACACCATAACTTTAAACTTTACCCTCTAGTAAACAACATAACTGTAAACCTTACCCTCTAGTAAACACCATAACTTTAAGCCTTACCCTCTAGTAAACACTATAACTTTAAGCCTTACCCTCTAGTAAACACCATAACTTTAGGCCTTACCCTCTAGTAAACACCATGACTTTAAGCTTTACCCTCTAGTAAACACCATAACTTTAAGCCTTACCCTCTAGTAAACACCATAACTTTAAGCCTTACCCTCTAGTAAACACCATAACTTTAAGCCTTACCCTCTAGTAAACACCATGACTTTAAGCCTTACCCTCTAGTAAACACCATGACTTTAAGCTTTACTCTCTAGTAAACACTATAACTGTAAGCCTTACCCTCTAGTAAACACCATAACTTTAAGCCTTACCCTCTAGTAAACACTATAACTTTAAGCCTTACCCTCTAGTAAACACCATAACTGTAAGCCTTACCCTATAGTAAACACCATAACTTTAAGCCTTACCCTCTAGTAAACACCATAACGTTAGGCCTTACTCTCTAGTAAACACCATAACTTTAAACCTTACCCTCTAGTAAACACCATGACGTTAAGCTTTACCCTCTAGTAAACACCATAACTTTCAGCCTTACCCTCTAGTAAACAACATAACTTTAAGCCTTACCCTCTAGTAAACACCATAACTTTAAGCCTTACCCTCTAGTAAACACCATAACTTTAAGCCTTACCCTCTAGTAAACACCATAACTTTAAGCCTTACCCTCTAGTAAACACCATAACTTTAAGCCTTACCCTCTAGTAAACACCATTACTTTAAGCTTTACCCTCTAGTAAACACTATAACTTTAAGCCTTACCCTCTAGTAAACACCATGACGTTAAGCTTTACCCTCTAGTAAACACCATAACTTTAAGCCTTACCCTCTAGTAAACACTATAACTTTAAGCCTTACCCTCTAGTAAACACCATAACGTTAAGCCTTACCCTCTAGTAAACACCATGACTTTAAGCTTTACCCTCTAGTAAACACCATAACTGTAAGCCTTACCCTCTAGTAAACACCATAACTGTAAGCCTTACCCTCTAGTAAACACTATAACTTTAAGCCTTACCCTCTAGTAAACACCATAAGTTTAAGCCTTACCCTCTAGTAAACACCATGACTTTAAGCTTTACCCTCTAGTAAACACCATAACTGTAAGCCTTACCCTCTAGTAAACACCATAACTTTAAGCCTTACCCTCTAGTAAACACCATAACTTTAGGCCTTACTCTCTAGTAAATACCATAACTTTAGGCGTTACCCTCTAGTAAACACCATAACTTTAAGCCTTACCCTCTAGTAAACACTATAACTTTAAGCCTTACCCTCTAGTAAACACCATAACTTTAAGCCTTACCCTCTAGTAAACACCATAACTTTAAGCCTTACCCTCTAGTAAACACCATAACTTTAAGCCTTACCCTCTAGTAAACACCATAACTTTAAGCCTTACCCTCTAGTAAACAACATAACTGTAAACCTTACCCTCTAGTAAACACCATAACTTTAAGCTTTACCCTCTAGTAAACACTATAACTTTAAGCCTTACCCTCTAGTAAACACCATAACTTTAGGCCTTACCCTCTAGTAAACACCATGATTTTAAGCTTTACCCTCTAGTAAACACCATAACTTTAGGCCTTACCCTCTAGTAAACACTATAACTTTAAGCCTTACCCTCTAGTAACTACCATACCTTTAAGCCTTATCCGCTAGTAAACACCATAACTTTAAGCTTTACCCTCTAGTAAACACCATAACTGTAAACCTTACCCTCTAGTAAACACCATAACTTTAAGCCTTACCCTCTAGTAAACACTATAACTTTAAGCCTTACCCTCTAGTAAACACCATAACTTTAGGCCTTACCCTCTAGTAAACACCATGACTTTAAGCTTTACCCTCTAGTAAACACCATAACTTTAAGCCTTACCCTCTAGTAAACACCATAACTTTAAGCTTTACCCTCTAGTAAACACCATAACTTTAAGCCTTACCCTCTAGTAAACACCATGACTTTAAGCCTTACCCTCTAGTAAACACCATGACTTTAAGCCTTATCCTCTAGTAAACACCAGAACTTTAAGCCTTACCCTCTAGTAAACACCATAACTTTAAGCCTTACCCTCTAGTAAACACCATAACTGTAAGCCTTACCCTCTAGTAAACACCATAACTTTAGGCCTTACCCTCTAGTAAACACCATAACTTTAAGCCTTACCCTCTAGTAAACACTATAACTGTAAGCCTTACCCTCTAGTAAACACCATGACTTTAAGCCTTATCCTCTAGTAAACACCAGAACTTTAAGCCTTACCCTCTAGTAAACACCATAACTTTAAGCCTTACCCTCTAGTAAACACCATAACTGTAAGCCTTACCCTCTAGTAAACACCATAACTTTAGGCCTTACCCTCTAGTAAACACTAACTTTAAGCCTTACCCTCTAGTAAACACTATAACTTTAAGCCTTACCCTCTAGTAAACACCATAACTTTAAGCCTTACCCTCTAGTAAACACCATAACTTTAGGCCTTACCCTCTAGTAAACACTATAACTTTAAGCCTTTTCCTCTAGTAAACACCATAACTTTAAGCCTTACCCTCTATTAATCACTATAACTTTAAGCCTTACCCTCTAGTAAACACCATAACTTTAAGCCTTACCCTCTAGTAAACACTATAACTGTAAGCCTTACCCTCTAGTAAACACCATGACTTTAAGCCTTATCCTCTAGTAAACACCAGAACTTTAAGCCTTACCCTCTAGTAAACACCATAACTTTAAGCCTTACCCTCTAGTAAACACCATAACTGTAAGCCTTACCCTCTAGTAAACACCATACCTTTAAGCCTTACCCTCTAGTAAACACTATAACTTTAAGCCTTTTCCTCTAGTAAACACTAACTTTAAGCCTTACCCTCTAGTAAACACCATACCTTTAAGCCTTACCCTCTAGTAAACACTATAACTTTAAGCCTTACCCTCTAGTAAACACCATAACTTTAAGCCTTACCCTCTAGTAAACACCATAACTTTAGGCCTTACCCTCTAGTAAACACTATAACTTTAAGCCTTTTCCTCTAGTAAACACTATAACTGTAAGCCTTACCCTCTAGTAAACACCATAACTTTAAGCCTTACCCTCTAGTAAACACCATAACTTTAAGCCTTACCCTCTAGTAAACACTATAACTGTAAGCCTTACCCTCTAGTAAACACCATGACTTTAAGCCTTATCCTCTAGTAAACACCAGAACTTTAAGCCTTACCCTCTAGTAAACACCATAACTTTAAGCCTTACCCTCTAGTAAACACCATAACTGTAAGCCTTACCCTCTAGTAAACACCATAACTTTAGGCCTTACCCTCTAGTAAACACTAACTTTAAGCCTTACCCTCTAGTAAACACCATACCTTTAAGCCTTACCCTCTAGTAAACACTATAATTTTAAGCCTTACCCTCTAGTAAACACCATAACTTTAAGCCTTATCCTCTAGTAAACACCATGACTTTAGGCCTTACCCTCTAGTAAACACTATAACTTTAAGCCTTTTCCTCTAGTAAACACCATAACTTTAAGCCTTACCCTCTAGTAATCACTATAACTTTAAGCCTTACCCTCTAGTAAACAACATAACTTTAAGCCTTACCCTCTAGTAAACCCCATAACTTTAAGCCTTACCCTCTAGTAAACACTATAATTTTAAGCCTTACCCTCTAGTAAACACTATAACTTTAAGCCTTACCCTCTGGTAAACACTATAACTTTAAGCCTTACCCTCTAGTAAACACCATAACTGTAAGCCTTACCCTCTAGTAAACACCATAACTTTAAGCCTTACCCTCTAGTAAACACTATAACTTTAAGCCTTACCCTCTAGTAAACACCATAACTTTAAGCCTTACCCTCTAGTAAACACCATAACTTTAAGCCTTACCCTCTAGTAAACACCATAACTTTAAGCCTTACCCTCTAGTAAACACCATAACTTTAAGCCTTACCCTCTAGTAAACACCATAACTTTAGGCCTTACCCTCTAGTAAACACCATGACTTTAAGCTTTACCCTCTAGTAAACACCATAACTTTAGGCCTTACCCTCTAGTAAACACTATAACTTTAAGCCTTACCCTCTAGTAACTACCATACCTTTAAGCCTTATCCGCTAGTAAACACCATAACTTTAAGCTTTACCCTCTAGTAAACACCATAACTGTAAACCTTACCCTCTAGTAAACATCATAACTTTAAGCCTTACCCTCTAGTAAACACTATAACTTTAAGCCTTACCCTCTAGTAAACACCATAACTTTAGGCCTTACCCTCTAGTAAACACCATGACTTTAAGCTTTACCCTCTAGTAAACACCATAACTTTAAGCCTTACCCTCTAGTAAACACCATAACTTTAAGCCTTACCCTCTAGTAAACACCATAACTTTAAGCCTTACCCTCTAGTAAACACCATGACTTTAAGCCTTACCCTCTAGTAAACACCATAACTTTAAGCCTTACCCTCTAGTAAACACCATAACTTTAGGCCTTACTCTCTAGTAAATACCATAACTTTAGGCCTTACCCTCTAGTAAACACCATAACTTTAAGCCTTACCCTCTAGTAAACACTATAACTTTAAGCCTTACCCTCTAGTAAACACCATAACTTTAAGCCTTACCCTCTAGTAAACACCATAACTTTAAGCCTTACCCTCTAGTAAACACCATAACTTTAAGCCTTACCCTCTAGTAAACACCATAATTTTAAGCCTTACCCTCTAGTAAACAACATAACTGTAAACCTTACCCTCTAGTAAACACCATAACTTTAAGCTTTACCCTCTAGTAAACACTATAACTTTAAGCCTTACCCTCTAGTAAACACCATAACTTTAGGCCTTACCCTCTAGTAAACACCATGATTTTAAGCTTTACCCTCTAGTAAACACCATAACTTTAGGCCTTACCCTCTAGTAAACACTATAACTTTGAGCCTTACCCTCTAGTAACTACCATACCTTTAAGCCTTATCCGCTAGTAAACACCATAACTTTAAGCTTTACCCTCTAGTAAACACCATAACTGTAAACCTTACCCTCTAGTAAACACCATAACTTTAAGCCTTACCCTCTAGTAAACACTATAACTTTAAGCCTTACCCTCTAGTAAACACCATAACTTTAGGCCTTACCCTCTAGTAAACACCATGACTTTAAGCTTTACCCTCTAGTAAACACCATAACTTTAAGCCTTACCCTCTAGTAAACACCATAACTTTAAGCCTTACCCTCTAGTAAACACCATAACTTTAAGCCTTACCCTCTAGTAAACACCATGACTTTAAGCCTTACCCTCTAGTAAACACCATGACTTTAAGCTTTACCCTCTAGTAAACACTATAACTGTAAGCCTTACCCTCTAGTAAACACCATAACTTTAAGCCTTACCCTCTAGTAAACACCATAAGTTTAAGCCTTACCCTCTAGTAAACACTATAACTGTAAGCCTTACCCTCTAGTAAACACCATGACTTTAAGCCTTATCCTCTAGTAAACACCAGAACTTTAAGCCTTACCCTCTAGTAAACACCATAACTTTAAGCCTTACCCTCTAGTAAACACCATAACTGTAAGCCTTACCCTCTAGTAAACACCATAACTTTAGGCCTTACCCTCTAGTAAACACTAACTTTAAGCCTTACCCTCTAGTAAACACCATACCTTTAAGCCTTACCCTCTAGTAAACACCATAACTTTAAGCCTTACCCTCTAGTAAACACCATAACTTTAGGCCTTACCCTCTAGTAAACACTATAACTTTAAGCCTTTTCCTCTAGTAAACACCATGACTTTAAGCCTTACCCTCTAGTAATCACTATAACTTTAAGCCTTACCCTCTAGTAAACACCATAACTTTAAGCCTTACCCTCTAGTAAACACTATAACTGTAAGCCTTACCCTCTAGTAAACACCATGACTTTAAGCCTTATCCTCTAGTAAACACCAGAACTTTAAGCCTTACCCTCTAGTAAACACCATAACTTTAAGCCTTACCCTCTAGTAAACACCATAACTGTAAGCCTTACCCTCTAGTAAACACCATTACCTTTAAGCCTTACCCTCTAGTAAACACTATAACTTTAAGCCTTTTCCTCTAGTAAACACTAACTTTAAGCCTTACCCTCTAGTAAACACCATACCTTTAAGCCTTACCCTCTAGTAAACACTATAACTTTAAGCCTTTTCCTCTAGTAAACACTATAACTGTAAGCCTTACCCTCTAGTAAACACCATAACTTTAAGCCTTACCCTCTAGTAAACACCATAACTTTAAGCCTTACCCTCTAGTAAACACTATAACTGTAAGCCTTACCCTCTAGTAAACACCATGACTTTAAGCCTTATCCTCTAGTAAACACCAGAACTTTAAGCCTTACCCTCTAGTAAACACCATAACTTTAAGCCTTACCCTCTAGTAAACACCATAACTGTAAGCCTTACCTCTAGTAAACACCATAACTTTAGGCCTTACCCTCTAGTAAACACTAACTTTAAGCCTTACCCTCTAGTAAACACCATACCTTTAAGCCTTACCCTCTAGTAAACACTATAATTTTAAGCCTTACCCTCTAGTAAACACCATAACTTTAAGCCTTACCCTCTAGTAAACACCATAACTTTAGGCCTTACCCTCTAGTAAACACTATAACTTTAAGCCTTTTCCTCTAGTAAACACCATAACTTTAAGCCTTACCCTCTAGTAATCACTATAACTTTAAGCCTTACCCTCTAGTAAACAACATAACTTTAAGCCTTACCCTCTAGTAAACACCATAACTTTAGGCCTTACCCTCTAGTAAACACCATGACTTTAAGCTTTACCCTCTAGTAAACACCATAACTTTAGGCCTTACCCTCTAGTAAACACTATAACTTTAAGCCTTACCCTCTAGTAACTACCATACCTTTAAGCCTTATCCGCTAGTAAACACCATAACTTTAAGCTTTACCCTCTAGTAAACACCATAACTGTAAACCTTACCCTCTAGTAAACACCATAACTTTAAGCCTTACCCTCTAGTAAACACTATAACTTTAAGCCTTACCCTCTAGTAAACACCATAACTTTAGGCCTTACCCTCTAGTAAACACCATGACTTTAAGCTTTACCCTCTAGTAAACACCATAACTTTAAGCCTTACCCTCTAGTAAACACTATAACTTTAAGCCTTACCCTCTAGTAAACACCATAACTTTAGGCCTTACCCTCTAGTAAACACCATGACTTTAAGCCTTACCCTCTAGTAAACACCATGACTTTAAGCTTTACTCTCTAGTAAACACTATAACTGTAAG
This sequence comes from Bathymodiolus brooksi, assembly GCA_963680875.1. NCBI lineage: Eukaryota > Metazoa > Mollusca > Bivalvia > Mytilida > Modiolidae > Bathymodiolus > Bathymodiolus brooksi. The sequence continues at coordinate 2,564,205 of OY804587.1, read as the reverse complement.
CCTTACCCTCTAGTAAACACCATAACTTTAAGCCTTACCCTCTAGTAAACACTATAACTTTAAGCCTTACCCTCTAGTAAACACTATAACTTTAAGCCTTACCCTCTAGTAAACACCATAACTGTAAGCCTTACCCTCTAGTAAACACCATAACTTTAAGCCTTACCCTCTAGTAAACACCATAACTTTAGGCCTTACTCTCTAGTAAACACCATAACTTTAAGCCTTACCCTCTAGTAAACACCATGACTTTAAGCTTTACCCTCTAGTAAACACCATAACTTTCAGCCTTACCCTCTAGTAAACACCATAACTTTAAGCCTTACCCTCTAGTAAACACCATAACTTTAAGCCTTACCCTCTAGTAAACACCATAACTTTAAGCCTTACCCTCTAGTAAACACCATAACTTTAAGTTTTACCCTCTAGTAAACACTATAACTTTAAGCCTTACCCTCTAGTAAACACCATGACGTTAAGCTTTACCCTCTAGTAAACACCATAACTTTAAGCCTTACCCTCTAGTAAACACTATAACTTTAAGCCTTACCCTCTAGTAAACACCATAACTTTAAGCCTTACCCTCTAGTAAACACCATGACTTTAAGCTTTACCCTCTAGTAAACACCATAACTGTAAGCCTTACCCTCTAGTAAACACCATAACTGTAAGCCTTACCCTCTAGTAAACACTATAACTTTAAGCCTTACCCTCTAGTAAACACCATAACTTTAAGCCTTACCCTCTAGTAAACACCATGACTTTAAGCTTTACCCTCTAGTAAACACCATAACTGTAAGCCTTACCCTCTAGTAAACACCATAACTGTAAGCCTTACCCTCTAGTAAACACCATAACTTTAAGCCTTACCCTCTAGTAAACACCATAACTCTAGGCCTTACTCTCTAGTAAATACCATTACTTTAGGCCTTACCCTCTAGTAAACACCATAACTTTAAGCCTTACCCTCTAGTAAACACTATAACTTTAAGCCTTACCCTCTAGTAAACACCATAACTTTAAGCCTTACCCTCTAGTAAACACCATAACTTTAAGCCTTACCCTCTAGTAAACACCATAACTTTAAGCCTTACCCTCTAGTAAACACCATAACTTTAAGCCTTACCCTCTAGTAAACACTATAACTTTAAGCCTTATCCTCTAGTAAACACCATAACTTTAAGCTTTACCCTCTAGTAAACAACATAACTGTAAACCTTACCCTCTAGTAAACACCATAACTTTAAGCCTTACCCTCTAGTAAACACTATAACTTTAAGCCTTACCCTCTAGTAAACACCATAACTTTAAGCCTTACCCTCTAGTAAACACCATAACTTTAAGCCTTACCCTCTAGTAAACACCATAACTTTAAGCCTTACCCTCTAGTAAACACCATAACTTTAAGCCTTACCCTCTAGTAAACACCATGACTTTAAGCCTTACCCTCTAGTAAACACCATGACTTTAAGCTTTACCCTCTAGTAAACACTATAACTGTAAGCCTTACCCTCTAGTAAACACCATAACTTTAAGCCTTACCCTCTAGTAAACACCATAAGTTTAAGCCTTACCCTCTAGTAAACACTATAACTGTAAGCCTTACCCTCTAGTAAACACCATGACTTTAAGCCTTATCCTCTAGTAAACACCAGAACTTTAAGCCTTACCCTCTAGTAAACACCATAACTTTAAGCCTTACCCTCTAGTAAACACCATAACTGTAAGCCTTACCCTCTAGTAAACACCATAACTTTAGGCCTTACCCTCTAGTAAACACTAACTTTAAGCCTTACCCTCTAGTAAACACCATACCTTTAAGCCTTACCCTCTAGTAAACACTATAACTTTAAGCCTTACCCTCTAGTAAACACCATAACTTTAAGCCTTACCCTCTAGTAAACACCATAACTTTAGGCCTTACCCTCTAGTAAACACTATAACTTTAAGCCTTTTCCTCTAGTAAACACCATGACTTTAAGCCTTACCCTCTAGTAATCACTATAACTTTAAGCCTTACCCTCTAGTAAACACCATAACTTTAAGCCTTACCCTCTAGTAAACACTATAACTGTAAGCCTTACCCTCTAGTAAACACCATGACTTTAAGCCTTATCCTCTAGTAAACACCAGAACTTTAAGCCTTACCCTCTAGTAAACACCATAACTTTAAGCCTTACCCTCTAGTAAACACCATAACTGTAAGCCTTACCCTCTAGTAAACACCATACCTTTAAGCCTTACCCTCTAGTAAACACTATAACTTTAAGCCTTTTCCTCTAGTAAACACTAACTTTAAGCCTTACCCTCTAGTAAACACCATACCTTTAAGCCTTACCCTCTAGTAAACACTATAACTTTAAGCCTTACCCTCTAGTAAACACCATAACTTTAAGCCTTACCCTCTAGTAAACACCATAACTTTAGGCCTTACCCTATAGTAAACACTATAACTTTAAGCCTTTTCCTCTAGTAAACACTATAACTGTAAGCCTTACCCTCTAGTAAACACCATAACTTTAAGCCTTACCCTCTAGTAAACACCATAACTTTAAGCCTTACCCTCTAGTAAACACTATAACTGTAAGCCTTACCCTCTAGTAAACACCATGACTTTAAGCCTTATCCTCTAGTAAACACCAGAACTTTAAGCCTTACCCTCTAGTAAACACCATAACTTTAAGCCTTACCCTCTAGTAAACACCATAACTGTAAGCCTTACCTCTAGTAAACACCATAACTTTAGGCCTTACCCTCTAGTAAACACTAACTTTAAGCCTTACCCTCTAGTAAACACCATACCTTTAAGCCTTACCCTCTAGTAAACACTATAATTTTAAGCCTTACCCTCTAGTAAACACCATAACTTTAAGCCTTACCCTCTAGTAAACACCATAACTTTAGGCCTTACCCTCTAGTAAACACTATAACTTTAAGCCTTTTCCTCTAGTAAACACCATAACTTTAAGCCTTACCCTCTAGTAATCACTATAACTTTAAGCCTTACCCTCTAGTAAACAACATAACTTTAAGCCTTACCCTCTAGTAAACACCATAACTTTAAGCCTTACCCTCTAGTAAACACTATAACTTTAAGCCTTACCCTCTAGTAAACACTATAACTTTAAGCCTTACCCTCTGGTAAACACTATAACTTTAAGCCTTACCCTCTAGTAAACATCATAACTGTAAGCCTTACCCTCTAGTAAACACCATAACTTTAAGCCTTACCCTCTAGTAAACACTATAACTTTAAGCCTTACCCTCTAGTAAACACCATAACTTTAAGCCTTACCCTCTAGTAAACACCATAACTTTAAGCCTCACCCTCTAGTAAACACCATAACTTTAAGCCTTACCCTCTAGTAAACACCATAACTTTAAGCCTTACCCTCTAGTAAACACCATAACTTTAGGCCTTACCCTCTAGTAAACACCATGACTTTAAGCTTTACCCTCTAGTAAACACCATAACTTTAGGCCTTACCCTCTAGTAAACACTATAACTTTAAGCCTTACCCTCTAGTAAACACCATAACTTTAAGCCTTACCCTCTAGTAAACACCATGACTAAGCTTTACCCTCTAGTAAACACCATAACTGTAAGCCTTACCCTCTAGTAAACACCATAACTGTAAGCCTTACCCTCTAGTAAACACTATAACTTTAAGCCTTACCCTCTAGTAAACACCATAACTTTAAGCCTTACCCTCTAGTAAACACCATGACTTTAAGCTTTACCCTCTAGTAAACACCATAACTGTAAGCCTTACCCTCTAGTAAACACCATAACTGTAAGCCTTACCCTCTAGTAAACACCATAACTTTAAGCCTTACCCTCTAGTAAACACCATAACTCTAGGCCTTACTCTCTAGTAAATACCATTACTTTAGGCCTTACCCTCTAGTAAACACCATAACTTTAAGCCTTACCCTCTAGTAAACACTATAACTTTAAGCCTTACCCTCTAGTAAACACCATAACTTTAAGCCTTACCCTCTAGTAAACACCATAACTTTAAGCCTTACCCTCTAGTAAACACCATAACTTTAAGCCTTACCCTCTAGTAAACACCATAACTTTAAGCCTTACCCTCTAGTAAACACTATAACTTTAAGCCTTATCCTCTAGTAAACACCATAACTTTAAGCTTTACCCTCTAGTAAACAACATAACTGTAAACCTTACCCTCTAGTAAACACCATAACTTTAAGCCTTACCCTCTAGTAAACACTATAACTTTAAGCCTTACCCTCTAGTAAACACCATAACTTTAAGCCTTACCCTCTAGTAAACACCATAACTTTAAGCCTTACCCTCTAGTAAACACCATAACTTTAAGCCTTACCCTCTAGTAAACACCATAACTTTAAGCCTTACCCTCTAGTAAACACCATGACTTTAAGCCTTACCCTCTAGTAAACACCATGACTTTAAGCTTTACCCTCTAGTAAACACTATAACTGTAAGCCTTACCCTCTAGTAAACACCATAACTTTAAGCCTTACCCTCTAGTAAACACCATAAGTTTAAGCCTTACCCTCTAGTAAACACTATAACTGTAAGCCTTACCCTCTAGTAAACACCATGACTTTAAGCCTTATCCTCTAGTAAACACCAGAACTTTAAGCCTTACCCTCTAGTAAACACCATAACTTTAAGCCTTACCCTCTAGTAAACACCATAACTGTAAGCCTTACCCTCTAGTAAACACCATAACTTTAGGCCTTACCCTCTAGTAAACACTAACTTTAAGCCTTACCCTCTAGTAAACACCATACCTTTAAGCCTTACCCTCTAGTAAACACTATAACTTTAAGCCTTACCCTCTAGTAAACACCATAACTTTAAGCCTTACCCTCTAGTAAACACCATAACTTTAGGCCTTACCCTCTAGTAAACACTATAACTTTAAGCCTTTTCCTCTAGTAAACACCATGACTTTAAGCCTTACCCTCTAGTAATCACTATAACTTTAAGCCTTACCCTCTAGTAAACACCATAACTTTAAGCCTTACCCTCTAGTAAACACTATAACTGTAAGCCTTACCCTCTAGTAAACACCATGACTTTAAGCCTTATCCTCTAGTAAACACCAGAACTTTAAGCCTTACCCTCTAGTAAACACCATAACTTTAAGCCTTACCCTCTAGTAAACACCATAACTGTAAGCCTTACCCTCTAGTAAACACCATACCTTTAAGCCTTACCCTCTAGTAAACACTATAACTTTAAGCCTTTTCCTCTAGTAAACACTAACTTTAAGCCTTACCCTCTAGTAAACACCATACCTTTAAGCCTTACCCTCTAGTAAACACTATAACTTTAAGCCTTACCCTCTAGTAAACACCATAACTTTAAGCCTTACCCTCTAGTAAACACCATAACTTTAGGCCTTACCCTATAGTAAACACTATAACTTTAAGCCTTTTCCTCTAGTAAACACTATAACTGTAAGCCTTACCCTCTAGTAAACACCATAACTTTAAGCCTTACCCTCTAGTAAACACCATAACTTTAAGCCTTACCCTCTAGTAAACACTATAACTGTAAGCCTTACCCTCTAGTAAACACCATGACTTTAAGCCTTATCCTCTAGTAAACACCAGAACTTTAAGCCTTACCCTCTAGTAAACACCATAACTTTAAGCCTTACCCTCTAGTAAACACCATAACTGTAAGCCTTACCTCTAGTAAACACCATAACTTTAGGCCTTACCCTCTAGTAAACACTAACTTTAAGCCTTACCCTCTAGTAAACACCATACCTTTAAGCCTTACCCTCTAGTAAACACTATAATTTTAAGCCTTACCCTCTAGTAAACACCATAACTTTAAGCCTTACCCTCTAGTAAACACCATAACTTTAGGCCTTACCCTCTAGTAAACACTATAACTTTAAGCCTTTTCCTCTAGTAAACACCATAACTTTAAGCCTTACCCTCTAGTAATCACTATAACTTTAAGCCTTACCCTCTAGTAAACAACATAACTTTAAGCCTTACCCTCTAGTAAACACCATAACTTTAAGCCTTACCCTCTAGTAAACACTATAACTTTAAGCCTTACCCTCTAGTAAACACTATAACTTTAAGCCTTACCCTCTGGTAAACACTATAACTTTAAGCCTTACCCTCTAGTAAACATCATAACTGTAAGCCTTACCCTCTAGTAAACACCATAACTTTAAGCCTTACCCTCTAGTAAACACTATAACTTTAAGCCTTACCCTCTAGTAAACACCATAACTTTAAGCCTTACCCTCTAGTAAACACCATAACTTTAAGCCTCACCCTCTAGTAAACACCATAACTTTAAGCCTTACCCTCTAGTAAACACCATAACTTTAAGCCTTACCCTCTAGTAAACACCATAACTTTAGGCCTTACCCTCTAGTAAACACCATGACTTTAAGCTTTACCCTCTAGTAAACACCATAACTTTAGGCCTTACCCTCTAGTAAACACTATAACTTTAAGCCTTACCCTCTAGTAACTACCATACCTTTAAGCCTTATCCGCTAGTAAACACCATAACTTTAAGCTTTACCCTCTAGTAAACACCATAACTGTAAACCTTACCCTCTAGTAAACACCATAACTTTAAGCCTTACCCTCTAGTAAACACTATAACTTTAAGCCTTACCCTCTAGTAAACACCATAACTTTAGGCCTTACCCTCTAGTAAACACCATGACTTTAAGCTTTACCCTCTAGTAAACACCATAACTTTAAGCCTTACCCTCTAGTAAACACTATAACTTTAAGCCTTACCCTCTAGTAAACACCATAACTTTAGGCCTTACCCTCTAGTAAACACCATGACTTTAAGCCTTACCCTCTAGTAAACACCATGACTTTAAGCTTTACTCTCTAGTAAACACTATAACTGTAAGCCTTACCCTCTAGTAAACACCATAACTTTAAGCCTTACCCTCTAGTAAACACTATAACTTTAAGCCTTACCCTCTAGTAAACACTATAACTTTAAGCCTTACCCTCTAGTAAACACCATAACTGTAAGCCTTACCCTCTAGTAAACACCATAACTTTAAGCCTTACCCTCTAGTAAACACCATAACTTTAGGCCTTACTCTCTAGTAAACACCATAACTTTAAGCCTTACCCTCTAGTAAACACCATGACTTTAAGCTTTACCCTCTAGTAAACACCATAACTTTCAGCCTTACCCTCTAGTAAACACCATAACTTTAAGCCTTACCCTCTAGTAAACACCATAACTTTAAGCCTTACCCTCTAGTAAACACCATAACTTTAAGCCTTACCCTCTAGTAAACACCATAACTTTAAGCTTTACCCTCTAGTAAACACTATAACGTTAAGCCTTACCCTCTAGTAAACACCATGACGTTAAGCTTTACCCTCTAGTAAACACCATAACTTTAAGCCTTACCCTCTAGTAAACACTATAACTTTAAGCCTTACCCTCTAGTAAACACCATAACTTTAAGCCTTACCCTCTAGTAAACACCATGACTTTAAGCTTTACCCTCTAGTAAACACCATAACTGTAAGCCTTACCCTCTAGTAAACACCATAACTGTAAGCCTTACCCTCTAGTAAACACTATAACTTTAAGCCTTACCCTCTAGTAAACACCATAACTTTAAGCCTTACCCTCTAGTAAACACCATGACTTTAAGCTTTACCCTCTAGTAAACACCATAACTGTAAGCCTTACCCTCTAGTAAACACCATAACTGTAAGCCTTACCCTCTAGTAAACACCATAACTTTAAGCCTTACCCTCTAGTAAACACCATAACTCTAGGCCTTACTCTCTAGTAAATACCATTACTTTAGGCCTTACCCTCTAGTAAACACCATAACTTTAAGCCTTACCCTCTAGTAAACACTATAACTTTAAGCCTTACCCTCTAGTAAACACCATAACTTTAAGCCTTACCCTCTAGTAAACACCATAACTTTAAGCCTTACCCTCTAGTAAACACCATAACTTTAAGCCTTACCCTCTAGTAAACACCATAACTTTAAGCCTTACCCTCTAGTAAACACTATAACTTTAAGCCTTATCCTCTAGTAAACACCATAACTTTAAGCTTTACCCTCTAGTAAACAACATAACTGTAAACCTTACCCTCTAGTAAACACCATAACTTTAAGCCTTACCCTCTAGTAAACACTATAACTTTAAGCCTTACCCTCTAGTAAATACCATAACTTTAAGCCTTACCCTCTAGTAAACACCATAACTTTAAGCCTTACCCTCTAGTAAACACCATGACTTTAAGCCTTACCCTCTAGTAAACACCATAACTTTAAGCCTTACCCTCTAGTAAACACTATAACTTTAAGCCTTATCCTCTAGTAAACACCATAACTTTAAGCTTTACCCTCTAGTAAACAACATAACTGTAAACCTTACCCTCTAGTAAACACCATACCTTTAAGCCTTACCCTCTAGTAAACACTATAACTTTAAGCCTTATCCTCTAGTAAACACTAACTTTAAGCCTTACCCTCTAGTAAACACTATAACTGTAAGCCTTACCCTCTAGTAAACACCATGACTTTAAGCCTTACCCTCTAGTAAACACCATGACTTTAAGCTTTCCCCTCTAGTAAACACCATAACTTTAAGCCTTACCCTCTAGTAAACACCATAACTTTAAGCCTTACCCTCTAGTAAACACCATAACTTTAAGCCTTACCCTCTAGTAAACACCATGACTTTAAGCCTTACCCTCTAATAAACACCATAACTTTAAGCCTTACCCTCTAGTAAACACCATAACTTTAGGCCTTACTCTCTAGTAAATACCATATCTTTAGGCCTTACCCTCTAGTAAACACCATAACTTTAAGCCTTACCCTCTAGTAAACACCATAACTTTAAGCCTTACCCTCTAGTAAACACCATAACTTTAAGCCTTACCCTCTAGTAAACACCATGACTTTAAGCCTTACCCTCTAGTAAACACCATGACTTTAAGCTTTACCCTCTAGTAAACACTATAACTGTAAGCCTTACCCTCTAGTAAACACCATAACTTTAAGCCTTACCCTCTAGTAAACACCATAAGTTTAAGCCTTACCCTCTAGTAAACACTATAACTGTAAGCCTTACCCTCTAGTAAACACCATGACTTTAAGCCTTATCCTCTAGTAAACACCAGAACTTTAAGCCTTACCCTCTAGTAAACACCATAACTTTAAGCCTTACCCTCTAGTAAACACCATAACTGTAAGCCTTACCCTCTAGTAAACACCATAACTTTAGGCCTTACCCTCTAGTAAACACTAACTTTAAGCCTTACCCTCTAGTAAACACCATACCTTTAAGCCTTACCCTCTAGTAAACACTATAACTTTAAGCCTTACCCTCTAGTAAACACCATAACTTTAAGCCTTACCCTCTAGTAAACACCATAACTTTAGGCCTTACCCTCTAGTAAACACTATAACTTTAAGCCTTTTCCTCTAGTAAACACCATGACTTTAAGCCTTACCCTCTAGTAATCACTATAACTTTAAGCCTTACCCTCTAGTAAACACCATAACTTTAAGCCTTACCCTCTAGTAAACACTATAACTGTAAGCCTTACCCTCTAGTAAACACCATGACTTTAAGCCTTATCCTCTAGTAAACACCAGAACTTTAAGCCTTACCCTCTAGTAAACACCATAACTTTAAGCCTTACCCTCTAGTAAACACCATAACTGTAAGCCTTACCCTCTAGTAAACACCATACCTTTAAGCCTTACCCTCTAGTAAACACTATAACTTTAAGCCTTTTCCTCTAGTAAACACTAACTTTAAGCCTTACCCTCTAGTAAACACCATACCTTTAAGCCTTACCCTCTAGTAAACACTATAACTTTAAGCCTTACCCTCTAGTAAACACCATAACTTTAAGCCTTACCCTCTAGTAAACACCATAACTTTAGGCCTTACCCTATAGTAAACACTATAACTTTAAGCCTTTTCCTCTAGTAAACACTATAACTGTAAGCCTTACCCTCTAGTAAACACCATAACTTTAAGCCTTACCCTCTAGTAAACACCATAACTTTAAGCCTTACCCTCTAGTAAACACTATAACTGTAAGCCTTACCCTCTAGTAAACACCATGACTTTAAGCCTTATCCTCTAGTAAATACCAGAACTTTAAGCCTTACCCTCTAGTAAACACCATAACTTTAAGCCTTACCCTCTAGTAAACACCATAACTGTAAGCCTTACCTCTAGTAAACACCATAACTTTAGGCCTTACCCTCTAGTAAACACTAACTTTAAGCCTTACCCTCTAGTAAACACCATACCTTTAAGCCTTACCCTCTAGTAAACACTATAATTTTAAGCCTTACCCTCTAGTAAACACCATAACTTTAAGCCTTACCCTCTAGTAAACACCATAACTTTAGGCCTTACCCTCTAGTAAACACTATAACTTTAAGCCTTTTCCTCTAGTAAACACCATAACTTTAAGCCTTACCCTCTAGTAATCACTATAACTTTAAGCCTTACCCTCTAGTAAACAACATAACTTTAAGCCTTACCCTCTAGTAAACACCATAACTTTAAGCCTTACCCTCTAGTAAACACTATAACTTTAAGCCTTACCCTCTAGTAAACACTATAACTTTAAGCCTTACCCTCTGGTAAACACTATAACTTTAAGCCTTACCCTCTAGTAAACACCATAACTGTAAGCCTTACCCTCTAGTAAACACCATAACTTTAAGCCTTACCCTCTAGTAAACACTATAACTTTAAGCCTTACCCTCTAGTAAACACCATAACTTTAAGCCTTACCCTCTAGTAAACACCATAACTTTAAGCCTCACCCTCTAGTAAACACCATAACTTTAAGCCTTACCCTCTAGTAAACACCATAACTTTAAGCCTTACCCTCTAGTAAACACCATAACTTTAGGCCTTACCCTCTAGTAAACACCATGACTTTAAGCCTTACCCTCTAGTAAACACCATAACTTTAAGCCTTACCCTCTAGTAAACACCATAACTTTAGGCCTTACCCTCTAGTAAACACTATAACTTTAAGCCTTACCCTCTAGTAACTACCATACCTTTAAGCCTTATCCGCTAGTAAACACCATAACTTTAAGCTTTACCCTCTAGTAAACACCATAACTGTAAACCTTACCCTCTAGTAAACACCATAACTTTAAGCCTTACCCTCTAGTAAACACTATAACTTTAAGCCTTACCCTCTAGTAAACACCATAACTTTAGGCCTTACCCTCTAGTAAACACCATGACTTTAAGCTTTACCCTCTAGTAAACACCATAACTTTAAGCCTTACCCTCTAGTAAACACTATAACTTTAAGCCTTACCCTCTAGTAAACACCATAACTTTAGGCCTTACCCTCTAGTAAACACCATGACTTTAAGCCTTACCCTCTAGTAAACACCATGACTTTAAGCTTTACTCTCTAGTAAACACTATAACTGTAAGCCTTACCCTCTAGTAAACACCATAACTTTAAGCCTTACCCTCTAGTAAACACTATAACTTTAAGCCTTACCCTCTAGTAAACACTATAACTTTAAGCCTTACCCTCTAGTAAACACCATAACTGTAAGCCTTACCCTCTAGTAAACACCATAACTTTAAGCCTTACCCTCTAGTAAACACCATAACTTTAGGCCTTACTCTCTAGTAAACACCATAACTTTAAGCCTTACCCTCTAGTAAACACCATGACTTTAAGCTTTACCCTCTAGTAAACACCATAACTTTCAGCCTTACCCTCTAGTAAACACCATAACTTTAAGCCTTACCCTCTAGTAAACACCATAACTTTAAGCCTTACCCTCTAGTAAACACCATAACTTTAAGCCTTACCCTCTAGTAAACACCATAACTTTAAGCTTTACCCTCTAGTAAACACTATAACTTTAAGCCTTACCCTCTAGTAAACACCATGACGTTAAGCTTTACCCTCTAGTAAACACCATAACTTTAAGCCTTACCCTCTAGTAAACACTATAACTTTAAGCCTTACCCTCTAGTAAACACCATAACTTTAAGCCTTACCCTCTAGTAAACACCATGACTTTAAGCTTTACCCTCTAGTAAACACCATAACTGTAAGCCTTACCCTCTAGTAAACACCATAACTGTAAGCCTTACCCTCTAGTAAACACTATAACTTTAAGCCTTACCCTCTAGTAAACACCATAACTTTAAGCCTTACCCTCTAGTAAACACCATGACTTTAAGCTTTACCCTCTAGTAAACACCATAACTGTAAGCCTTACCCTCTAGTAAACACCATAACTGTAAGCCTTACCCTCTAGTAAACACCATAACTTTAAGCCTTACCCTCTAGTAAACACCATAACTCTAGGCCTTACTCTCTAGTAAATACCATTACTTTAGGCCTTACCCTCTAGTAAACACCATAACTTTAAGCCTTACCCTCTAGTAAACACTATAACTTTAAGCCTTACCCTCTAGTAAACACCATAACTTTAAGCCTTACCCTCTAGTAAACACCATAACTTTAAGCCTTACCCTCTAGTAAACACCATAACTTTAAGCCTTACCCTCTAGTAAACACCATAACTTTAAGCCTTACCCTCTAGTAAACACTATAACTTTAAGCCTTATCCTCTAGTAAACACCATAACTTTAAGCTTTACCCTCTAGTAAACAACATAACTGTAAACCTTACCCTCTAGTAAACACCATAACTTTAAGCCTTACCCTCTAGTAAACACTATAACTTTAAGCCTTACCCTCTAGTAAACACCATAACTTTAAGCCTTACCCTCTAGTAAACACCATAACTTTAAGCCTTACCCTCTAGTAAACACCATGACTTTAAGCCTTACCCTCTAGTAAACACCATAACTTTAAGCCTTACCCTCTAGTAAACACCATAACTTTAAGCCTTACCCTCTAGTAAACACTATAACTTTAAGCCTTATCCTCTAGTAAACACCATAACTTTAAGCTTTACCCTCTAGTAAACACCATAACTTTAGGCCTTACCCTCTAGTAAACACCATGACTTTAAGCCTTACCCTCTAGTAAACACCATAACTTTAAGCCTTACCCTCTAGTAAACACTATAACTTTAAGCCTTACCCTCTAGTAAACACCATAACTTTAAGCCTTACCCTCTAGTAAACACCATGACTTTAAGCTTTACCCTCTAGTAAACACCATAACTGTAAGCCTTACCCTCTAGTAAACACCATAACTGTAAGCCTTACCCTCTAGTAAACACCATAACTTTAGGCCTTACCCTCTAGTAAACACTAACTTTAAGCCTTACCCTCTAGTAAACACCATACCTTTAAGCCTTACCCTCTAGTAATCACTATAACTTTAAGCCTTACCCTCTAGTAAACACCATAACTTTAAGCCTTACCCTCTAGTAAACACTATAACTGTAAGCCTTACCCTCTAGTAAACACCATGACTTTAAGCCTTATCCTCTAGTAAACACCAGAACTTTAAGCCTTACCCTCTAGTAAACACCATAACTTTAAGCCTTACCCTCTAGTAAACACCATAACTGTAAGCCTTACCCTCTAGTAAACACCATACCTTTAAGCCTTACCCTCTAGTAAACACTATAACTTTAAGCCTTTTCCTCTAGTAAACACTAACTTTAAGCCTTACCCTCTAGTAAACACCATACCTTTAAGCCTTACCCTCTAGTAAACACTATAACTTTAAGCCTTACCCTCTAGTAAACACCATAACTTTAAGCCTTACCCTCTAGTAAACACCATAACTTTAGGCCTTACCCTATAGTAAACACTATAACTTTAAGCCTTTTCCTCTAGTAAACACTATAACTGTAAGCCTTACCCTCTAGTAAACACCATAACTTTAAGCCTTACCCTCTAGTAAACACCATAACTTTAAGCCTTACCCTCTAGTAAACACTATAACTGTAAGCCTTACCCTCTAGTAAACACCATGACTTTAAGCCTTATCCTCTAGTAAATACCAGAACTTTAAGCCTTACCCTCTAGTAAACACCATAACTTTAAGCCTTACCCTCTAGTAAACACCATAACTGTAAGCCTTACCTCTAGTAAACACCATAACTTTAGGCCTTACCCTCTAGTAAACACTAACTTTAAGCCTTACCCTCTAGTAAACACCATACCTTTAAGCCTTACCCTCTAGTAAACACTATAATTTTAAGCCTTACCCTCTAGTAAACACCATAACTTTAAGCCTTACCCTCTAGTAAACACCATAACTTTAGGCCTTACCCTCTAGTAAACACTATAACTTTAAGCCTTTTCCTCTAGTAAACACCATAACTTTAAGCCTTACCCTCTAGTAATCACTATAACTTTAAGCCTTACCCTCTAGTAAACAACATAACTTTAAGCCTTACCCTCTAGTAAACACCATAACTTTAAGCCTTACCCTCTAGTAAACACTATAACTTTAAGCCTTACCCTCTAGTAAACACTATAACTTTAAGCCTTACCCTCTGGTAAACACTATAACTTTAAGCCTTACCCTCTAGTAAACACCATAACTGTAAGCCTTACCCTCTAGTAAACACCATAACTTTAAGCCTTACCCTCTAGTAAACACTATAACTTTAAGCCTTACCCTCTAGTAAACACCATAACTTTAAGCCTTACCCTCTAGTAAACACCATAACTTTAAGCCTTACCCTCTAGTAAACACCATAACTTTAAGCCTTACCCTCTAGTAAACACCATAACTTTAGGCCTTACCCTCTAGTAAACACCATGACTTTAAGCTTTACCCTCTAGTAAACACCATAACTTTAGGCCTTACCCTCTAGTAAACACTATAACTTTAAGCCTTACCCTCTAGTAACTACCATACCTTTAAGCCTTATCCGCTAGTAAACACCATAACTTTAAGCTTTACCCTCTAGTAAACACCATAACTGTAAACCTTACCCTCTAGTAAACACCATAACTTTAAGCCTTACCCTCTAGTAAACACTATAACTTTAAGCCTTACCCTCTAGTAAACACCATAACTTTAGGCCTTACCCTCTAGTAAACACCATGACTTTAAGCTTTACCCTCTAGTAAACACCATAACTTTAAGCCTTACCCTCTAGTAAACACTATAACTTTAAGCCTTACCCTCTAGTAAACACCATAACTTTAGGCCTTACCCTCTAGTAAACACCATGACTTTAAGCCTTACCCTCTAGTAAACACCATGACTTTAAGCTTTACTCTCTAGTAAACACTATAACTGTAAGCCTTACCCTCTAGTAAACACCATAACTTTAAGCCTTACCCTCTAGTAAACACTATAACTTTAAGCCTTACCCTCTAGTAAACACTATAACTTTAAGCCTTACCCTCTAGTAAACACCATAACTGTAAGCCTTACCCTCTAGTAAACACCATAACTTTAAGCCTTACCCTCTAGTAAACACCATAACTTTAGGCCTTACTCTCTAGTAAACACCATAACTTTAAGCCTTACCCTCTAGTAAACACCATGACTTTAAGCTTTACCCTCTAGTAAACACCATAACTTTCAGCCTTACCCTCTAGTAAACACCATAACTTTAAGCCTTACCCTCTAGTAAACACCATAACTTTAAGCCTTACCCTCTAGTAAACACCATAACTTTAAGCCTTACCCTCTAGTAAACACCATAACTTTAAGCTTTACCCTCTAGTAAACACTATAACTTTAAGCCTTACCCTCTAGTAAACACCATGACGTTAAGCTTTACCCTCTAGTAAACACCATAACTTTAAGCCTTACCCTCTAGTAAACACTATAACTTTAAGCCTTACCCTCTAGTAAACACCATAACTTTAAGCCTTACCCTCTAGTAAACACCATGACTTTAAGCTTTACCCTCTAGTAAACACCATAACTGTAAGCCTTACCCTCTAGTAAACACCATAACTGTAAGCCTTACCCTCTAGTAAACACTATAACTTTAAGCCTTACCCTCTAGTAAACACCATAACTTTAAGCCTTACCCTCTAGTAAACACCATGACTTTAAGCTTTACCCTCTAGTAAACACCATAACTGTAAGCCTTACCCTCTAGTAAACACCATAACTGTAAGCCTTACCCTCTAGTAAACACCATAACTTTAAGCCTTACCCTCTAGTAAACACCATAACTCTAGGCCTTACTCTCTAGTAAATACCATTACTTTAGGCCTTACCCTCTAGTAAACACCATAACTTTAAGCCTTACCCTCTAGTAAACACTATAACTTTAAGCCTTACCCTCTAGTAAACACCATAACTTTAAGCCTTACCCTCTAGTAAACACCATAACTTTAAGCCTTACCCTCTAGTAAACACCATAACTTTAAGCCTTACCCTCTAGTAAACACCATAACTTTAAGCCTTACCCTCTAGTAAACACTATAACTTTAAGCCTTATCCTCTAGTAAACACCATAACTTTAAGCTTTACCCTCTAGTAAACAACATAACTGTAAACCTTACCCTCTAGTAAACACCATAACTTTAAGCCTTACCCTCTAGTAAACACTATAACTTTAAGCCTTACCCTCTAGTAAACACCATAACTTTAAGCCTTACCCTCTAGTAAACACCATAACTTTAAGCCTTACCCTCTAGTAAACACCATGACTTTAAGCCTTACCCTCTAGTAAACACCATAACTTTAAGCCTTACCCTCTAGTAAACACCATAACTTTAAGCCTTACCCTCTAGTAAACACTATAACTTTAAGCCTTATCCTCTAGTAAACACCATAACTTTAAGCTTTACCCTCTAGTAAACACCATAACTTTAGGCCTTACCCTCTAGTAAACACCATGACTTTAAGCCTTACCCTCTAGTAAACACCATAACTTTAAGCCTTACCCTCTAGTAAACACTATAACTTTAAGCCTTACCCTCTAGTAAACACCATAACTTTAAGCCTTACCCTCTAGTAAACACCATGACTTTAAGCTTTACCCTCTAGTAAACACCATAACTGTAAGCCTTACCCTCTAGTAAACACCATAACTGTAAGCCTTACCCTCTAGTAAACACTATAACTTTAAGCCTTACCCTCTAGTAAACACCATAACTTTAAGCCTTACCCTCTAGTAAACACCATGACTTTAAGCTTTACCCTCTAGTAAACACCATAACTGTAAGCCTTACCCTCTAGTAAACACCATAACTGTAAGCCTTACCCTCTAGTAAACACCATAACTTTAAGCCTTACCCTCTAGTAAACACCATAACTCTAGGCCTTACTCTCTAGTAAATACCATTACTTTAGGCCTTACCCTCTAGTAAACACCATAACTTTAAGCCTTACCCTCTAGTAAACACTATAACTTTAAGCCTTACCCTCTAGTAAACACCATAACTTTAAGCCTTACCCTCTAGTAAACACCATAACTTTAAGCCTTACCCTCTAGTAAACACCATAACTTTAAGCCTTACCCTCTAGTAAACACCATAACTTTAAGCCTTACCCTCTAGTAAACACTATAACTTTAAGCCTTATCCTCTAGTAAACACCATAACTTTAAGCTTTACCCTCTAGTAAACAACATAACTGTAAACCTTACCCTCTAGTAAACACCATAACTTTAAGCCTTACCCTCTAGTAAACACTATAACTTTAAGCCTTACCCTCTAGTAAACACCATAACTTTAAGCCTTACCCTCTAGTAAACACCATAACTTTAAGCCTTACCCTCTAGTAAACACCATAACTTTAAGCCTTACCCTCTAGTAAACACCATAACTTTAAGCCTTACCCTCTAGTAAACACCATGACTTTAAGCCTTACCCTCTAGTAAACACCATGACTTTAAGCTTTACCCTCTAGTAAACACTATAACTGTAAGCCTTACCCTCTAGTAAACACCATAACTTTAAGCCTTACCCTCTAGTAAACACCATAAGTTTAAGCCTTACCCTCTAGTAAACACTATAACTGTAAGCCTTACCCTCTAGTAAACACCATGACTTTAAGCCTTATCCTCTAGTAAACACCAGAACTTTAAGCCTTACCCTCTAGTAAACACCATAACTTTAAGCCTTACCCTCTAGTAAACACCATAACTGTAAGCCTTACCCTCTAGTAAACACCATAACTTTAGGCCTTACCCTCTAGTAAACACTAACTTTAAGCCTTACCCTCTAGTAAACACCATACCTTTAAGCCTTACCCTCTAGTAAACACTATAACTTTAAGCCTTACCCTCTAGTAAACACCATAACTTTAAGCCTTACCCTCTAGTAAACACCATAACTTTAGGCCTTACCCTCTAGTAAACACTATAACTTTAAGCCTTTTCCTCTAGTAAACACCATGACTTTAAGCCTTACCCTCTAGTAATCACTATAACTTTAAGCCTTACCCTCTAGTAAACACCATAACTTTAAGCCTTACCCTCTAGTAAACACTATAACTGTAAGCCTTACCCTCTAGTAAACACCATGACTTTAAGCCTTATCCTCTAGTAAACACCAGAACTTTAAGCCTTACCCTCTAGTAAACACCATAACTTTAAGCCTTACCCTCTAGTAAACACCATAACTGTAAGCCTTACCCTCTAGTAAACACCATACCTTTAAGCCTTACCCTCTAGTAAACACTATAACTTTAAGCCTTTTCCTCTAGTAAACACTAACTTTAAGCCTTACCCTCTAGTAAACACCATACCTTTAAGCCTTACCCTCTAGTAAACACTATAACTTTAAGCCTTACCCTCTAGTAAACACCATAACTTTAAGCCTTACCCTCTAGTAAACACCATAACTTTAGGCCTTACCCTCTAGTAAACACTATAACTTTAAGCCTTTTCCTCTAGTAAACACTATAACTGTAAGCCTTACCCTCTAGTAAACACCATAACTTTAAGCCTTACCCTCTAGTAAACACCATAACTTTAAGCCTTACCCTCTAGTAAACACTATAACTGTAAGCCTTACCCTCTAGTAAACACCATGACTTTAAGCCTTATCCTCTAGTAAACACCAGAACTTTAAGCCTTACCCTCTAGTAAACACCATAACTTTAAGCCTTACCCTCTAGTAAACACCATAACTGTAAGCCTTACCCTCTAGTAAACACCATAACTTTAGGCCTTACCCTCTAGTAAACACTAACTTTAAGCCTTACCCTCTAGTAAACACCATACCTTTAAGCCTTACCCTCTAGTAAACACTATAATTTTAAGCCTTACCCTCTAGTAAACACCATAACTTTAAGCCTTATCCTCTAGTAAACACCATGACTTTAGGCCTTACCCTCTAGTAAACACTATAACTTTAAGCCTTTTCCTCTAGTAAACACCATAACTTTAAGCCTTACCCTCTAGTAATCACTATAACTTTAAGCCTTACCCTCTAGTAAACAACATAACTTTAAGCCTTACCCTCTAGTAAACCCCATAACTTTAAGCCTTACCCTCTAGTAAACACTATAATTTTAAGCCTTACCCTCTAGTAAACACTATAACTTTAAGCCTTACCCTCTGGTAAACACTATAACTTTAAGCCTTACCCTCTAGTAAACACCATAACTGTAAGCCTTACCCTCTAGTAAACACCATAACTTTAAGCCTTACCCTCTAGTAAACACTATAACTTTAAGCCTTACCCTCTAGTAAACACCATAACTTTAAGCCTTACCCTCTAGTAAACACCATAACTTTAAGCCTTACCCTCTAGTAAACACCATAACTTTAAGCCTTACCCTCTAGTAAACACCATAACTTTAAGCCTTACCCTCTAGTAAACACCATAACTTTAGGCCTTACCCTCTAGTAAACACCATGACTTTAAGCTTTACCCTCTAGTAAACACCATAACTTTAGGCCTTACCCTCTAGTAAACACTATAACTTTAAGCCTTACCCTCTAGTAACTACCATACCTTTAAGCCTTATCCGCTAGTAAACACCATAACTTTAAGCTTTACCCTCTAGTAAACACCATAACTGTAAACCTTACCCTCTAGTAAACATCATAACTTTAAGCCTTACCCTCTAGTAAACACTATAACTTTAAGCCTTACCCTCTAGTAAACACCATAACTTTAGGCCTTACCCTCTAGTAAACACCATGACTTTAAGCTTTACCCTCTAGTAAACACCATAACTTTAAGCCTTACCCTCTAGTAAACACCATAACTTTAAGCCTTACCCTCTAGTAAACACCATAACTTTAAGCCTTACCCTCTAGTAAACACCATGACTTTAAGCCTTACCCTCTAGTAAACACCATAACTTTAAGCCTTACCCTCTAGTAAACACCATAACTTTAGGCCTTACTCTCTAGTAAATACCATAACTTTAGGCCTTACCCTCTAGTAAACACCATAACTTTAAGCCTTACCCTCTAGTAAACACTATAACTTTAAGCCTTACCCTCTAGTAAACACCATAACTTTAAGCCTTACCCTCTAGTAAACACCATAACTTTAAGCCTTACCCTCTAGTAAACACCATAACTTTAAGCCTTACCCTCTAGTAAACACCATAATTTTAAGCCTTACCCTCTAGTAAACAACATAACTGTAAACCTTACCCTCTAGTAAACACCATAACTTTAAGCTTTACCCTCTAGTAAACACTATAACTTTAAGCCTTACCCTCTAGTAAACACCATAACTTTAGGCCTTACCCTCTAGTAAACACCATGATTTTAAGCTTTACCCTCTAGTAAACACCATAACTTTAGGCCTTACCCTCTAGTAAACACTATAACTTTGAGCCTTACCCTCTAGTAACTACCATACCTTTAAGCCTTATCCGCTAGTAAACACCATAACTTTAAGCTTTACCCTCTAGTAAACACCATAACTGTAAACCTTACCCTCTAGTAAACACCATAACTTTAAGCCTTACCCTCTAGTAAACACTATAACTTTAAGCCTTACCCTCTAGTAAACACCATAACTTTAGGCCTTACCCTCTAGTAAACACCATGACTTTAAGCTTTACCCTCTAGTAAACACCATAACTTTAAGCCTTACCCTCTAGTAAACACCATAACTTTAAGCCTTACCCTCTAGTAAACACCATAACTTTAAGCCTTACCCTCTAGTAAACACCATGACTTTAAGCCTTACCCTCTAGTAAACACCATGACTTTAAGCTTTACCCTCTAGTAAACACTATAACTGTAAGCCTTACCCTCTAGTAAACACCATAACTTTAAGCCTTACCCTCTAGTAAACACCATAAGTTTAAGCCTTACCCTCTAGTAAACACTATAACTGTAAGCCTTACCCTCTAGTAAACACCATGACTTTAAGCCTTATCCTCTAGTAAACACCAGAACTTTAAGCCTTACCCTCTAGTAAACACCATAACTTTAAGCCTTACCCTCTAGTAAACACCATAACTGTAAGCCTTACCCTCTAGTAAACACCATAACTTTAGGCCTTACCCTCTAGTAAACACTAACTTTAAGCCTTACCCTCTAGTAAACACCATACCTTTAAGCCTTACCCTCTAGTAAACACCATAACTTTAAGCCTTACCCTCTAGTAAACACCATAACTTTAGGCCTTACCCTCTAGTAAACACTATAACTTTAAGCCTTTTCCTCTAGTAAACACCATGACTTTAAGCCTTACCCTCTAGTAATCACTATAACTTTAAGCCTTACCCTCTAGTAAACACCATAACTTTAAGCCTTACCCTCTAGTAAACACTATAACTGTAAGCCTTACCCTCTAGTAAACACCATGACTTTAAGCCTTATCCTCTAGTAAACACCAGAACTTTAAGCCTTACCCTCTAGTAAACACCATAACTTTAAGCCTTACCCTCTAGTAAACACCATAACTGTAAGCCTTACCCTCTAGTAAACACCATTACCTTTAAGCCTTACCCTCTAGTAAACACTATAACTTTAAGCCTTTTCCTCTAGTAAACACTAACTTTAAGCCTTACCCTCTAGTAAACACCATACCTTTAAGCCTTACCCTCTAGTAAACACTATAACTTTAAGCCTTTTCCTCTAGTAAACACTATAACTGTAAGCCTTACCCTCTAGTAAACACCATAACTTTAAGCCTTACCCTCTAGTAAACACCATAACTTTAAGCCTTACCCTCTAGTAAACACTATAACTGTAAGCCTTACCCTCTAGTAAACACCATGACTTTAAGCCTTATCCTCTAGTAAACACCAGAACTTTAAGCCTTACCCTCTAGTAAACACCATAACTTTAAGCCTTACCCTCTAGTAAACACCATAACTGTAAGCCTTACCTCTAGTAAACACCATAACTTTAGGCCTTACCCTCTAGTAAACACTAACTTTAAGCCTTACCCTCTAGTAAACACCATACCTTTAAGCCTTACCCTCTAGTAAACACTATAATTTTAAGCCTTACCCTCTAGTAAACACCATAACTTTAAGCCTTACCCTCTAGTAAACACCATAACTTTAGGCCTTACCCTCTAGTAAACACTATAACTTTAAGCCTTTTCCTCTAGTAAACACCATAACTTTAAGCCTTACCCTCTAGTAATCACTATAACTTTAAGCCTTACCCTCTAGTAAACAACATAACTTTAAGCCTTACCCTCTAGTAAACACCATAACTTTAGGCCTTACCCTCTAGTAAACACCATGACTTTAAGCTTTACCCTCTAGTAAACACCATAACTTTAGGCCTTACCCTCTAGTAAACACTATAACTTTAAGCCTTACCCTCTAGTAACTACCATACCTTTAAGCCTTATCCGCTAGTAAACACCATAACTTTAAGCTTTACCCTCTAGTAAACACCATAACTGTAAACCTTACCCTCTAGTAAACACCATAACTTTAAGCCTTACCCTCTAGTAAACACTATAACTTTAAGCCTTACCCTCTAGTAAACACCATAACTTTAGGCCTTACCCTCTAGTAAACACCATGACTTTAAGCTTTACCCTCTAGTAAACACCATAACTTTAAGCCTTACCCTCTAGTAAACACTATAACTTTAAGCCTTACCCTCTAGTAAACACCATAACTTTAGGCCTTACCCTCTAGTAAACACCATGACTTTAAGCCTTACCCTCTAGTAAACACCATGACTTTAAGCTTTACTCTCTAGTAAACACTATAACTGTAAGCCTTACCCTCTAGTAAACACCATAACTTTAAGCCTTACCCTCTAGTAAACACTATAACTTTAAGCCTTACCCTCTAGTAAACACTATAACTTTAAGCCTTACCCTCTAGTAAACACCATAACTGTAAGCCTTACCCTCTAGTAAACACCATAACTTTAAGCCTTACCCTCTAGTAAACACCATAACTTTAGGCCTTACTCTCTAGTAAACACCATAACTTTAAGCCTTACCCTCTAGTAAACACCATGACTTTAAGCTTTACCCTCTAGTAAACACCATAACTTTCAGCCTTACCCTCTAGTAAACACCATAACTTTAAGCCTTACCCTCTAGTAAACACCATAACTTTAAGCCTTACCCTCTAGTAAACACCATAACTTTAAGCCTTACCCTCTAGTAAACACCATAACTTTAAGTTTTACCCTCTAGTAAACACTATATCTTTAAGCCTTACCCTCTAGTAAACACCATGACGTTAAGCTTTACCCTCTAGTAAACACCATAACTTTAAGCCTTACCCTCTAGTAAACACTATAACTTTAAGCCTTACCCTCTAGTAAACACCATAACTTTAAGCCTTACCCTCTAGTAAACACCATGACTTTAAGCTTTACCCTCTAGTAAACACCATAACTGTAAGCCTTACCCTCTAGTAAACACCATAACTGTAAGCCTTACCCTCTAGTAAACACTATAACTTTAAGCCTTACCCTCTAGTAAACACCATAACTTTAAGCCTTACCCTCTAGTAAACACCATGACTTTAAGCTTTACCCTCTAGTAAACACCATAACTGTAAGCCTTACCCTCTAGTAAACACCATAACTGTAAGCCTTACCCTCTAGTAAACACCATAACTTTAAGCCTTACCCTCTAGTAAACACCATAACTCTAGGCCTTACTCTCTAGTAAATACCATTACTTTAGGCCTTACCCTCTAGTAAACACCATAACTTTAAGCCTTACCCTCTAGTAAACACTATAACTTTAAGCCTTACCCTCTAGTAAACACCATAACTTTAAGCCTTACCCTCTAGTAAACACCATAACTTTAAGCCTTACCCTCTAGTAAACACCATAACTTTAAGCCTTACCCTCTAGTAAACACCATAACTTTAAGCCTTACCCTCTAGTAAACACTATAACTTTAAGCCTTATCCTCTAGTAAACACCATAACTTTAAGCTTTACCCTCTAGTAAACAACATAACTGTAAACCTTACCCTCTAGTAAACACCATAACTTTAAGCCTTACCCTCTAGTAAACACTATAACTTTAAGCCTTACCCTCTAGTAAACACCATAACTTTAAGCCTTACCCTCTAGTAAACACCATAACTTTAAGCCTTACCCTCTAGTAAACACCATAACTTTAAGCCTTACCCTCTAGTAAACACCATAACTTTAAGCCTTACCCTCTAGTAAACACCATGACTTTAAGCCTTACCCTCTAGTAAACACCATGACTTTAAGCTTTACCCTCTAGTAAACACTATAACTGTAAGCCTTACCCTCTAGTAAACACCATAACTTTAAGCCTTACCCTCTAGTAAACACCATAAGTTTAAGCCTTACCCTCTAGTAAACACTATAACTGTAAGCCTTACCCTCTAGTAAACACCATGACTTTAAGCCTTATCCTCTAGTAAACACCAGAACTTTAAGCCTTACCCTCTAGTAAACACCATAACTTTAAGCCTTACCCTCTAGTAAACACCATAACTGTAAGCCTTACCCTCTAGTAAACACCATAACTTTAGGCCTTACCCTCTAGTAAACACTAACTTTAAGCCTTACCCTCTAGTAAACACCATACCTTTAAGCCTTACCCTCTAGTAAACACTATAACTTTAAGCCTTACCCTCTAGTAAACACCATAACTTTAAGCCTTACCCTCTAGTAAACACCATAACTTTAGGCCTTACCCTCTAGTAAACACTATAACTTTAAGCCTTTTCCTCTAGTAAACACCATGACTTTAAGCCTTACCCTCTAGTAATCACTATAACTTTAAGCCTTACCCTCTAGTAAACACCATAACTTTAAGCCTTACCCTCTAGTAAACACTATAACTGTAAGCCTTACCCTCTAGTAAACACCATGACTTTAAGCCTTATCCTCTAGTAAACACCAGAACTTTAAGCCTTACCCTCTAGTAAACACCATAACTTTAAGCCTTACCCTCTAGTAAACACCATAACTGTAAGCCTTACCCTCTAGTAAACACCATACCTTTAAGCCTTACCCTCTAGTAAACACTATAACTTTAAGCCTTTTCCTCTAGTAAACACTAACTTTAAGCCTTACCCTCTAGTAAACACCATACCTTTAAGCCTTACCCTCTAGTAAACACTATAACTTTAAGCCTTACCCTCTAGTAAACACCATAACTTTAAGCCTTACCCTCTAGTAAACACCATAACTTTAGGCCTTACCCTATAGTAAACACTATAACTTTAAGCCTTTTCCTCTAGTAAACACTATAACTGTAAGCCTTACCCTCTAGTAAACACCATAACTTTAAGCCTTACCCTCTAGTAAACACCATAACTTTAAGCCTTACCCTCTAGTAAACACTATAACTGTAAGCCTTACCCTCTAGTAAACACCATGACTTTAAGCCTTATCCTCTAGTAAACACCAGAACTTTAAGCCTTACCCTCTAGTAAACACCATAACTTTAAGCCTTACCCTCTAGTAAACACCATAACTGTAAGCCTTACCTCTAGTAAACACCATAACTTTAGGCCTTACCCTCTAGTAAACACTAACTTTAAGCCTTACCCTCTAGTAAACACCATACCTTTAAGCCTTACCCTCTAGTAAACACTATAATTTTAAGCCTTACCCTCTAGTAAACACCATAACTTTAAGCCTTACCCTCTAGTAAACACCATAACTTTAGGCCTTACCCTCTAGTAAACACTATAACTTTAAGCCTTTTCCTCTAGTAAACACCATAACTTTAAGCCTTACCCTCTAGTAATCACTATAACTTTAAGCCTTACCCTCTAGTAAACAACATAACTTTAAGCCTTACCCTCTAGTAAACACCATAACTTTAAGCCTTACCCTCTAGTAAACACTATAACTTTAAGCCTTACCCTCTAGTAAACACTATAACTTTAAGCCTTACCCTCTGGTAAACACTATAACTTTAAGCCTTACCCTCTAGTAAACATCATAACTGTAAGCCTTACCCTCTAGTAAACACCATAACTTTAAGCCTTACCCTCTAGTAAACACTATAACTTTAAGCCTTACCCTCTAGTAAACACCATAACTTTAAGCCTTACCCTCTAGTAAACACCATAACTTTAAGCCTCACCCTCTAGTAAACACCATAACTTTAAGCCTTACCCTCTAGTAAACACCATAACTTTAAGCCTTACCCTCTAGTAAACACCATAACTTTAGGCCTTACCCTCTAGTAAACACCATGACTTTAAGCTTTACCCTCTAGTAAACACCATAACTTTAGGCCTTACCCTCTAGTAAACACTATAACTTTAAGCCTTACCCTCTAGTAAACACCATAACTTTAAGCCTTACCCTCTAGTAAACACCATGACTAAGCTTTACCCTCTAGTAAACACCATAACTGTAAGCCTTACCCTCTAGTAAACACCATAACTGTAAGCCTTACCCTCTAGTAAACACTATAACTTTAAGCCTTACCCTCTAGTAAACACCATAACTTTAAGCCTTACCCTCTAGTAAACACCATGACTTTAAGCTTTACCCTCTAGTAAACACCATAACTGTAAGCCTTACCCTCTAGTAAACACCATAACTGTAAGCCTTACCCTCTAGTAAACACCATAACTTTAAGCCTTACCCTCTAGTAAACACCATAACTCTAGGCCTTACTCTCTAGTAAATACCATTACTTTAGGCCTTACCCTCTAGTAAACACCATAACTTTAAGCCTTACCCTCTAGTAAACACTATAACTTTAAGCCTTACCCTCTAGTAAACACCATAACTTTAAGCCTTACCCTCTAGTAAACACCATAACTTTAAGCCTTACCCTCTAGTAAACACCATAACTTTAAGCCTTACCCTCTAGTAAACACCATAACTTTAAGCCTTACCCTCTAGTAAACACTATAACTTTAAGCCTTATCCTCTAGTAAACACCATAACTTTAAGCTTTACCCTCTAGTAAACAACATAACTGTAAACCTTACCCTCTAGTAAACACCATAACTTTAAGCCTTACCCTCTAGTAAACACTATAACTTTAAGCCTTACCCTCTAGTAAACACCATAACTTTAAGCCTTACCCTCTAGTAAACACCATAACTTTAAGCCTTACCCTCTAGTAAACACCATAACTTTAAGCCTTACCCTCTAGTAAACACCATAACTTTAAGCCTTACCCTCTAGTAAACACCATGACTTTAAGCCTTACCCTCTAGTAAACACCATGACTTTAAGCTTTACCCTCTAGTAAACACTATAACTGTAAGCCTTACCCTCTAGTAAACACCATAACTTTAAGCCTTACCCTCTAGTAAACACCATAAGTTTAAGCCTTACCCTCTAGTAAACACTATAACTGTAAGCCTTACCCTCTAGTAAACACCATGACTTTAAGCCTTATCCTCTAGTAAACACCAGAACTTTAAGCCTTACCCTCTAGTAAACACCATAACTTTAAGCCTTACCCTCTAGTAAACACCATAACTGTAAGCCTTACCCTCTAGTAAACACCATAACTTTAGGCCTTACCCTCTAGTAAACACTAACTTTAAGCCTTACCCTCTAGTAAACACCATACCTTTAAGCCTTACCCTCTAGTAAACACTATAACTTTAAGCCTTACCCTCTAGTAAACACCATAACTTTAAGCCTTACCCTCTAGTAAACACCATAACTTTAGGCCTTACCCTCTAGTAAACACTATAACTTTAAGCCTTTTCCTCTAGTAAACACCATGACTTTAAGCCTTACCCTCTAGTAATCACTATAACTTTAAGCCTTACCCTCTAGTAAACACCATAACTTTAAGCCTTACCCTCTAGTAAACACTATAACTGTAAGCCTTACCCTCTAGTAAACACCATGACTTTAAGCCTTATCCTCTAGTAAACACCAGAACTTTAAGCCTTACCCTCTAGTAAACACCATAACTTTAAGCCTTACCCTCTAGTAAACACCATAACTGTAAGCCTTACCCTCTAGTAAACACCATACCTTTAAGCCTTACCCTCTAGTAAACACTATAACTTTAAGCCTTTTCCTCTAGTAAACACTAACTTTAAGCCTTACCCTCTAGTAAACACCATACCTTTAAGCCTTACCCTCTAGTAAACACTATAACTTTAAGCCTTACCCTCTAGTAAACACCATAACTTTAAGCCTTACCCTCTAGTAAACACCATAACTTTAGGCCTTACCCTATAGTAAACACTATAACTTTAAGCCTTTTCCTCTAGTAAACACTATAACTGTAAGCCTTACCCTCTAGTAAACACCATAACTTTAAGCCTTACCCTCTAGTAAACACCATAACTTTAAGCCTTACCCTCTAGTAAACACTATAACTGTAAGCCTTACCCTCTAGTAAACACCATGACTTTAAGCCTTATCCTCTAGTAAACACCAGAACTTTAAGCCTTACCCTCTAGTAAACACCATAACTTTAAGCCTTACCCTCTAGTAAACACCATAACTGTAAGCCTTACCTCTAGTAAACACCATAACTTTAGGCCTTACCCTCTAGTAAACACTAACTTTAAGCCTTACCCTCTAGTAAACACCATACCTTTAAGCCTTACCCTCTAGTAAACACTATAATTTTAAGCCTTACCCTCTAGTAAACACCATAACTTTAAGCCTTACCCTCTAGTAAACACCATAACTTTAGGCCTTACCCTCTAGTAAACACTATAACTTTAAGCCTTTTCCTCTAGTAAACACCATAACTTTAAGCCTTACCCTCTAGTAATCACTATAACTTTAAGCCTTACCCTCTAGTAAACAACATAACTTTAAGCCTTACCCTCTAGTAAACACCATAACTTTAAGCCTTACCCTCTAGTAAACACTATAACTTTAAGCCTTACCCTCTAGTAAACACTATAACTTTAAGCCTTACCCTCTGGTAAACACTATAACTTTAAGCCTTACCCTCTAGTAAACATCATAACTGTAAGCCTTACCCTCTAGTAAACACCATAACTTTAAGCCTTACCCTCTAGTAAACACTATAACTTTAAGCCTTACCCTCTAGTAAACACCATAACTTTAAGCCTTACCCTCTAGTAAACACCATAACTTTAAGCCTCACCCTCTAGTAAACACCATAACTTTAAGCCTTACCCTCTAGTAAACACCATAACTTTAAGCCTTACCCTCTAGTAAACACCATAACTTTAGGCCTTACCCTCTAGTAAACACCATGACTTTAAGCTTTACCCTCTAGTAAACACCATAACTTTAGGCCTTACCCTCTAGTAAACACTATAACTTTAAGCCTTACCCTCTAGTAACTACCATACCTTTAAGCCTTATCCGCTAGTAAACACCATAACTTTAAGCTTTACCCTCTAGTAAACACCATAACTGTAAACCTTACCCTCTAGTAAACACCATAACTTTAAGCCTTACCCTCTAGTAAACACTATAACTTTAAGCCTTACCCTCTAGTAAACACCATAACTTTAGGCCTTACCCTCTAGTAAACACCATGACTTTAAGCTTTACCCTCTAGTAAACACCATAACTTTAAGCCTTACCCTCTAGTAAACACTATAACTTTAAGCCTTACCCTCTAGTAAACACCATAACTTTAGGCCTTACCCTCTAGTAAACACCATGACTTTAAGCCTTACCCTCTAGTAAACACCATGACTTTAAGCTTTACTCTCTAGTAAACACTATAACTGTAAGCCTTACCCTCTAGTAAACACCATAACTTTAAGCCTTACCCTCTAGTAAACACTATAACTTTAAGCCTTACCCTCTAGTAAACACTATAACTTTAAGCCTTACCCTCTAGTAAACACCATAACTGTAAGCCTTACCCTCTAGTAAACACCATAACTTTAAGCCTTACCCTCTAGTAAACACCATAACTTTAGGCCTTACTCTCTAGTAAACACCATAACTTTAAGCCTTACCCTCTAGTAAACACCATGACTTTAAGCTTTACCCTCTAGTAAACACCATAACTTTCAGCCTTACCCTCTAGTAAACACCATAACTTTAAGCCTTACCCTCTAGTAAACACCATAACTTTAAGCCTTACCCTCTAGTAAACACCATAACTTTAAGCCTTACCCTCTAGTAAACACCATAACTTTAAGCTTTACCCTCTAGTAAACACTATAACGTTAAGCCTTACCCTCTAGTAAACACCATGACGTTAAGCTTTACCCTCTAGTAAACACCATAACTTTAAGCCTTACCCTCTAGTAAACACTATAACTTTAAGCCTTACCCTCTAGTAAACACCATAACTTTAAGCCTTACCCTCTAGTAAACACCATGACTTTAAGCTTTACCCTCTAGTAAACACCATAACTGTAAGCCTTACCCTCTAGTAAACACCATAACTGTAAGCCTTACCCTCTAGTAAACACTATAACTTTAAGCCTTACCCTCTAGTAAACACCATAACTTTAAGCCTTACCCTCTAGTAAACACCATGACTTTAAGCTTTACCCTCTAGTAAACACCATAACTGTAAGCCTTACCCTCTAGTAAACACCATAACTGTAAGCCTTACCCTCTAGTAAACACCATAACTTTAAGCCTTACCCTCTAGTAAACACCATAACTCTAGGCCTTACTCTCTAGTAAATACCATTACTTTAGGCCTTACCCTCTAGTAAACACCATAACTTTAAGCCTTACCCTCTAGTAAACACTATAACTTTAAGCCTTACCCTCTAGTAAACACCATAACTTTAAGCCTTACCCTCTAGTAAACACCATAACTTTAAGCCTTACCCTCTAGTAAACACCATAACTTTAAGCCTTACCCTCTAGTAAACACCATAACTTTAAGCCTTACCCTCTAGTAAACACTATAACTTTAAGCCTTATCCTCTAGTAAACACCATAACTTTAAGCTTTACCCTCTAGTAAACAACATAACTGTAAACCTTACCCTCTAGTAAACACCATAACTTTAAGCCTTACCCTCTAGTAAACACTATAACTTTAAGCCTTACCCTCTAGTAAATACCATAACTTTAAGCCTTACCCTCTAGTAAACACCATAACTTTAAGCCTTACCCTCTAGTAAACACCATGACTTTAAGCCTTACCCTCTAGTAAACACCATAACTTTAAGCCTTACCCTCTAGTAAACACCATAACTTTAAGCCTTACCCTCTAGTAAACACTATAACTTTAAGCCTTATCCTCTAGTAAACACCATAACTTTAAGCTTTACCCTCTAGTAAACAACATAACTGTAAACCTTACCCTCTAGTAAACACCATACCTTTAAGCCTTACCCTCTAGTAAACACTATAACTTTAAGCCTTATCCTCTAGTAAACACTAACTTTAAGCCTTACCCTCTAGTAAACACTATAACTGTAAGCCTTACCCTCTAGTAAACACCATGACTTTAAGCCTTACCCTCTAGTAAACACCATGACTTTAAGCTTTCCCCTCTAGTAAACACCATAACTTTAAGCCTTACCCTCTAGTAAACACCATAACTTTAAGCCTTACCCTCTAGTAAACACCATAACTTTAAGCCTTACCCTCTAGTAAACACCATGACTTTAAGCCTTACCCTCTAATAAACACCATAACTTTAAGCCTTACCCTCTAGTAAACACCATAACTTTAGGCCTTACTCTCTAGTAAATACCATATCTTTAGGCCTTACCCTCTAGTAAACACCATAACTTTAAGCCTTACCCTCTAGTAAACACCATAACTTTAAGCCTTACCCTCTAGTAAACACCATAACTTTAAGCCTTACCCTCTAGTAAACACCATGACTTTAAGCCTTACCCTCTAGTAAACACCATGACTTTAAGCTTTACCCTCTAGTAAACACTATAACTGTAAGCCTTACCCTCTAGTAAACACCATAACTTTAAGCCTTACCCTCTAGTAAACACCATAAGTTTAAGCCTTACCCTCTAGTAAACACTATAACTGTAAGCCTTACCCTCTAGTAAACACCATGACTTTAAGCCTTATCCTCTAGTAAACACCAGAACTTTAAGCCTTACCCTCTAGTAAACACCATAACTTTAAGCCTTACCCTCTAGTAAACACCATAACTGTAAGCCTTACCCTCTAGTAAACACCATAACTTTAGGCCTTACCCTCTAGTAAACACTAACTTTAAGCCTTACCCTCTAGTAAACACCATACCTTTAAGCCTTACCCTCTAGTAAACACTATAACTTTAAGCCTTACCCTCTAGTAAACACCATAACTTTAAGCCTTACCCTCTAGTAAACACCATAACTTTAGGCCTTACCCTCTAGTAAACACTATAACTTTAAGCCTTTTCCTCTAGTAAACACCATGACTTTAAGCCTTACCCTCTAGTAATCACTATAACTTTAAGCCTTACCCTCTAGTAAACACCATAACTTTAAGCCTTACCCTCTAGTAAACACTATAACTGTAAGCCTTACCCTCTAGTAAACACCATGACTTTAAGCCTTATCCTCTAGTAAACACCAGAACTTTAAGCCTTACCCTCTAGTAAACACCATAACTTTAAGCCTTACCCTCTAGTAAACACCATAACTGTAAGCCTTACCCTCTAGTAAACACCATACCTTTAAGCCTTACCCTCTAGTAAACACTATAACTTTAAGCCTTTTCCTCTAGTAAACACTAACTTTAAGCCTTACCCTCTAGTAAACACCATACCTTTAAGCCTTACCCTCTAGTAAACACTATAACTTTAAGCCTTACCCTCTAGTAAACACCATAACTTTAAGCCTTACCCTCTAGTAAACACCATAACTTTAGGCCTTACCCTATAGTAAACACTATAACTTTAAGCCTTTTCCTCTAGTAAACACTATAACTGTAAGCCTTACCCTCTAGTAAACACCATAACTTTAAGCCTTACCCTCTAGTAAACACCATAACTTTAAGCCTTACCCTCTAGTAAACACTATAACTGTAAGCCTTACCCTCTAGTAAACACCATGACTTTAAGCCTTATCCTCTAGTAAATACCAGAACTTTAAGCCTTACCCTCTAGTAAACACCATAACTTTAAGCCTTACCCTCTAGTAAACACCATGACTTTAAGCCTTACCCTCTAGTAATCACTATAACTTTAAGCCTTACCCTCTAGTAAACACCATAACTTTAAGCCTTACCCTCTAGTAAACACTATAACTGTAAGCCTTACCCTCTAGTAAACACCATGACTTTAAGCCTTATCCTCTAGTAAACACCAGAACTTTAAGCCTTACCCTCTAGTAAACACCATAACTTTAAGCCTTACCCTCTAGTAAACACCATAACTGTAAGCCTTACCCTCTAGTAAACACCATACCTTTAAGCCTTACCCTCTAGTAAACACTATAACTTTAAGCCTTTTCCTCTAGTAAACACTAACTTTAAGCCTTACCCTCTAGTAAACACCATACCTTTAAGCCTTACCCTCTAGTAAACACTATAACTTTAAGCCTTACCCTCTAGTAAACACCATAACTTTAAGCCTTACCCTCTAGTAAACACCATAACTTTAGGCCTTACCCTATAGTAAACACTATAACTTTAAGCCTTTTCCTCTAGTAAACACTATAACTGTAAGCCTTACCCTCTAGTAAACACCATAACTTTAAGCCTTACCCTCTAGTAAACACCATAACTTTAAGCCTTACCCTCTAGTAAACACTATAACTGTAAGCCTTACCCTCTAGTAAACACCATGACTTTAAGCCTTATCCTCTAGTAAATACCAGAACTTTAAGCCTTACCCTCTAGTAAACACCATAACTTTAAGCCTTACCCTCTAGTAAACACCATAACTGTAAGCCTTACCTCTAGTAAACACCATAACTTTAGGCCTTACCCTCTAGTAAACACTAACTTTAAGCCTTACCCTCTAGTAAACACCATACCTTTAAGCCTTACCCTCTAGTAAACACTATAATTTTAAGCCTTACCCTCTAGTAAACACCATAACTTTAAGCCTTACCCTCTAGTAAACACCATAACTTTAGGCCTTACCCTCTAGTAAACACTATAACTTTAAGCCTTTTCCTCTAGTAAACACCATAACTTTAAGCCTTACCCTCTAGTAATCACTATAACTTTAAGCCTTACCCTCTAGTAAACAACATAACTTTAAGCCTTACCCTCTAGTAAACACCATAACTTTAAGCCTTACCCTCTAGTAAACACTATAACTTTAAGCCTTACCCTCTAGTAAACACTATAACTTTAAGCCTTACCCTCTGGTAAACACTATAACTTTAAGCCTTACCCTCTAGTAAACACCATAACTGTAAGCCTTACCCTCTAGTAAACACCATAACTTTAAGCCTTACCCTCTAGTAAACACTATAACTTTAAGCCTTACCCTCTAGTAAACACCATAACTTTAAGCCTTACCCTCTAGTAAACACCATAACTTTAAGCCTCACCCTCTAGTAAACACCATAACTTTAAGCCTTACCCTCTAGTAAACACCATAACTTTAAGCCTTACCCTCTAGTAAACACCATAACTTTAGGCCTTACCCTCTAGTAAACACCATGACTTTAAGCTTTACCCTCTAGTAAACACCATAACTTTAGGCCTTACCCTCTAGTAAACACTATAACTTTAAGCCTTACCCTCTAGTAACTACCATACCTTTAAGCCTTATCCGCTAGTAAACACCATAACTTTAAGCTTTACCCTCTAGTAAACACCATAACTGTAAACCTTACCCTCTAGTAAACACCATAACTTTAAGCCTTACCCTCTAGTAAACACTATAACTTTAAGCCTTACCCTCTAGTAAACACCATAACTTTAGGCCTTACCCTCTAGTAAACACCATGACTTTAAGCTTTACCCTCTAGTAAACACCATAACTTTAAGCCTTACCCTCTAGTAAACACTATAACTTTAAGCCTTACCCTCTAGTAAACACCATAACTTTAGGCCTTACCCTCTAGTAAACACCATGACTTTAAGCCTTACCCTCTAGTAAACACCATGACTTTAAGCTTTACTCTCTAGTAAACACTATAACTGTAAGCCTTACCCTCTAGTAAACACCATAACTTTAAGCCTTACCCTCTAGTAAACACTATAACTTTAAGCCTTACCCTCTAGTAAACACTATAACTTTAAGCCTTACCCTCTAGTAAACACCATAACTGTAAGCCTTACCCTCTAGTAAACACCATAACTTTAAGCCTTACCCTCTAGTAAACACCATAACTTTAGGCCTTACTCTCTAGTAAACACCATAACTTTAAGCCTTACCCTCTAGTAAACACCATGACTTTAAGCTTTACCCTCTAGTAAACACCATAACTTTCAGCCTTACCCTCTAGTAAACACCATAACTTTAAGCCTTACCCTCTAGTAAACACCATAACTTTAAGCCTTACCCTCTAGTAAACACCATAACTTTAAGCCTTACCCTCTAGTAAACACCATAACTTTAAGCTTTACCCTCTAGTAAACACTATAACTTTAAGCCTTACCCTCTAGTAAACACCATGACGTTAAGCTTTACCCTCTAGTAAACACCATAACTTTAAGCCTTACCCTCTAGTAAACACTATAACTTTAAGCCTTACCCTCTAGTAAACACCATAACTTTAAGCCTTACCCTCTAGTAAACACCATGACTTTAAGCTTTACCCTCTAGTAAACACCATAACTGTAAGCCTTACCCTCTAGTAAACACCATAACTGTAAGCCTTACCCTCTAGTAAACACTATAACTTTAAGCCTTACCCTCTAGTAAACACCATAACTTTAAGCCTTACCCTCTAGTAAACACCATGACTTTAAGCTTTACCCTCTAGTAAACACCATAACTGTAAGCCTTACCCTCTAGTAAACACCATAACTGTAAGCCTTACCCTCTAGTAAACACCATAACTTTAAGCCTTACCCTCTAGTAAACACCATAACTCTAGGCCTTACTCTCTAGTAAATACCATTACTTTAGGCCTTACCCTCTAGTAAACACCATAACTTTAAGCCTTACCCTCTAGTAAACACTATAACTTTAAGCCTTACCCTCTAGTAAACACCATAACTTTAAGCCTTACCCTCTAGTAAACACCATAACTTTAAGCCTTACCCTCTAGTAAACACCATAACTTTAAGCCTTACCCTCTAGTAAACACCATAACTTTAAGCCTTACCCTCTAGTAAACACTATAACTTTAAGCCTTATCCTCTAGTAAACACCATAACTTTAAGCTTTACCCTCTAGTAAACAACATAACTGTAAACCTTACCCTCTAGTAAACACCATAACTTTAAGCCTTACCCTCTAGTAAACACTATAACTTTAAGCCTTACCCTCTAGTAAACACCATAACTTTAAGCCTTACCCTCTAGTAAACACCATAACTTTAAGCCTTACCCTCTAGTAAACACCATGACTTTAAGCCTTACCCTCTAGTAAACACCATAACTTTAAGCCTTACCCTCTAGTAAACACCATAACTTTAAGCCTTACCCTCTAGTAAACACTATAACTTTAAGCCTTATCCTCTAGTAAACACCATAACTTTAAGCTTTACCCTCTAGTAAACACCATAACTTTAGGCCTTACCCTCTAGTAAACACCATGACTTTAAGCCTTACCCTCTAGTAAACACCATAACTTTAAGCCTTACCCTCTAGTAAACACTATAACTTTAAGCCTTACCCTCTAGTAAACACCATAACTTTAAGCCTTACCCTCTAGTAA
This sequence comes from Bathymodiolus brooksi, assembly GCA_963680875.1. Classification (NCBI taxonomy): domain Eukaryota; kingdom Metazoa; phylum Mollusca; class Bivalvia; order Mytilida; family Modiolidae; genus Bathymodiolus; species Bathymodiolus brooksi. Next base: position 2,527,268 of record OY804587.1, on the reverse strand, counting down.
ACACCATGACTTTAAGCTTTACCCTCTAGTAAACACCATAACTGTAAGCCTTACCCTCTAGTAAACACCATAACTGTAAGCCTTACCCTCTAGTAAACACCATAACTTTAGGCCTTACCCTCTAGTAAACACTAACTTTAAGCCTTACCCTCTAGTAAACACCATACCTTTAAGCCTTACCCTCTAGTAATCACTATAACTTTAAGCCTTACCCTCTAGTAAACACCATAACTTTAAGCCTTACCCTCTAGTAAACACTATAACTGTAAGCCTTACCCTCTAGTAAACACCATGACTTTAAGCCTTATCCTCTAGTAAACACCAGAACTTTAAGCCTTACCCTCTAGTAAACACCATAACTTTAAGCCTTACCCTCTAGTAAACACCATAACTGTAAGCCTTACCCTCTAGTAAACACCATACCTTTAAGCCTTACCCTCTAGTAAACACTATAACTTTAAGCCTTTTCCTCTAGTAAACACTAACTTTAAGCCTTACCCTCTAGTAAACACCATACCTTTAAGCCTTACCCTCTAGTAAACACTATAACTTTAAGCCTTACCCTCTAGTAAACACCATAACTTTAAGCCTTACCCTCTAGTAAACACCATAACTTTAAGCCTTACCCTCTAGTAAACACCATAACTTTAGGCCTTACCCTATAGTAAACACTATAACTTTAAGCCTTTTCCTCTAGTAAACACTATAACTGTAAGCCTTACCCTCTAGTAAACACCATAACTTTAAGCCTTACCCTCTAGTAAACACCATAACTTTAAGCCTTACCCTCTAGTAAACACTATAACTGTAAGCCTTACCCTCTAGTAAACACCATGACTTTAAGCCTTATCCTCTAGTAAATACCAGAACTTTAAGCCTTACCCTCTAGTAAACACCATAACTTTAAGCCTTACCCTCTAGTAAACACCATAACTGTAAGCCTTACCTCTAGTAAACACCATAACTTTAGGCCTTACCCTCTAGTAAACACTAACTTTAAGCCTTACCCTCTAGTAAACACCATACCTTTAAGCCTTACCCTCTAGTAAACACTATAATTTTAAGCCTTACCCTCTAGTAAACACCATAACTTTAAGCCTTACCCTCTAGTAAACACCATAACTTTAGGCCTTACCCTCTAGTAAACACTATAACTTTAAGCCTTTTCCTCTAGTAAACACCATAACTTTAAGCCTTACCCTCTAGTAATCACTATAACTTTAAGCCTTACCCTCTAGTAAACAACATAACTTTAAGCCTTACCCTCTAGTAAACACCATAACTTTAAGCCTTACCCTCTAGTAAACACTATAACTTTAAGCCTTACCCTCTAGTAAACACTATAACTTTAAGCCTTACCCTCTGGTAAACACTATAACTTTAAGCCTTACCCTCTAGTAAACACCATAACTGTAAGCCTTACCCTCTAGTAAACACCATAACTTTAAGCCTTACCCTCTAGTAAACACTATAACTTTAAGCCTTACCCTCTAGTAAACACCATAACTTTAAGCCTTACCCTCTAGTAAACACCATAACTTTAAGCCTTACCCTCTAGTAAACACCATAACTTTAAGCCTTACCCTCTAGTAAACACCATAACTTTAGGCCTTACCCTCTAGTAAACACCATGACTTTAAGCTTTACCCTCTAGTAAACACCATAACTTTAGGCCTTACCCTCTAGTAAACACTATAACTTTAAGCCTTACCCTCTAGTAACTACCATACCTTTAAGCCTTATCCGCTAGTAAACACCATAACTTTAAGCTTTACCCTCTAGTAAACACCATAACTGTAAACCTTACCCTCTAGTAAACACCATAACTTTAAGCCTTACCCTCTAGTAAACACTATAACTTTAAGCCTTACCCTCTAGTAAACACCATAACTTTAGGCCTTACCCTCTAGTAAACACCATGACTTTAAGCTTTACCCTCTAGTAAACACCATAACTTTAAGCCTTACCCTCTAGTAAACACTATAACTTTAAGCCTTACCCTCTAGTAAACACCATAACTTTAGGCCTTACCCTCTAGTAAACACCATGACTTTAAGCCTTACCCTCTAGTAAACACCATGACTTTAAGCTTTACTCTCTAGTAAACACTATAACTGTAAGCCTTACCCTCTAGTAAACACCATAACTTTAAGCCTTACCCTCTAGTAAACACTATAACTTTAAGCCTTACCCTCTAGTAAACACTATAACTTTAAGCCTTACCCTCTAGTAAACACCATAACTGTAAGCCTTACCCTCTAGTAAACACCATAACTTTAAGCCTTACCCTCTAGTAAACACCATAACTTTAGGCCTTACTCTCTAGTAAACACCATAACTTTAAGCCTTACCCTCTAGTAAACACCATGACTTTAAGCTTTACCCTCTAGTAAACACCATAACTTTCAGCCTTACCCTCTAGTAAACACCATAACTTTAAGCCTTACCCTCTAGTAAACACCATAACTTTAAGCCTTACCCTCTAGTAAACACCATAACTTTAAGCCTTACCCTCTAGTAAACACCATAACTTTAAGCTTTACCCTCTAGTAAACACTATAACTTTAAGCCTTACCCTCTAGTAAACACCATGACGTTAAGCTTTACCCTCTAGTAAACACCATAACTTTAAGCCTTACCCTCTAGTAAACACTATAACTTTAAGCCTTACCCTCTAGTAAACACCATAACTTTAAGCCTTACCCTCTAGTAAACACCATGACTTTAAGCTTTACCCTCTAGTAAACACCATAACTGTAAGCCTTACCCTCTAGTAAACACCATAACTGTAAGCCTTACCCTCTAGTAAACACTATAACTTTAAGCCTTACCCTCTAGTAAACACCATAACTTTAAGCCTTACCCTCTAGTAAACACCATGACTTTAAGCTTTACCCTCTAGTAAACACCATAACTGTAAGCCTTACCCTCTAGTAAACACCATAACTGTAAGCCTTACCCTCTAGTAAACACCATAACTTTAAGCCTTACCCTCTAGTAAACACCATAACTCTAGGCCTTACTCTCTAGTAAATACCATTACTTTAGGCCTTACCCTCTAGTAAACACCATAACTTTAAGCCTTACCCTCTAGTAAACACTATAACTTTAAGCCTTACCCTCTAGTAAACACCATAACTTTAAGCCTTACCCTCTAGTAAACACCATAACTTTAAGCCTTACCCTCTAGTAAACACCATAACTTTAAGCCTTACCCTCTAGTAAACACCATAACTTTAAGCCTTACCCTCTAGTAAACACTATAACTTTAAGCCTTATCCTCTAGTAAACACCATAACTTTAAGCTTTACCCTCTAGTAAACAACATAACTGTAAACCTTACCCTCTAGTAAACACCATAACTTTAAGCCTTACCCTCTAGTAAACACTATAACTTTAAGCCTTACCCTCTAGTAAACACCATAACTTTAAGCCTTACCCTCTAGTAAACACCATAACTTTAAGCCTTACCCTCTAGTAAACACCATGACTTTAAGCCTTACCCTCTAGTAAACACCATAACTTTAAGCCTTACCCTCTAGTAAACACCATAACTTTAAGCCTTACCCTCTAGTAAACACTATAACTTTAAGCCTTATCCTCTAGTAAACACCATAACTTTAAGCTTTACCCTCTAGTAAACACCATAACTTTAGGCCTTACCCTCTAGTAAACACCATGACTTTAAGCCTTACCCTCTAGTAAACACCATAACTTTAAGCCTTACCCTCTAGTAAACACTATAACTTTAAGCCTTACCCTCTAGTAAACACCATAACTTTAAGCCTTACCCTCTAGTAAACACCATGACTTTAAGCTTTACCCTCTAGTAAACACCATAACTGTAAGCCTTACCCTCTAGTAAACACCATAACTGTAAGCCTTACCCTCTAGTAAACACTATAACTTTAAGCCTTACCCTCTAGTAAACACCATAACTTTAAGCCTTACCCTCTAGTAAACACCATGACTTTAAGCTTTACCCTCTAGTAAACACCATAACTGTAAGCCTTACCCTCTAGTAAACACCATAACTGTAAGCCTTACCCTCTAGTAAACACCATAACTTTAAGCCTTACCCTCTAGTAAACACCATAACTCTAGGCCTTACTCTCTAGTAAATACCATTACTTTAGGCCTTACCCTCTAGTAAACACCATAACTTTAAGCCTTACCCTCTAGTAAACACTATAACTTTAAGCCTTACCCTCTAGTAAACACCATAACTTTAAGCCTTACCCTCTAGTAAACACCATAACTTTAAGCCTTACCCTCTAGTAAACACCATAACTTTAAGCCTTACCCTCTAGTAAACACCATAACTTTAAGCCTTACCCTCTAGTAAACACTATAACTTTAAGCCTTATCCTCTAGTAAACACCATAACTTTAAGCTTTACCCTCTAGTAAACAACATAACTGTAAACCTTACCCTCTAGTAAACACCATAACTTTAAGCCTTACCCTCTAGTAAACACTATAACTTTAAGCCTTACCCTCTAGTAAACACCATAACTTTAAGCCTTACCCTCTAGTAAACACCATAACTTTAAGCCTTACCCTCTAGTAAACACCATAACTTTAAGCCTTACCCTCTAGTAAACACCATAACTTTAAGCCTTACCCTCTAGTAAACACCATGACTTTAAGCCTTACCCTCTAGTAAACACCATGACTTTAAGCTTTACCCTCTAGTAAACACTATAACTGTAAGCCTTACCCTCTAGTAAACACCATAACTTTAAGCCTTACCCTCTAGTAAACACCATAAGTTTAAGCCTTACCCTCTAGTAAACACTATAACTGTAAGCCTTACCCTCTAGTAAACACCATGACTTTAAGCCTTATCCTCTAGTAAACACCAGAACTTTAAGCCTTACCCTCTAGTAAACACCATAACTTTAAGCCTTACCCTCTAGTAAACACCATAACTGTAAGCCTTACCCTCTAGTAAACACCATAACTTTAGGCCTTACCCTCTAGTAAACACTAACTTTAAGCCTTACCCTCTAGTAAACACCATACCTTTAAGCCTTACCCTCTAGTAAACACTATAACTTTAAGCCTTACCCTCTAGTAAACACCATAACTTTAAGCCTTACCCTCTAGTAAACACCATAACTTTAGGCCTTACCCTCTAGTAAACACTATAACTTTAAGCCTTTTCCTCTAGTAAACACCATGACTTTAAGCCTTACCCTCTAGTAATCACTATAACTTTAAGCCTTACCCTCTAGTAAACACCATAACTTTAAGCCTTACCCTCTAGTAAACACTATAACTGTAAGCCTTACCCTCTAGTAAACACCATGACTTTAAGCCTTATCCTCTAGTAAACACCAGAACTTTAAGCCTTACCCTCTAGTAAACACCATAACTTTAAGCCTTACCCTCTAGTAAACACCATAACTGTAAGCCTTACCCTCTAGTAAACACCATACCTTTAAGCCTTACCCTCTAGTAAACACTATAACTTTAAGCCTTTTCCTCTAGTAAACACTAACTTTAAGCCTTACCCTCTAGTAAACACCATACCTTTAAGCCTTACCCTCTAGTAAACACTATAACTTTAAGCCTTACCCTCTAGTAAACACCATAACTTTAAGCCTTACCCTCTAGTAAACACCATAACTTTAGGCCTTACCCTATAGTAAACACTATAACTTTAAGCCTTTTCCTCTAGTAAACACTATAACTGTAAGCCTTACCCTCTAGTAAACACCATAACTTTAAGCCTTACCCTCTAGTAAACACCATAACTTTAAGCCTTACCCTCTAGTAAACACTATAACTGTAAGCCTTACCCTCTAGTAAACACCATGACTTTAAGCCTTATCCTCTAGTAAACACCAGAACTTTAAGCCTTACCCTCTAGTAAACACCATAACTTTAAGCCTTACCCTCTAGTAAACACCATAACTGTAAGCCTTACCTCTAGTAAACACCATAACTTTAGGCCTTACCCTCTAGTAAACACTAACTTTAAGCCTTACCCTCTAGTAAACACCATACCTTTAAGCCTTACCCTCTAGTAAACACTATAATTTTAAGCCTTACCCTCTAGTAAACACCATAACTTTAAGCCTTACCCTCTAGTAAACACCATAACTTTAGGCCTTACCCTCTAGTAAACACTATAACTTTAAGCCTTTTCCTCTAGTAAACACCATAACTTTAAGCCTTACCCTCTAGTAATCACTATAACTTTAAGCCTTACCCTCTAGTAAACAACATAACTTTAAGCCTTACCCTCTAGTAAACACCATAACTTTAAGCCTTACCCTCTAGTAAACACTATAACTTTAAGCCTTACCCTCTAGTAAACACTATAACTTTAAGCCTTACCCTCTGGTAAACACTATAACTTTAAGCCTTACCCTCTAGTAAACATCATAACTGTAAGCCTTACCCTCTAGTAAACACCATAACTTTAAGCCTTACCCTCTAGTAAACACTATAACTTTAAGCCTTACCCTCTAGTAAACACCATAACTTTAAGCCTTACCCTCTAGTAAACACCATAACTTTAAGCCTCACCCTCTAGTAAACACCATAACTTTAAGCCTTACCCTCTAGTAAACACCATAACTTTAAGCCTTACCCTCTAGTAAACACCATAACTTTAGGCCTTACCCTCTAGTAAACACCATGACTTTAAGCTTTACCCTCTAGTAAACACCATAACTTTAGGCCTTACCCTCTAGTAAACACTATAACTTTAAGCCTTACCCTCTAGTAACTACCATACCTTTAAGCCTTATCCGCTAGTAAACACCATAACTTTAAGCTTTACCCTCTAGTAAACACCATAACTGTAAACCTTACCCTCTAGTAAACACCATAACTTTAAGCCTTACCCTCTAGTAAACACTATAACTTTAAGCCTTACCCTCTAGTAAACACCATAACTTTAGGCCTTACCCTCTAGTAAACACCATGACTTTAAGCTTTACCCTCTAGTAAACACCATAACTTTAAGCCTTACCCTCTAGTAAACACTATAACTTTAAGCCTTACCCTCTAGTAAACACCATAACTTTAGGCCTTACCCTCTAGTAAACACCATGACTTTAAGCCTTACCCTCTAGTAAACACCATGACTTTAAGCTTTACTCTCTAGTAAACACTATAACTGTAAGCCTTACCCTCTAGTAAACACCATAACTTTAAGCCTTACCCTCTAGTAAACACTATAACTTTAAGCCTTACCCTCTAGTAAACACTATAACTTTAAGCCTTACCCTCTAGTAAACACCATAACTGTAAGCCTTACCCTCTAGTAAACACCATAACTTTAAGCCTTACCCTCTAGTAAACACCATAACTTTAGGCCTTACTCTCTAGTAAACACCATAACTTTAAGCCTTACCCTCTAGTAAACACCATGACTTTAAGCTTTACCCTCTAGTAAACACCATAACTTTCAGCCTTACCCTCTAGTAAACACCATAACTTTAAGCCTTACCCTCTAGTAAACACCATAACTTTAAGCCTTACCCTCTAGTAAACACCATAACTTTAAGCCTTACCCTCTAGTAAACACCATAACTTTAAGCTTTACCCTCTAGTAAACACTATAACGTTAAGCCTTACCCTCTAGTAAACACCATGACGTTAAGCTTTACCCTCTAGTAAACACCATAACTTTAAGCCTTACCCTCTAGTAAACACTATAACTTTAAGCCTTACCCTCTAGTAAACACCATAACTTTAAGCCTTACCCTCTAGTAAACACCATGACTTTAAGCTTTACCCTCTAGTAAACACCATAACTGTAAGCCTTACCCTCTAGTAAACACCATAACTGTAAGCCTTACCCTCTAGTAAACACTATAACTTTAAGCCTTACCCTCTAGTAAACACCATAACTTTAAGCCTTACCCTCTAGTAAACACCATGACTTTAAGCTTTACCCTCTAGTAAACACCATAACTGTAAGCCTTACCCTCTAGTAAACACCATAACTGTAAGCCTTACCCTCTAGTAAACACCATAACTTTAAGCCTTACCCTCTAGTAAACACCATAACTCTAGGCCTTACTCTCTAGTAAATACCATTACTTTAGGCCTTACCCTCTAGTAAACACCATAACTTTAAGCCTTACCCTCTAGTAAACACTATAACTTTAAGCCTTACCCTCTAGTAAACACCATAACTTTAAGCCTTACCCTCTAGTAAACACCATAACTTTAAGCCTTACCCTCTAGTAAACACCATAACTTTAAGCCTTACCCTCTAGTAAACACCATAACTTTAAGCCTTACCCTCTAGTAAACACTATAACTTTAAGCCTTATCCTCTAGTAAACACCATAACTTTAAGCTTTACCCTCTAGTAAACAACATAACTGTAAACCTTACCCTCTAGTAAACACCATAACTTTAAGCCTTACCCTCTAGTAAACACTATAACTTTAAGCCTTACCCTCTAGTAAATACCATAACTTTAAGCCTTACCCTCTAGTAAACACCATAACTTTAAGCCTTACCCTCTAGTAAACACCATGACTTTAAGCCTTACCCTCTAGTAAACACCATAACTTTAAGCCTTACCCTCTAGTAAACACCATAACTTTAAGCCTTACCCTCTAGTAAACACTATAACTTTAAGCCTTATCCTCTAGTAAACACCATAACTTTAAGCTTTACCCTCTAGTAAACAACATAACTGTAAACCTTACCCTCTAGTAAACACCATACCTTTAAGCCTTACCCTCTAGTAAACACTATAACTTTAAGCCTTACCCTCTAGTAAACACCATAACTTTAAGCCTTACCCTCTAGTAAACACCATAACTTTAAGCCTTACCCTCTAGTAAACACCATAACTTTAAGCCTTACCCTCTAGTAAACACCATAACTTTAAGCCTTACCCTCTAGTAAACACTATAACTTTAAGCCTTATCCTCTAGTAAACACTAACTTTAAGCCTTACCCTCTAGTAAACACTATAACTGTAAGCCTTACCCTCTAGTAAACACCATGACTTTAAGCCTTACCCTCTAGTAAACACCATGACTTTAAGCTTTCCCCTCTAGTAAACACCATAACTTTAAGCCTTACCCTCTAGTAAACACCATAACTTTAAGCCTTACCCTCTAGTAAACACCATAACTTTAAGCCTTACCCTCTAGTAAACACCATGACTTTAAGCCTTACCCTCTAATAAACACCATAACTTTAAGCCTTACCCTCTAGTAAACACCATAACTTTAGGCCTTACTCTCTAGTAAATACCATATCTTTAGGCCTTACCCTCTAGTAAACACCATAACTTTAAGCCTTACCCTCTAGTAAACACCATAACTTTAAGCCTTACCCTCTAGTAAACACCATAACTTTAAGCCTTACCCTCTAGTAAACACCATGACTTTAAGCCTTACCCTCTAGTAAACACCATGACTTTAAGCTTTACCCTCTAGTAAACACTATAACTGTAAGCCTTACCCTCTAGTAAACACCATAACTTTAAGCCTTACCCTCTAGTAAACACCATAAGTTTAAGCCTTACCCTCTAGTAAACACTATAACTGTAAGCCTTACCCTCTAGTAAACACCATGACTTTAAGCCTTATCCTCTAGTAAACACCAGAACTTTAAGCCTTACCCTCTAGTAAACACCATAACTTTAAGCCTTACCCTCTAGTAAACACCATAACTGTAAGCCTTACCCTCTAGTAAACACCATAACTTTAGGCCTTACCCTCTAGTAAACACTAACTTTAAGCCTTACCCTCTAGTAAACACCATACCTTTAAGCCTTACCCTCTAGTAAACACTATAACTTTAAGCCTTACCCTCTAGTAAACACCATAACTTTAAGCCTTACCCTCTAGTAAACACCATAACTTTAGGCCTTACCCTCTAGTAAACACTATAACTTTAAGCCTTTTCCTCTAGTAAACACCATGACTTTAAGCCTTACCCTCTAGTAATCACTATAACTTTAAGCCTTACCCTCTAGTAAACACCATAACTTTAAGCCTTACCCTCTAGTAAACACTATAACTGTAAGCCTTACCCTCTAGTAAACACCATGACTTTAAGCCTTATCCTCTAGTAAACACCAGAACTTTAAGCCTTACCCTCTAGTAAACACCATAACTTTAAGCCTTACCCTCTAGTAAACACCATAACTGTAAGCCTTACCCTCTAGTAAACACCATACCTTTAAGCCTTACCCTCTAGTAAACACTATAACTTTAAGCCTTTTCCTCTAGTAAACACTAACTTTAAGCCTTACCCTCTAGTAAACACCATACCTTTAAGCCTTACCCTCTAGTAAACACTATAACTTTAAGCCTTACCCTCTAGTAAACACCATAACTTTAAGCCTTACCCTCTAGTAAACACCATAACTTTAGGCCTTACCCTATAGTAAACACTATAACTTTAAGCCTTTTCCTCTAGTAAACACTATAACTGTAAGCCTTACCCTCTAGTAAACACCATAACTTTAAGCCTTACCCTCTAGTAAACACCATAACTTTAAGCCTTACCCTCTAGTAAACACTATAACTGTAAGCCTTACCCTCTAGTAAACACCATGACTTTAAGCCTTATCCTCTAGTAAATACCAGAACTTTAAGCCTTACCCTCTAGTAAACACCATAACTTTAAGCCTTACCCTCTAGTAAACACCATAACTGTAAGCCTTACCTCTAGTAAACACCATAACTTTAGGCCTTACCCTCTAGTAAACACTAACTTTAAGCCTTACCCTCTAGTAAACACCATACCTTTAAGCCTTACCCTCTAGTAAACACTATAATTTTAAGCCTTACCCTCTAGTAAACACCATAACTTTAAGCCTTACCCTCTAGTAAACACCATAACTTTAGGCCTTACCCTCTAGTAAACACTATAACTTTAAGCCTTTTCCTCTAGTAAACACCATAACTTTAAGCCTTACCCTCTAGTAATCACTATAACTTTAAGCCTTACCCTCTAGTAAACAACATAACTTTAAGCCTTACCCTCTAGTAAACACCATAACTTTAAGCCTTACCCTCTAGTAAACACTATAACTTTAAGCCTTACCCTCTAGTAAACACTATAACTTTAAGCCTTACCCTCTGGTAAACACTATAACTTTAAGCCTTACCCTCTAGTAAACACCATAACTGTAAGCCTTACCCTCTAGTAAACACCATAACTTTAAGCCTTACCCTCTAGTAAACACTATAACTTTAAGCCTTACCCTCTAGTAAACACCATAACTTTAAGCCTTACCCTCTAGTAAACACCATAACTTTAAGCCTCACCCTCTAGTAAACACCATAACTTTAAGCCTTACCCTCTAGTAAACACCATAACTTTAAGCCTTACCCTCTAGTAAACACCATAACTTTAGGCCTTACCCTCTAGTAAACACCATGACTTTAAGCTTTACCCTCTAGTAAACACCATAACTTTAGGCCTTACCCTCTAGTAAACACTATAACTTTAAGCCTTACCCTCTAGTAACTACCATACCTTTAAGCCTTATCCGCTAGTAAACACCATAACTTTAAGCTTTACCCTCTAGTAAACACCATAACTGTAAACCTTACCCTCTAGTAAACACCATAACTTTAAGCCTTACCCTCTAGTAAACACTATAACTTTAAGCCTTACCCTCTAGTAAACACCATAACTTTAGGCCTTACCCTCTAGTAAACACCATGACTTTAAGCTTTACCCTCTAGTAAACACCATAACTTTAAGCCTTACCCTCTAGTAAACACTATAACTTTAAGCCTTACCCTCTAGTAAACACCATAACTTTAGGCCTTACCCTCTAGTAAACACCATGACTTTAAGCCTTACCCTCTAGTAAACACCATGACTTTAAGCTTTACTCTCTAGTAAACACTATAACTGTAAGCCTTACCCTCTAGTAAACACCATAACTTTAAGCCTTACCCTCTAGTAAACACTATAACTTTAAGCCTTACCCTCTAGTAAACACTATAACTTTAAGCCTTACCCTCTAGTAAACACCATAACTGTAAGCCTTACCCTCTAGTAAACACCATAACTTTAAGCCTTACCCTCTAGTAAACACCATAACTTTAGGCCTTACTCTCTAGTAAACACCATAACTTTAAGCCTTACCCTCTAGTAAACACCATGACTTTAAGCTTTACCCTCTAGTAAACACCATAACTTTCAACCTTACCCTCTAGTAAACACCATAACTTTAAGCCTTACCCTCTAGTAAACACCATAACTTTAAGCCTTACCCTCTAGTAAACACCATAACTTTAAGCCTTACCCTCTAGTAAACACCATAACTTTAAGCTTTACCCTCTAGTAAACACTATAACTTTAAGCCTTACCCTCTAGTAAACACCATGACGTTAAGCTTTACCCTCTAGTAAACACCATAACTTTAAGCCTTACCCTCTAGTAAACACTATAACTTTAAGCCTTACCCTCTAGTAAACACCATAACTTTAAGCCTTACCCTCTAGTAAACACCATGACTTTAAGCTTTACCCTCTAGTAAACACCATAACTGTAAGCCTTACCCTCTAGTAAACACCATAACTGTAAGCCTTACCCTCTAGTAAACACTATAACTTTAAGCCTTACCCTCTAGTAAACACCATAACTTTAAGCCTTACCCTCTAGTAAACACCATGACTTTAAGCTTTACCCTCTAGTAAACACCATAACTGTAAGCCTTACCCTCTAGTAAACACCATAACTGTAAGCCTTACCCTCTAGTAAACACCATAACTTTAAGCCTTACCCTCTAGTAAACACCATAACTCTAGGCCTTACTCTCTAGTAAATACCATTACTTTAGGCCTTACCCTCTAGTAAACACCATAACTTTAAGCCTTACCCTCTAGTAAACACTATAACTTTAAGCCTTACCCTCTAGTAAACACCATAACTTTAAGCCTTACCCTCTAGTAAACACCATAACTTTAAGCCTTACCCTCTAGTAAACACCATAACTTTAAGCCTTACCCTCTAGTAAACACCATAACTTTAAGCCTTACCCTCTAGTAAACACTATAACTTTAAGCCTTATCCTCTAGTAAACACCATAACTTTAAGCTTTACCCTCTAGTAAACAACATAACTGTAAACCTTACCCTCTAGTAAACACCATAACTTTAAGCCTTACCCTCTAGTAAACACTATAACTTTAAGCCTTACCCTCTAGTAAACACCATAACTTTAAGCCTTACCCTCTAGTAAACACCATAACTTTAAGCCTTACCCTCTAGTAAACACCATGACTTTAAGCCTTACCCTCTAGTAAACACCATAACTTTAAGCCTTACCCTCTAGTAAACACCATAACTTTAAGCCTTACCCTCTAGTAAACACTATAACTTTAAGCCTTATCCTCTAGTAAACACCATAACTTTAAGCTTTACCCTCTAGTAAACAACATAACTGTAAACCTTACCCTCTAGTAAACACCATACCTTTAAGCCTTACCCTCTAGTAAACACTATAACTTTAAGCCTTATCCTCTAGTAAACACTATAACTTTAAGCCTTACCCTCTAGTAAACACTATAACTGTAAGCCTTACCCTCTAGTAAACACCATGACTTTAAGCCTTACCCTCTAGTAAACACCATGACTTTAAGCTTTCCCCTCTAGTAAACACCATAACTTTAAGCCTTACCCTCTAGTAAACACCATAACTTTAAGCCTTACCCTCTAGTAAACACCATAACTTTAAGCCTTACCCTCTAGTAAACACCATGACTTTAAGCCTTACCCTCTAATAAACACCATAACTTTAAGCCTTACCCTCTAGTAAACACCATAACTTTAGGCCTTACTCTCTAGTAAATACCATATCTTTAGGCCTTACCCTCTAGTAAACACCATAACTTTAAGCCTTACCCTCTAGTAAACACTATAACTTTAAGCCTTACCCTCTAGTAAACACCATAACTTTAAGCCTTACCCTCTAGTAAACACCATAACTTTAAGCCTTACCCTCTAGTAAACACCATAACTTTAAGCCTTACCCTCTAGTAAACACCATAACTTTAAGCCTTACCCTCTAGTAAACAACATAACTGTAAACCTTACCCTCTAGTAAACACCATAACTTTAAGCTTTACCCTCTAGTAAACACTATAACTTTAAGCCTTACCCTCTAGTAAACACCATAACTTTAGGCCTTACCCTCTAGTAAACACCATGATTTTAAGCTTTACCCTCTAGTAAACACCATAACTTTAGGCCTTACCCTCTAGTAAACACTATAACTTTAAGCCTTACCCTCTAGTAACTACCATACCTTTAAGCCTTATCCGCTAGTAAACACCATAACTTTAAGCTTTACCCTCTAGTAAACACCATAACTGTAAACCTTACCCTCTAGTAAACACCATAACTTTAAGCCTTACCCTCTAGTAAACACTATAACTTTAAGCCTTACCCTCTAGTAAACACCATAACTTTAGGCCTTACCCTCTAGTAAACACCATGACTTTAAGCTTTACCCTCTAGTAAACACCATAACTTTAAGCCTTACCCTCTAGTAAACACCATAACTTTAAGCCTTACCCTCTAGTAAACACCATAACTTTAAGCCTTACCCTCTAGTAAACACCATGACTTTAAGCTTTACCCTCTAGTAAACACTATAACTGTAAGCCTTACCCTCTAGTAAACACCATAACTTTAAGCCTTACCCTCTAGTAAACACCATAACTTTAAGCCTTACCCTCTAGTAAACACCATGACTTTAAGCTTTACCCTCTAGTAAACACTATAACTGTAAGCCTTACCCTCTAGTAAACACCATAACTTTAAGCCTTACCCTCTAGTAAACACCATAAGTTTAAGCCTTACCCTCTAGTAAACACTATAACTGTAAGCCTTACCCTCTAGTAAACACCATGACTTTAAGCCTTATCCTCTAGTAAACACCAGAACTTTAAGCCTTACCCTCTAGTAAACACCATAACTTTAAGCCTTACCCTCTAGTAAACACCATAACTGTAATCCTTACCCTCTAGTAAACACCATAACTTTAGGCCTTACCCTCTAGTAAACACTAACTTTAAGCCTTACCCTCTAGTAAACACCATACCTTTAAGCCTTACCCTCTAGTAAACACTATAACTTTAAGCCTTACCCTCTAGTAAACACCATAACTTTAAGCCTTACCCTCTAGTAAACACCATAACTTTAGGCCTTACCCTCTAGTAAACACTATAACTTTAAGCCTTTTCCTCTAGTAAACACCATAACTTTAAGCCTTACCCTCTAGTAATCACTATAACTTTAAGCCTTACCCTCTAGTAAACACCATAACTTTAAGCCTTACCCTCTAGTAAACACTATAACTGTAAGCCTTACCCTCTAGTAAACACCATGACTTTAAGCCTTATCCTCTAGTAAACACCAGAACTTTAAGCCTTACCCTCTAGTAAACACCATAACTTTAAGCCTTACCCTCTAGTAAACACCATAACTGTAAGCCTTACCCTCTAGTAAACACCATACCTTTAAGCCTTACCCTCTAGTAAACACTATAACTTTAAGCCTTTTCCTCTAGTAAACACTAACTTTAAGCCTTACCCTCTAGTAAACACCATAACTTTAAGCCTTACCCTCTAGTAAACACCATAACTTTAGGCCTTACCCTCTAGTAAACACTATAACTTTAAGCCTTTTCCTCTAGTAAACACCATAACTTTAAGCCTTACCCTCTAGTAATCACTATAACTTTAAGCCTTACCCTCTAGTAAACAACATAACTTTAAGCCTTACCCTCTAGTAAACACCATAACTTTAAGCCTTACCCTCTAGTAAACACTATAACTTTAAGCCTTACCCTCTAGTAAACACTATAACTTTAAGCCTTACCCTCTGGTAAACACTATAACTTTAAGCCTTACCCTCTAGTAAACACCATAACTGTAAGCCTTACCCTCTAGTAAACACCATAACTTTAAGCTTTACCCTCTAGTAAACAACATAACTGTAAACCTTACCCTCTAGTAAACACCATAACTTTAAGCCTTACCCTCTAGTAAACACTATAACTTTAAGCCTTACCCTCTAGTAAACACCATAACTTTAAGCCTTACCCTCTAGTAAACACCATAACTTTAAGCCTTACCCTCTAGTAAACACCATGACTTTAAGCCTTACCCTCTAGTAAACACCATAACTTTAAGCCTTACCCTCTAGTAAACACCATAACTTTAAGCCTTACCCTCTAGTAAACACTATAACTTTAAGCCTTATCCTCTAGTAAACACCATAACTTTAAGCTTTACCCTCTAGTAAACAACATAACTGTAAACCTTACCCTCTAGTAAACACCATACCTTTAAGCCTTACCCTCTAGTAAACACTATAACTTTAAGCCTTATCCTCTAGTAAACACTATAACTTTAAGCCTTACCCTCTAGTAAACACTATAACTGTAAGCCTTACCCTCTAGTAAACACCATGACTTTAAGCCTTACCCTCTAGTAAACACCATGACTTTAAGCTTTCCCCTCTAGTAAACACCATAACTTTAAGCCTTACCCTCTAGTAAACACCATAACTTTAAGCCTTACCCTCTAGTAAACACCATAACTTTAAGCCTTACCCTCTAGTAAACACCATGACTTTAAGCCTTACCCTCTAATAAACACCATAACTTTAAGCCTTACCCTCTAGTAAACACCATAACTTTAGGCCTTACTCTCTAGTAAATACCATATCTTTAGGCCTTACCCTCTAGTAAACACCATAACTTTAAGCCTTACCCTCTAGTAAACACTATAACTTTAAGCCTTACCCTCTAGTAAACACCATAACTTTAAGCCTTACCCTCTAGTAAACACCATAACTTTAAGCCTTACCCTCTAGTAAACACCATAACTTTAAGCCTTACCCTCTAGTAAACACCATAACTTTAAGCCTTACCCTCTAGTAAACAACATAACTGTAAACCTTACCCTCTAGTAAACACCATAACTTTAAGCTTTACCCTCTAGTAAACACTATAACTTTAAGCCTTACCCTCTAGTAAACACCATAACTTTAGGCCTTACCCTCTAGTAAACACCATGATTTTAAGCTTTACCCTCTAGTAAACACCATAACTTTAGGCCTTACCCTCTAGTAAACACTATAACTTTAAGCCTTACCCTCTAGTAACTACCATACCTTTAAGCCTTATCCGCTAGTAAACACCATAACTTTAAGCTTTACCCTCTAGTAAACACCATAACTGTAAACCTTACCCTCTAGTAAACACCATAACTTTAAGCCTTACCCTCTAGTAAACACTATAACTTTAAGCCTTACCCTCTAGTAAACACCATAACTTTAGGCCTTACCCTCTAGTAAACACCATGACTTTAAGCTTTACCCTCTAGTAAACACCATAACTTTAAGCCTTACCCTCTAGTAAACACCATAACTTTAAGCCTTACCCTCTAGTAAACACCATAACTTTAAGCCTTACCCTCTAGTAAACACCATGACTTTAAGCCTTACCCTCTAGTAAACACCATGACTTTAAGCTTTACCCTCTAGTAAACACTATAACTGTAAGCCTTACCCTCTAGTAAACACCATAACTTTAAGCCTTACCCTCTAGTAAACACCATAAGTTTAAGCCTTACCCTCTAGTAAACACTATAACTGTAAGCCTTACCCTCTAGTAAACACCATGACTTTAAGCCTTACCCTCTAGTAAACACCATGACTTTAAGCTTTCCCCTCTAGTAAACACCATAACTTTAAGCCTTACCCTCTAGTAAACACCATAACTTTAAGCCTTACCCTCTAGTAAACACCATAACTTTAAGCCTTACCCTCTAGTAAACACCATGACTTTAAGCCTTACCCTCTAATAAACACCATAACTTTAAGCCTTACCCTCTAGTAAACACCATAACTTTAGGCCTTACTCTCTAGTAAATACCATATCTTTAGGCCTTACCCTCTAGTAAACACCATAACTTTAAGCCTTACCCTCTAGTAAACACTATAACTTTAAGCCTTACCCTCTAGTAAACACCATAACTTTAAGCCTTACCCTCTAGTAAACACCATAACTTTAAGCCTTACCCTCTAGTAAACACCATAACTTTAAGCCTTACCCTCTAGTAAACACCATAACTTTAAGCCTTACCCTCTAGTAAACAACATAACTGTAAACCTTACCCTCTAGTAAACACCATAACTTTAAGCTTTACCCTCTAGTAAACACTATAACTTTAAGCCTTACCCTCTAGTAAACACCATAACTTTAGGCCTTACCCTCTAGTAAACACCATGATTTTAAGCTTTACCCTCTAGTAAACACCATAACTTTAGGCCTTACCCTCTAGTAAACACTATAACTTTAAGCCTTACCCTCTAGTAACTACCATACCTTTAAGCCTTATCCGCTAGTAAACACCATAACTTTAAGCTTTACCCTCTAGTAAACACCATAACTGTAAACCTTACCCTCTAGTAAACACCATAACTTTAAGCCTTACCCTCTAGTAAACACTATAACTTTAAGCCTTACCCTCTAGTAAACACCATAACTTTAGGCCTTACCCTCTAGTAAACACCATGACTTTAAGCTTTACCCTCTAGTAAACACCATAACTTTAAGCCTTACCCTCTAGTAAACACCATAACTTTAAGCCTTACCCTCTAGTAAACACCATAACTTTAAGCCTTACCCTCTAGTAAACACCATGACTTTAAGCCTTACCCTCTAGTAAACACCATGACTTTAAGCTTTACCCTCTAGTAAACACTATAACTGTAAGCCTTACCCTCTAGTAAACACCATAACTTTAAGCCTTACCCTCTAGTAAACACCATAAGTTTAAGCCTTACCCTCTAGTAAACACTATAACTGTAAGCCTTACCCTCTAGTAAACACCATGACTTTAAGCCTTATCCTCTAGTAAACACCAGAACTTTAAGCCTTACCCTCTAGTAAACACCATAACTTTAAGCCTTACCCTCTAGTAAACACCATAACTGTAATCCTTACCCTCTAGTAAACACCATAACTTTAGGCCTTACCCTCTAGTAAACACTAACTTTAAGCCTTACCCTCTAGTAAACACCATACCTTTAAGCCTTACCCTCTAGTAAACACTATAACTTTAAGCCTTACCCTCTAGTAAACACCATAACTTTAAGCCTTACCCTCTAGTAAACACCATAACTTTAAGGCTTACCCTCTAGTAAACACTATAACTTTAAGCCTTTTCCTCTAGTAAACACCATAACTTTAAGCCTTACCCTCTAGTAATCACTATAACTTTAAGCCTTACCCTCTAGTAAACACCATAACTTTAAGCCTTACCCTCTAGTAAACACTATAACTGTAAGCCTTACCCTCTAGTAAACACCATGACTTTAAGCCTTATCCTCTAGTAAACACCAGAACTTTAAGCCTTACCCTCTAGTAAACACCATAACTTTAAGCCTTACCCTCTAGTAAACACCATAACTGTAAGCCTTACCCTCTAGTAAACACCATACCTTTAAGCCTTACCCTCTAGTAAACACTATAACTTTAAGCCTTTTCCTCTAGTAAACACTAACTTTAAGCCTTACCCTCTAGTAAACACCATAACTTTAAGCCTTACCCTCTAGTAAACACCATAACTTTAGGCCTTACCCTCTAGTAAACACTATAACTTTAAGCCTTTTCCTCTAGTAAACACCATAACTTTAAGCCTTACCCTCTAGTAATCACTATAACTTTAAGCCTTACCCTCTAGTAAACAACATAACTTTAAGCCTTACCCTCTAGTAAACACCATAACTTTAAGCCTTACCCTCTAGTAAACACTATAACTTTAAGCCTTACCCTCTAGTAAACACTATAACTTTAAGCCTTACCCTCTGGTAAACACTATAACTTTAAGCCTTACCCTCTAGTAAACACCATAACTGTAAGCCTTACCCTCTAGTAAACACCATAACTTTAAGCCTTACCCTCTAGTAAACACTATAACTTTAAGCCTTACCCTCTAGTAAACACCATAACTTTAAGCCTTACCCTCTAGTAAACACCATAACTTTAAGCCTTACCCTCTAGTAAACACCATAACTTTAGGCCTTACCCTCTAGTAAACACCATGACTTTAAGCTTTACCCTCTAGTAAACACCATAACTTTAGGCCTTACCCTCTAGTAAACACTATAACTTTAAGCCTTACCCTCTAGTAACTACCATACCTTTAAGCCTTATCCGCTAGTAAACACCATAACTTTAAGCTTTACCCTCTAGTAAACACCATAACTGTAAACCTTACCCTCTAGTAAACACCATAACTTTAAGCCTTACCCTCTAGTAAACACTATAACTTTAAGCCTTACCCTCTAGTAAACACCATAACTTTAGGCCTTACCCTCTAGTAAACACCATGACTTTAAGCTTTACCCTCTAGTAAACACCATAACTTTAAGCCTTACCCTCTAGTAAACACTATAACTTTAAGCCTTACCCTCTAGTAAACACCATAACTTTAGGCCTTACCCTCTAGTAAACACCATGACTTTAAGCTTTACTCTCTAGTAAACACTATAACTGTAAGCCTTACCCTCTAGTAAACACCATAACTTTAAGCCTTACCCTCTAGTAAACACTATAACTTTAAGCCTTACCCTCTAGTAAACACTATAACTTTAAGCCTTACCCTCTAGTAAACACCATAACTGTAAGCCTTACCCTCTAGTAAACACCATAACTTTAAGCCTTACCCTCTAGTAAACACCATAACTTTAGGCCTTACTCTCTAGTAAACACCATAACTTTAAGCCTTACCCTCTAGTAAACACCATGACTTTAAGCTTTACCCTCTAGTAAACACCATAACTTTCAGCCTTACCCTCTAGTAAACAACATAACTTTAAGCCTTACCCTCTAGTAAACACCATAACTTTAAGCCTTACCCTCTAGTAAACACCATAACTTTAAGCCTTACCCTCTAGTAAACACCATAACTTTAAGCCTTACCCTCTAGTAAACACCATAACTTTAAGCTTTACCCTCTAGTAAACACTATAACTTTAAGCCTTACCCTCTAGTAAACACCATGACGTTAAGCTTTACCCTCTAGTAAACACCATAACTTTAAGCCTTACCCTCTAGTAAACACTATAACTTTAAGCCTTACCCTCTAGTAAACACCATAACTTTAAGCCTTACCCTCTAGTAAACACCATGACTTTAAGCTTTACCCTCTAGTAAACACCATAACTGTAAGCCTTACCCTCTAGTAAACACCATAACTGTAAGCCTTACCCTCTAGTAAACACTATAACTTTAAGCCTTACCCTCTAGTAAACACCATAACTTTAAGCCTTACCCTCTAGTAAACACCATGACTTTAAGCTTTACCCTCTAGTAAACACCATAACTGTAAGCCTTACCCTCTAGTAAACACCATAACTGTAAGCCTTACCCTCTAGTAAACACCATAACTTTAAGCCTTACCCTCTAGTAAACACCATAACTCTAGGCCTTACTCTCTAGTAAATACCATTACTTTAGGCCTTACCCTCTAGTAAACACCATAACTTTAAGCCTTACCCTCTAGTAAACACTATAACTTTAAGCCTTACCCTCTAGTAAACACCATAACTTTAAGCCTTACCCTCTAGTAAACACCATAACTTTAAGCCTTACCCTCTAGTAAACACCATAACTTTAAGCCTTACCCTCTAGTAAACACCATAACTTTAAGCCTTACCCTCTAGTAAACACTATAACTTTAAGCCTTATCCTCTAGTAAACACCATAACTTTAAGCTTTACCCTCTAGTAAACAACATAACTGTAAACCTTACCCTCTAGTAAACACCATAACTTTAAGCCTTACCCTCTAGTAAACACTATAACTTTAAGCCTTACCCTCTAGTAAACACCATAACTTTAAGCCTTACCCTCTAGTAAACACCATAACTTTAAGCCTTACCCTCTAGTAAACACCATGACTTTAAGCCTTACCCTCTAGTAAACACCATAACTTTAAGCCTTACCCTCTAGTAAACACCATAACTTTAAGCCTTACCCTCTAGTAAACACTAACTTTAAGCCTTATCCTCTAGTAAACACCATAACTTTAAGCTTTACCCTCTAGTAAACAACATAACTGTAAACCTTACCCTCTAGTAAACACCATACCTTTAAGCCTTACCCTCTAGTAAACACTATAACTTTAAGCCTTATCCTCTAGTAAACACTATAACTTTAAGCCTTACCCTCTAGTAAACACTATAACTGTAAGCCTTACCCTCTAGTAAACACCATGACTTTAAGCCTTACCCTCTAGTAAACACCATGACTTTAAGCTTTACCCTCTAGTAAACACCATAACTTTAAGCCTTACCCTCTAGTAAACACCATAACTTTAAGCCTTACCCTCTAGTAAACACCATAACTTTAAGCCTTACCCTCTAGTAAACACCATGACTTTAAGCCTTACCCTCTAATAAACACCATAACTTTAGGCCTTACCCTCTAGTAAACACCATGATTTTAAGCTTTACCCTCTAGTAAACACCATAACTTTAGGCCTTACCCTCTAGTAAACACTATAACTTTAAGCCTTACCCTCTAGTAACTACCATTCCTTTAAGCCTTATCCGCTAGTAAACACCATAACTTTAAGCTTTACCCTCTAGTAAACACCATAACTGTAAACCTTACCCTCTAGTAAACACCATAACTTTAAGCCTTACCCTCTAGTAAACACTATAACTTTAAGCCTTACCCTCTAGTAAACACCATAACTTTAGGCCTTACCCTCTAGTAAACACCATGACTTTAAGCTTTACCCTCTAGTAAACACCATAACTTTAAGCCTTACCCTCTAGTAAACACCATAACTTTAAGCCTTACCCTCTAGTAAACACCATAACTTTAAGCCTTACCCTCTAGTAAACACCATGACTTTAAGCCTTACCCTCTAGTAAACACCATGACTTTAAGCTTTACCCTCTAGTAAACACTATAACTTTAAGCCTTACCCTCTAGTAAACACCATAACTTTAAGCCTTACCCTCTAGTAAACACCATAAGTTTAAGCCTTACCCTCTAGTAAACACTATAACTGTAAGCCTTACCCTCTAGTAAACACCATGACTTTAAGCCTTATCCTCTAGTAAACACCAGAACTTTAAGCCTTACCCTCTAGTAAACACCATAACTTTAAGCCTTACCCTCTAGTAAACACCATAACTGTAAGCCTTACCCTCTAGTAAACACCATAACTTTAGGCCTTACCCTCTAGTAAACACTAACTTTAAGCCTTACCCTCTAGTAAACACCATACCTTTAAGCCTTACCCTCTAGTAAACACTATAACTTAGCCTTACCCTCTAGTAAACACCATAACTTTAAGCCTTACCCTCTAGTAAACACCATAACTTTAGGCCTTACCCTCTAGTAAACACTATAACTTTAAGCCTTTTCCTCTAGTAAACACCATAACTTTAAGCCTTACCCTCTAGTAATCACTATAACTTTAAGCCTTACCCTCTAGTAAACACCATAACTTTAAGCCTTACCCTCTAGTAAACACTATAACTGTAAGCCTTACCCTCTAGTAAACACCATGACTTTAAGCCTTATCCTCTAGTAAACACCAGAACTTTAAGCCTTACCCTCTAGTAAACACCATAACTTTAAGCCTTACCCTCTAGTAAACACCATAACTGTAAGCCTTACCCTCTAGTAAACACCATACCTTTAAGCCTTACCCTCTAGTAAACACTATAACTTTAAGCCTTTTCCTCTAGTAAACACTAACTTTAAGCCTTACCCTCTAGTAAACACCATACCTTTAAGCCTTACCCTCTAGTAAACACTATAACTTTAAGCCTTACCCTCTAGTAAACACCATAACTTTAAGCCTTACCCTCTAGTAAACACCATAACTTTAGGCCTTACCCTCTAGTAAACACTATAACTTTAAGCCTTTTCCTCTAGTAAACACTATAACTGTAAGCCTTACCCTCTAGTAAACACCATAACTTTAAGCCTTACCCTCTAGTAAACACCATAACTTTAAGCCTTACCCTCTAGTAAACACTATAACTGTAAGCCTTACCCTCTAGTAAACACCATGACTTTAAGCCTTATCCTCTAGTAAACACCAGAACTTTAAGCCTTACCCTCTAGTAAACACCATAGCTTTAAGCCTTACCCTCTAGTAAACACCATAACTGTAAGCCTTACCCTCTAGTAAACACCATAACTTTAGGCCTTACCCTCTAGTAAACACTAACTTTAAGCCTTACCCTCTAGTAAACACCATACCTTTAAGCCTTACCCTCTAGTAAACACTATAATTTTAAGCCTTACCCTCTAGTAAACACCATAACTTTAAGCCTTACCCTCTAGTAAACACCATAACTTTAGGCCTTACCCTCTAGTAAACACTATAACTTTAAGCCTTTTCCTCTAGTAAACACCATAACTTTAAGCCTTACCCTCTAGTAATCACTATAACTTTAAGCCTTACCCTCTAGTAAACAACATAACTTTAAGCCTTACCCTCTAGTAAACACCATAACTTTAAGCCTTACCCTCTAGTAAACACTATAACTTTAAGCCTTACCCTCTAGTAAACACTATAACTTTAAGCCTTACCCTCTGGTAAACACTATAACTTTAAGCCTTACCCTCTAGTAAACACCATAACTGTAAGCCTTACCCTCTAGTAAACACCATAACTTTAAGCCTTACCCTCTAGTAAACACTAACTTTAAGCCTTATCCTCTAGTAAACACCATAACTTTAAGCTTTACCCTCTAGTAAACAACATAACTGTAAACCTTACCCTCTAGTAAACACCATACCTTTAAGCCTTACCCTCTAGTAAACACTATAACTTTAAGCCTTATCCTCTAGTAAACACTATAACTTTAAGCCTTACCCTCTAGTAAACACTATAACTGTAAGCCTTACCCTCTAGTAAACACCATGACTTTAAGCCTTACCCTCTAGTAAACACCATGACTTTAAGCTTTACCCTCTAGTAAACACCATAACTTTAAGCCTTACCCTCTAGTAAACACCATAACTTTAAGCCTTACCCTCTAGTAAACACCATAACTTTAAGCCTTACCCTCTAGTAAACACCATGACTTTAAGCCTTACCCTCTAATAAACACCATAACTTTAGGCCTTACCCTCTAGTAAACACCATGATTTTAAGCTTTACCCTCTAGTAAACACCATAACTTTAGGCCTTACCCTCTAGTAAACACTATAACTTTAAGCCTTACCCTCTAGTAACTACCATTCCTTTAAGCCTTATCCGCTAGTAAACACCATAACTTTAAGCTTTACCCTCTAGTAAACACCATAACTGTAAACCTTACCCTCTAGTAAACACCATAACTTTAAGCCTTACCCTCTAGTAAACACTATAACTTTAAGCCTTACCCTCTAGTAAACACCATAACTTTAGGCCTTACCCTCTAGTAAACACCATGACTTTAAGCTTTACCCTCTAGTAAACACCATAACTTTAAGCCTTACCCTCTAGTAAACACCATAACTTTAAGCCTTACCCTCTAGTAAACACCATAACTTTAAGCCTTACCCTCTAGTAAACACCATGACTTTAAGCCTTACCCTCTAGTAAACACCATGACTTTAAGCTTTACCCTCTAGTAAACACTATAACTTTAAGCCTTACCCTCTAGTAAACACCATAACTTTAAGCCTTACCCTCTAGTAAACACCATAAGTTTAAGCCTTACCCTCTAGTAAACACTATAACTGTAAGCCTTACCCTCTAGTAAACACCATGACTTTAAGCCTTATCCTCTAGTAAACACCAGAACTTTAAGCCTTACCCTCTAGTAAACACCATACCTTTAAGCCTTACCCTCTAGTAAACACTATAACTTTAAGCCTTTTCCTCTAGTAAACACTAACTTTAAGCCTTACCCTCTAGTAAACACCATACCTTTAAGCCTTACCCTCTAGTAAACACTATAACTTTAAGCCTTACCCTCTAGTAAACACCATAACTTTAAGCCTTACCCTCTAGTAAACACCATAACTTTAGGCCTTACCCTCTAGTAAACACTATAACTTTAAGCCTTTTCCTCTAGTAAACACTATAACTGTAAGCCTTACCCTCTAGTAAACACCATAACTTTAAGCCTTACCCTCTAGTAAACACCATAACTTTAAGCCTTACCCTCTAGTAAACACTATAACTGTAAGCCTTACCCTCTAGTAAACACCATGACTTTAAGCCTTATCCTCTAGTAAACACCAGAACTTTAAGCCTTACCCTCTAGTAAACACCATAGCTTTAAGCCTTACCCTCTAGTAAACACCATAACTGTAAGCCTTACCCTCTAGTAAACACCATAACTTTAGGCCTTACCCTCTAGTAAACACTAACTTTAAGCCTTACCCTCTAGTAAACACCATACCTTTAAGCCTTACCCTCTAGTAAACACTATAATTTTAAGCCTTACCCTCTAGTAAACACCATAACTTTAAGCCTTACCCTCTAGTAAACACCATAACTTTAGGCCTTACCCTCTAGTAAACACTATAACTTTAAGCCTTTTCCTCTAGTAAACACCATAACTTTAAGCCTTACCCTCTAGTAATCACTATAACTTTAAGCCTTACCCTCTAGTAAACAACATAACTTTAAGCCTTACCCTCTAGTAAACACCATAACTTTAAGCCTTACCCTCTAGTAAACACTATAACTTTAAGCCTTACCCTCTAGTAAACACTATAACTTTAAGCCTTACCCTCTGGTAAACACTATAACTTTAAGCCTTACCCTCTAGTAAACACCATAACTGTAAGCCTTACCCTCTAGTAAACACCATAACTTTAAGCCTTACCCTCTAGTAAACACTAACTTTAAGCCTTATCCTCTAGTAAACACCATAACTTTAAGCTTTACCCTCTAGTAAACAACATAACTGTAAACCTTACCCTCTAGTAAACACCATACCTTTAAGCCTTACCCTCTAGTAAACACTATAACTTTAAGCCTTATCCTCTAGTAAACACTATAACTTTAAGCCTTACCCTCTAGTAAACACTATAACTGTAAGCCTTACCCTCTAGTAAACACCATGACTTTAAGCCTTACCCTCTAGTAAACACCATGACTTTAAGCTTTACCCTCTAGTAAACACCATAACTTTAAGCCTTACCCTCTAGTAAACACCATAACTTTAAGCCTTACCCTCTAGTAAACACCATAACTTTAAGCCTTACCCTCTAGTAAACACCATGACTTTAAGCCTTACCCTCTAATAAACACCATAACTTTAGGCCTTACCCTCTAGTAAACACCATGATTTTAAGCTTTACCCTCTAGTAAACACCATAACTTTAGGCCTTACCCTCTAGTAAACACTATAACTTTAAGCCTTACCCTCTAGTAACTACCATTCCTTTAAGCCTTATCCGCTAGTAAACACCATAACTTTAAGCTTTACCCTCTAGTAAACACCATAACTGTAAACCTTACCCTCTAGTAAACACCATAACTTTAAGCCTTACCCTCTAGTAAACACTATAACTTTAAGCCTTACCCTCTAGTAAACACCATAACTTTAGGCCTTACCCTCTAGTAAACACCATGACTTTAAGCTTTACCCTCTAGTAAACACCATAACTTTAAGCCTTACCCTCTAGTAAACACCATAACTTTAAGCCTTACCCTCTAGTAAACACCATAACTTTAAGCCTTACCCTCTAGTAAACACCATGACTTTAAGCCTTACCCTCTAGTAAACACCATGACTTTAAGCTTTACCCTCTAGTAAACACTATAACTTTAAGCCTTACCCTCTAGTAAACACCATAACTTTAAGCCTTACCCTCTAGTAAACACCATAAGTTTAAGCCTTACCCTCTAGTAAACACTATAACTGTAAGCCTTACCCTCTAGTAAACACCATGACTTTAAGCCTTATCCTCTAGTAAACACCAGAACTTTAAGCCTTACCCTCTAGTAAACACCATAACTTTAAGCCTTACCCTCTAGTAAACACCATAACTGTAAGCCTTACCCTCTAGTAAACACCATAACTTTAGGCCTTACCCTCTAGTAAACACTAACTTTAAGCCTTACCCTCTAGTAAACACCATACCTTTAAGCCTTACCCTCTAGTAAACACTATAACTTAGCCTTACCCTCTAGTAAACACCATAACTTTAAGCCTTACCCTCTAGTAAACACCATAACTTTAGGCCTTACCCTCTAGTAAACACTATAACTTTAAGCCTTTTCCTCTAGTAAACACCATAACTTTAAGCCTTACCCTCTAGTAATCACTATAACTTTAAGCCTTACCCTCTAGTAAACACCATAACTTTAAGCCTTACCCTCTAGTAAACACTATAACTGTAAGCCTTACCCTCTAGTAAACACCATGACTTTAAGCCTTATCCTCTAGTAAACACCAGAACTTTAAGCCTTACCCTCTAGTAAACACCATAACTTTAAGCCTTACCCTCTAGTAAACACCATAACTGTAAGCCTTACCCTCTAGTAAACACCATACCTTTAAGCCTTACCCTCTAGTAAACACTATAACTTTAAGCCTTTTCCTCTAGTAAACACTAACTTTAAGCCTTACCCTCTAGTAAACACCATACCTTTAAGCCTTACCCTCTAGTAAACACTATAAATTTAAGCCTTACCCTCTAGTAAACACCATAACTTTAAGCCTTACCCTCTAGTAAACACCATAACTTTAGGCCTTACCCTCTAGTAAACACTATAACTTTAAGCCTTTTCCTCTAGTAAACACTATAACTGTAAGCCTTACCCTCTAGTAAACACCATAACTTTAAGCCTTACCCTCTAGTAAACACCATAACTTTAAGCCTTACCCTCTAGTAAACACTATAACTGTAAGCCTTACCCTCTAGTAAACACCATGACTTTAAGCCTTATCCTCTAGTAAACACCAGAACTTTAAGCCTTACCCTCTAGTAAACACCATAGCTTTAAGCCTTACCCTCTAGTAAACACCATAACTGTAAGCCTTACCCTCTAGTAAACACCATAACTTTAGGCCTTACCCTCTAGTAAACACTAACTTTAAGCCTTACCCTCTAGTAAACACCATACCTTTAAGCCTTACCCTCTAGTAAACACTATAATTTTAAGCCTTACCCTCTAGTAAACACCATAACTTTAAGCCTTACCCTCTAGTAAACACCATAACTTTAGGCCTTACCCTCTAGTAAACACTATAACTTTAAGCCTTTTCCTCTAGTAAACACCATAACTTTAAGCCTTACCCTCTAGTAATCACTATAACTTTAAGCCTTACCCTCTAGTAAACAACATAACTTTAAGCCTTACCCTCTAGTAAACACCATAACTTTAAGCCTTACCCTCTAGTAAACACTATAACTTTAAGCCTTACCCTCTAGTAAACACTATAACTTTAAGCCTTACCCTCTGGTAAACACTATAACTTTAAGCCTTACCCTCTAGTAAACACCATAACTGTAAGCCTTACCCTCTAGTAAACACCATAACTTTAAGCCTTACCCTCTAGTAAACACTATAACTTTAAGCCTTACCCTCTAGTAAACACCATAACTTTAAGCCTTACCCTCTAGTAAACACCATAACTTTAAGCCTTACCCTCTAGTAAACACCATAACTTTAAGCCTTACCCTCTAGTAAACACCATAACTTTAAGCCTTACCCTCTAGTAAACACCATAACTTTAGGCCTTACCCTCTAGTAAACACCATGACTTTAAGCTTTACCCTCTAGTAAACACCATAACTTTAGGCCTTACCCTCTAGTAAACACTATAACTTTAAGCCTTACCCTCTAGTAACTACCATACCTTTAAGCCTTATCCGCTAGTAAACACCATAACTTTAAGCTTTACCCTCTAGTAAACACCATAACTGTAAACCTTACCCTCTAGTAAACACCATAACTTTAAGCCTTACCCTCTAGTAAACACTATAACTTTAAGCCTTACCCTCTAGTAAACACCATAACTTTAGGCCTTACCCTCTAGTAAACACCATGACTTTAAGCTTTACCCTCTAGTAAACACCATAACTTTAAGCCTTACCCTCTAGTAAACACCATAACTTTAAGCCTTACCCTCTAGTAAACACCATAACTTTAAGCCTTACCCTCTAGTAAACACCATGACTTTAAGCCTTACCCTCTAGTAAACACCATGACTTTAAGCTTTACCCTCTAGTAAACACTATAACTGTAAGCCTTACCCTCTAGTAAACACCATAACTTTAAGCCTTACCCTCTAGTAAACACTATAACTGTAAGCCTTACCCTCTAGTAAACACCATGACTTTAAGCCTTATCCTCTAGTAAACACCAGAACTTTAAGCCTTACCCTCTAGTAAACACCATAACTTTAAGCCTTACCCTCTAGTAAACACCATAACTGTAAGCCTTACCCTCTAGTAAACACCATAACTTTAGGCCTTACCCTCTAGTAAACACTAACTTTAAGCCTTACCCTCTAGTAAACACCATACCTTTAAGCCTTACCCTCTAGTAAACACTATAACTTTAAGCCTTACCCTCTAGTAAACACCATAACTTTAAGCCTTACCCTCTAGTAAACACCATAACTTTAGGCCTTACCCTCTAGTAAACACCATAACTTTAAGCCTTACCCTCTAGTAATCACTATAACTTTAAGCCTTACCCTCTAGTAAACAACATAACTTTAAGCCTTACCCTCTAGTAAACACCATAACTTTAAGCCTTACCCTCTAGTAAACACTATAACTTTAAGCCTTACCCTCTAGTAAACACTATAACTTTAAGCCTTACCCTCTGGTAAACACTATAACTTTAAGCCTTACCCTCTAGTAAACACCATAACTGTAAGCCTTACCCTCTAGTAAACACCATAACTTTAAGCCTTACCCTCTAGTTAACACCATAACTTTAAGCCTTACCCTCTAGTAAACACCATAACTTTAAGCCTTACCCTCTAGTAAACACCATAACTTTAAGCCTTACCCTCTAGTAAACACCATAACTTTAAGCCTTACCCTCTAGTAAACACCATAACTTTAGGCCTTACTCTCTAGTAAATACCATAACTTTAGGCCTTACCCTCTAGTAAACACCATAACTTTAAGCCTTACCCTCTAGTAAACACTAACTTTAAGCCTTACCCTCTAGTAAACACCATAACTTTAAGCCTTACCCTCTAGTAAACACCATAACTTTAAGCCTTACCCTCTAGTAAACACCATAACTTTAAGCCTTACCCTCTAGTAAACACCATAACTTTAAGCCTTACCCTCTAGTAAACACTATAACTTTAAGCCTTATCCTCTAGTAAACACCATAACTTTAAGCTTTACCCTCTAGTAAACAACATAACTGTAAACCTTACCCTCTAGTAAACACCATAACTTTAAGCCTTACCCTCTAGTAAACACTATAACTTTAGGCCTTACCCTCTAGTAAACACCATGACTTTAAGCCTTACCCTCTAGTAAACACCATGACTTTAAGCTTTACTCTCTAGTAAACACTATAACTGTAAGCCTTACCCTCTAGTAAACACCATAACTTTAAGCCTTACCCTCTAGTAAACACTATAACTTTAAGCCTTACCCTCTAGTAAACACTATAACTTTAAGCCTTACCCTCTAGTAAACACCATAACTGTAAGCCTTACCCTCTAGTAAACACCATAACTTTAAGCCTTACCCTCTAGTAAACACCATAACTTTAGGCCTTACTCTCTAGTAAACACCATAACTTTAAGCCTTACCCTCTAGTAAACACCATGACTTTAAGCTTTACCCTCTAGTAAACACCATAACTTTCAGCCTTACCCTCTAGTAAACAACATAACTTTAAGCCTTACCCTCTAGTAAACACCATAACTTTAAGCCTTACCCTCTAGTAAACACCATAACTTTAAGCCTTACCCTCTAGTAAACACCATAACTTTAAGCTTTACCCTCTAGTAAACACTATAACTTTAAGCCTTACCCTCTAGTAAACACCATGACGTTAAGCTTTACCCTCTAGTAAACACCATAACTTTAAGCCTTACCCTCTAGTAAACACTATAACTTTAAGCCTTACCCTCTAGTAAACACCATCACTTTAAGCCTTACCCTCTAGTAAACACCATGACTTTAAGCTTTACCCTCTAGTAAACACCATAACTGTAAGCCTTACCCTCTAGTAAACACCATAACTGTAAGCCTTACCCTCTAGTAAACACTATAACTTTAAGCCTTACCCTCTAGTAAACACCATAACTTTAAGCCTTACCCTCTAGTAAACACCATGACTTTAAGCTTTACCCTCTAGTAAACACCATAACTGTAAGCCTTACCCTCTAGTAAACACCATAACTGTAAGCCTTACCCTCTAGTAAACACCATAACTTTAAGCCTTACCCTCTAGTAAACACCATAACTCTAGGCCTTACTCTCTAGTAAATACCATTACTTTAGGCCTTACCCTCTAGTAAACACCATAACTTTAAGCCTTACCCTCTAGTAAACACTATAACTTTAAGCCTTACCCTCTAGTAAACACCATAACTTTAAGCCTTACCCTCTAGTAAACACCATAACTTTAAGCCTTACCCTCTAGTAAACACCATAACTTTAAGCCTTACCCTCTAGTAAACACCATAACTTTAAGCCTTACCCTCTAGTAAACACTATAACTTTAAGCCTTATCCTCTAGTAAACACCATAACTTTAAGCTTTACCCTCTAGTAAACAACATAACTGTAAACCTTACCCTCTAGTAAACACCATAACTTTAAGCCTTACCCTCTAGTAAACACCATAACTTTAAGCCTTACCCTCTAGTAAACACCATAACTTTAAGCCTTACCCTCTAGTAAACACCATGACTTTAAGCCTTACCCTCTAGTAAACACCATAACTTTAAGCCTTACCCTCTAGTAAACACCATAACTTTAAGCCTTACCCTCTAGTAAACACTATAACTTTAAGCCTTATCCTCTAGTAAACACCATAACTTTAAGCTTTACCCTCTAGTAAACAACATAACTGTAAACCTTACCCTCTAGTAAACACCATAACTTTAAGCCTTACCCTCTAGTAAACACTATAACTTTAGGCCTTACCCTCTAGTAAACACCATGACTTTAAGCCTTACCCTCTAGTAAACACCATGACTTTAAGCTTTACTCTCTAGTAAACACTATAACTGTAAGCCTTACCCTCTAGTAAACACCATAACTTTAAGCCTTACCCTCTAGTAAACACTATAACTTTAAGCCTTACCCTCTAGTAAACACTATAACTTTAAGCCTTACCCTCTAGTAAACACCATAACTGTAAGCCTTACCCTCTAGTAAACACCATAACTTTAAGCCTTACCCTCTAGTAAACACCATAACTTTAGGCCTTACTCTCTAGTAAACACCATAACTTTAAGCCTTACCCTCTAGTAAACACCATGACTTTAAGCTTTACCCTCTAGTAAACACCATAACTTTCAGCCTTACCCTCTAGTAAACAACATAACTTTAAGCCTTACCCTCTAGTAAACACCATAACTTTAAGCCTTACCCTCTAGTAAACACCATAACTTTAAGCCTTACCCTCTAGTAAACACCATAACTTTAAGCCTTACCCTCTAGTAAACACCATAACTTTAAGCTTTACCCTCTAGTAAACACTATAACTTTAAGCCTTACCCTCTAGTAAACACCATGACGTTAAGCTTTACCCTCTAGTAAACACCATAACTTTAAGCCTTACCCTCTAGTAAACACTATAACTTTAAGCCTTACCCTCTAGTAAACACCATAACTTTAAGCCTTACCCTCTAGTAAACACCATGACTTTAAGCTTTACCCTCTAGTAAACACCATAACTGTAAGCCTTACCCTCTAGTAAACACCATAACTGTAAGCCTTACCCTCTAGTAAACACTATAACTTTAAGCCTTACCCTCTAGTAAACACCATAACTTTAAGCCTTACCCTCTAGTAAACACCATGACTTTAAGCTTTACCCTCTAGTAAACACCATAACTGTAAGCCTTACCCTCTAGTAAACACCATAACTGTAAGCCTTACCCTCTAGTAAACACCATAACTTTAAGCCTTACCCTCTAGTAAACACCATAACTCTAGGCCTTACTCTCTAGTAAATACCATTACTTTAGGCCTTACCCTCTAGTAAACACCATAACTTTAAGCCTTACCCTCTAGTAAACACTAACTTTAAGCCTTACCCTCTAGTAAACACCATAACTTTAAGCCTTACCCTCTAGTAAACACCATAACTTTAAGCCTTACCCTCTAGTAAACACCATAACTTTAAGCCTTACCCTCTAGTAAACACCATAACTTTAAGCCTTACCCTCTAGTAAACACTATAACTTTAAGCCTTATCCTCTAGTAAACACCATAACTTTAAGCTTTACCCTCTAGTAAACAACATAACTGTAAACCTTACCCTCTAGTAAACACCATAACTTTAAGCCTTACCCTCTAGTAAACACCATAACTTTAAGCCTTACCCTCTAGTAAACACCATAACTTTAAGCCTTACCCTCTAGTAAACACCATGACTTTAAGCCTTACCCTCTAGTAAACACCATAACTTTAAGCCTTACCCTCTAGTAAACACCATAACTTTAAGCCTTACCCTCTAGTAAACACTATAACTTTAAGCCTTATCCTCTAGTAAACACCATAACTTTAAGCTTTACCCTCTAGTAAACAACATAACTGTAAACCTTACCCTCTAGTAAACACCATACCTTTAAGCCTTACCCTCTAGTAAACACTATAACTTTAAGCCTTATCCTCTAGTAAACACTATAACTTTAAGCCTTACCCTCTAGTAAACACCATAACTTTAAGCCTTACCCTCTAGTAAACACCATAACTTTAAGCCTTACCCTCTAGTAAACACCATAACTTTAAGCCTTACCCTCTAGTAAACACCATAACTTTAAGCCTTACCCTCTAGTAAACACTATAACTTTAAGCCTTATCCTCTAGTAAACACCATAACTTTAAGCTTTACCCTCTAGTAAACACCATAACTTTAAGCCTTACCCTCTAGTAAACACCATAACTTTAAGCCTTACCCTCTAGTAAACACCATAACTTTAAGCCTTACCCTCTAGTTAACACCATGACTTTAAGCTTTACCCTCTAGTAAACACTATAACTGTAAGCCTTACCCTCTAGTAAACACCATAACTTTAAGCCTTACCCTCTAGTAAACACCATAACTTTAAGCCTTACCCTCTAGTAAACACTATAACTGTAAGCCTTACCCTCTAGTAAACACCATGACTTTAAGCCTTACCCTCTAGTAAACACCATAACTTTAAGCCTTACCCTCTAGTAAACACTATAACTGTAAGCCTTACCCTCTAGTAAACACCATGACTTTAAGCTTTACCCTCTAGTAAACACCATAACTTTCAGCCTTACCCTCTAGTAAACAACATAACTTTAAGCCTTACCCTCTAGTAAACACCATAACTTTAAGCCTTACCCTCTAGTAAACACCATAACTTTAAGCCTTACCCTCTAGTAAACACCATAACTTTAAGCCTTACCCTCTAGTAAACACCATAATTTTAAGCCTTACCCTCTAGTAAACACCATAACTGTAAGCCTTACCCTCTAGTAAACACTATAACGTTAAGCCTTACCCTCTAGTAAACACCATAACTTTAAGCTTTACCCTCTAGTAAAAACTATAACTTTAAGCCTTACCCTCTAGTAAACACCATGACGTTAAGCTTTACCCTCTAGTAAACACCATAACTTTAAACCTTACCCTCTAGTAAACACTATAACTTTAAGCCTTACCCTCTAGTAAACACCATAACTTTAAGCCTTACCCTCTAGTAAACACCATGACTTTAAGCTTTACCCTCTAGTAAACACCATAACTGTAAGCCTTACCCTCTAGTAAACACCATAACTGTAAGCCTTACCCTCTAGTAAACACTATAACTTTAAGCCTTACCCTCTAGTAAACACCATAACTTTAAGCCTTACCCTCTAGTAAACACCATGACTTTAAGCTTTACCCTCTAGTAAACACCATAACTGTAAGCCTTACCCTCTAGTAAACACCATAACTGTAAGCCTTACCCTCTAGTAAACACCATAACTTTAAGCCTTACCCTCTAGTAAACACTATAACTTTAAGCCTTACCCTCTAGTAAACACCATAACTTTAAGCCTTACCCTCTAGTAAACACCATAACTTTAAGCCTTACCCTCTAGTAAACACCATAACTTTAAGCCTTACCCTCTAGTAAACACCATAACTTTAAGCCTTACCCTCTAGTAAACACCATAACTTTAGGCCTTACCCTCTAGTAAACACCATGACTTTAAGCTTTACCCTCTAGTAAACACCATAACTTTAGGCCTTACCCTCTAGTAAACACTATAACTTTAAGCCTTACCCTCTAGTAACTACCATACCTTTAAGCCTTATCCGCTAGTAAACACCATAACTTTAAGCTTTACCCTCTAGTAAACACCATAACTGTAAACCTTACCCTCTAGTAAACACCATAACTTTAAGCCTTACCCTCTAGTAAACACTATAACTTTAAGCCTTACCCTCTAGTAAACACCATAACTTTAGGCCTTACCCTCTAGTAAACACCATGACTTTAAGCTTTACCCTCTAGTAAACACCATAACTTTAAGCCTTACCCTCTAGTAAACACCATAACTTTAAGCCTTACCCTCTAGTAAACACCATAACTTTAAGCCTTACCCTCTAGTAAACACCATGACTTTAAGCCTTACCCTCTAGTAAACACCATGACTTTAAGCTTTACCCTCTAGTAAACACTATAACTGTAAGCCTTACCCTCTAGTAAACACCATAACTTTAAGCCTTACCCTCTAGTAAACACTATAACTGTAAGCCTTACCCTCTAGTAAACACCATGACTTTAAGCCTTATCCTCTAGTAAACACCAGAACTTTAAGCCTTACCCTCTAGTAAACACCATAACTTTAAGCCTTACCCTCTAGTAAACACCATAACTGTAAGCCTTACCCTCTAGTAAACACCATAACTTTAGGCCTTACCCTCTAGTAAACACTAACTTTAAGCCTTACCCTCTAGTAAACACCATACCTTTAAGCCTTACCCTCTAGTAAACACTATAACTTTAAGCCTTACCCTCTAGTAAACACCATAACTTTAAGCCTTACCCTCTAGTAAACACCATAACTTTAGGCCTTACCCTCTAGTAAACACCATAACTTTAAGCCTTACCCTCTAGTAATCACTATAACTTTAAGCCTTACCCTCTAGTAAACAACATAACTTTAAGCCTTACCCTCTAGTAAACACCATAACTTTAAGCCTTACCCTCTAGTAAACACTATAACTTTAAGCCTTACCCTCTAGTAAACACTATAACTTTAAGCCTTACCCTCTGGTAAACACTATAACTTTAAGCCTTACCCTCTAGTAAACACCATAACTGTAAGCCTTACCCTCTAGTAAACACCATAACTTTAAGCCTTACCCTCTAGTTAACACCATAACTTTAAGCCTTACCCTCTAGTAAACACCATAACTTTAAGCCTTACCCTCTAGTAAACACCATAACTTTAAGCCTTACCCTCTAGTAAACACCATAACTTTAAGCCTTACCCTCTAGTAAACACCATAACTTTAGGCCTTACTCTCTAGTAAATACCATAACTTTAGGCCTTACCCTCTAGTAAACACCATAACTTTAAGCCTTACCCTCTAGTAAACACTAACTTTAAGCCTTACCCTCTAGTAAACACCATAACTTTAAGCCTTACCCTCTAGTAAACACCATAACTTTAAGCCTTACCCTCTAGTAAACACCATAACTTTAAGCCTTACCCTCTAGTAAACACCATAACTTTAAGCCTTACCCTCTAGTAAACACTATAACTTTAAGCCTTATCCTCTAGTAAACACCATAACTTTAAGCTTTACCCTCTAGTAAACAACATAACTGTAAACCTTACCCTCTAGTAAACACCATAACTTTAAGCCTTACCCTCTAGTAAACACTATAACTTTAGGCCTTACCCTCTAGTAAACACCATGACTTTAAGCCTTACCCTCTAGTAAACACCATGACTTTAAGCTTTACTCTCTAGTAAACACTATAACTGTAAGCCTTACCCTCTAGTAAACACCATAACTTTAAGCCTTACCCTCTAGTAAACACTATAACTTTAAGCCTTACCCTCTAGTAAACACTATAACTTTAAGCCTTACCCTCTAGTAAACACCATAACTGTAAGCCTTACCCTCTAGTAAACACCATAACTTTAAGCCTTACCCTCTAGTAAACACCATAACTTTAGGCCTTACTCTCTAGTAAACACCATAACTTTAAGCCTTACCCTCTAGTAAACACCATGACTTTAAGCTTTACCCTCTAGTAAACACCATAACTTTCAGCCTTACCCTCTAGTAAACAACATAACTTTAAGCCTTACCCTCTAGTAAACACCATAACTTTAAGCCTTACCCTCTAGTAAACACCATAACTTTAAGCCTTACCCTCTAGTAAACACCATAACTTTAAGCTTTACCCTCTAGTAAACACTATAACTTTAAGCCTTACCCTCTAGTAAACACCATGACGTTAAGCTTTACCCTCTAGTAAACACCATAACTTTAAGCCTTACCCTCTAGTAAACACTATAACTTTAAGCCTTACCCTCTAGTAAACACCATCACTTTAAGCCTTACCCTCTAGTAAACACCATGACTTTAAGCTTTACCCTCTAGTAAACACCATAACTGTAAGCCTTACCCTCTAGTAAACACCATAACTGTAAGCCTTACCCTCTAGTAAACACTATAACTTTAAGCCTTACCCTCTAGTAAACACCATAACTTTAAGCCTTACCCTCTAGTAAACACCATGACTTTAAGCTTTACCCTCTAGTAAACACCATAACTGTAAGCCTTACCCTCTAGTAAACACCATAACTGTAAGCCTTACCCTCTAGTAAACACCATAACTTTAAGCCTTACCCTCTAGTAAACACCATAACTCTAGGCCTTACTCTCTAGTAAATACCATTACTTTAGGCCTTACCCTCTAGTAAACACCATAACTTTAAGCCTTACCCTCTAGTAAACACTATAACTTTAAGCCTTACCCTCTAGTAAACACCATAACTTTAAGCCTTACCCTCTAGTAAACACCATAACTTTAAGCCTTACCCTCTAGTAAACACCATAACTTTAAGCCTTACCCTCTAGTAAACACCATAACTTTAAGCCTTACCCTCTAGTAAACACTATAACTTTAAGCCTTATCCTCTAGTAAACACCATAACTTTAAGCTTTACCCTCTAGTAAACAACATAACTGTAAACCTTACCCTCTAGTAAACACCATAACTTTAAGCCTTACCCTCTAGTAAACACCATAACTTTAAGCCTTACCCTCTAGTAAACACCATAACTTTAAGCCTTACCCTCTAGTAAACACCATGACTTTAAGCCTTACCCTCTAGTAAACACCATAACTTTAAGCCTTACCCTCTAGTAAACACCATAACTTTAAGCCTTACCCTCTAGTAAACACTATAACTTTAAGCCTTATCCTCTAGTAAACACCATAACTTTAAGCTTTACCCTCTAGTAAACAACATAACTGTAAACCTTACCCTCTAGTAAACACCATAACTTTAAGCCTTACCCTCTAGTAAACACTATAACTTTAGGCCTTACCCTCTAGTAAACACCATGACTTTAAGCCTTACCCTCTAGTAAACACCATGACTTTAAGCTTTACTCTCTAGTAAACACTATAACTGTAAGCCTTACCCTCTAGTAAACACCATAACTTTAAGCCTTACCCTCTAGTAAACACTATAACTTTAAGCCTTACCCTCTAGTAAACACTATAACTTTAAGCCTTACCCTCTAGTAAACACCATAACTGTAAGCCTTACCCTCTAGTAAACACCATAACTTTAAGCCTTACCCTCTAGTAAACACCATAACTTTAGGCCTTACTCTCTAGTAAACACCATAACTTTAAGCCTTACCCTCTAGTAAACACCATGACTTTAAGCTTTACCCTCTAGTAAACACCATAACTTTCAGCCTTACCCTCTAGTAAACAACATAACTTTAAGCCTTACCCTCTAGTAAACACCATAACTTTAAGCCTTACCCTCTAGTAAACACCATAACTTTAAGCCTTACCCTCTAGTAAACACCATAACTTTAAGCCTTACCCTCTAGTAAACACCATAACTTTAAGCTTTACCCTCTAGTAAACACTATAACTTTAAGCCTTACCCTCTAGTAAACACCATGACGTTAAGCTTTACCCTCTAGTAAACACCATAACTTTAAGCCTTACCCTCTAGTAAACACTATAACTTTAAGCCTTACCCTCTAGTAAACACCATAACTTTAAGCCTTACCCTCTAGTAAACACCATGACTTTAAGCTTTACCCTCTAGTAAACACCATAACTGTAAGCCTTACCCTCTAGTAAACACCATAACTGTAAGCCTTACCCTCTAGTAAACACTATAACTTTAAGCCTTACCCTCTAGTAAACACCATAACTTTAAGCCTTACCCTCTAGTAAACACCATGACTTTAAGCTTTACCCTCTAGTAAACACCATAACTGTAAGCCTTACCCTCTAGTAAACACCATAACTGTAAGCCTTACCCTCTAGTAAACACCATAACTTTAAGCCTTACCCTCTAGTAAACACCATAACTCTAGGCCTTACTCTCTAGTAAATACCATTACTTTAGGCCTTACCCTCTAGTAAACACCATAACTTTAAGCCTTACCCTCTAGTAAACACTAACTTTAAGCCTTACCCTCTAGTAAACACCATAACTTTAAGCCTTACCCTCTAGTAAACACCATAACTTTAAGCCTTACCCTCTAGTAAACACCATAACTTTAAGCCTTACCCTCTAGTAAACACCATAACTTTAAGCCTTACCCTCTAGTAAACACTATAACTTTAAGCCTTATCCTCTAGTAAACACCATAACTTTAAGCTTTACCCTCTAGTAAACAACATAACTGTAAACCTTACCCTCTAGTAAACACCATAACTTTAAGCCTTACCCTCTAGTAAACACCATAACTTTAAGCCTTACCCTCTAGTAAACACCATAACTTTAAGCCTTACCCTCTAGTAAACACCATGACTTTAAGCCTTACCCTCTAGTAAACACCATAACTTTAAGCCTTACCCTCTAGTAAACACCATAACTTTAAGCCTTACCCTCTAGTAAACACTATAACTTTAAGCCTTATCCTCTAGTAAACACCATAACTTTAAGCTTTACCCTCTAGTAAACAACATAACTGTAAACCTTACCCTCTAGTAAACACCATACCTTTAAGCCTTACCCTCTAGTAAACACTATAACTTTAAGCCTTATCCTCTAGTAAACACTATAACTTTAAGCCTTACCCTCTAGTAAACACCATAACTTTAAGCCTTACCCTCTAGTAAACACCATAACTTTAAGCCTTACCCTCTAGTAAACACCATAACTTTAAGCCTTACCCTCTAGTAAACACCATAACTTTAAGCCTTACCCTCTAGTAAACACTATAACTTTAAGCCTTATCCTCTAGTAAACACCATAACTTTAAGCTTTACCCTCTAGTAAACACCATAACTTTAAGCCTTACCCTCTAGTAAACACCATAACTTTAAGCCTTACCCTCTAGTAAACACCATAACTTTAAGCCTTACCCTCTAGTTAACACCATGACTTTAAGCTTTACCCTCTAGTAAACACTATAACTGTAAGCCTTACCCTCTAGTAAACACCATAACTTTAAGCCTTACCCTCTAGTAAACACCATAACTTTAAGCCTTACCCTCTAGTAAACACTATAACTGTAAGCCTTACCCTCTAGTAAACACCATGACTTTAAGCCTTACCCTCTAGTAAACACCATGACTTTAAGCTTTACCCTCTATTAAACACCATAACTTTCAGCCTTACCCTCTAGTAAACAACATAACTTTAAGCCTTACCCTCTAGTAAACACCATAACTTTAAGCCT
This sequence comes from Bathymodiolus brooksi, assembly GCA_963680875.1. Taxonomy (NCBI): domain Eukaryota; kingdom Metazoa; phylum Mollusca; class Bivalvia; order Mytilida; family Modiolidae; genus Bathymodiolus; species Bathymodiolus brooksi. The sequence continues at coordinate 2,485,238 of OY804587.1, read as the reverse complement.
TACCCTCTAGTAAACACCATAACTTTAAGCCTTACCCTCTAGTAAACACCATAACTTTAAGCCTTACCCTCTAGTAAACACCATAATTTTAAGCCTTACCCTCTAGTAAACACCATAACTGTAAGCCTTACCCTCTAGTAAACACTATAACGTTAAGCCTTACCCTCTAGTAAACACCATAACTTTAAGCTTTACCCTCTAGTAAAAACTATAACTTTAAGCCTTACCCTCTAGTAAACACCATGACGTTAAGCTTTACCCTCTAGTAAACACCATAACTTTAAACCTTACCCTCTAGTAAACACTATAACTTTAAGCCTTACCCTCTAGTAAACACCATAACTTTAAGCCTTACCCTCTAGTAAACACCATGACTTTAAGCTTTACCCTCTAGTAAACACCATAACTGTAAGCCTTACCCTCTAGTAAACACCATAACTGTAAGCCTTACCCTCTAGTAAACACTATAACTTTAAGCCTTACCCTCTAGTAAACACCATAACTTTAAGCCTTACCCTCTAGTAAACACCATGACTTTAAGCTTTACCCTCTAGTAAACACCATAACTGTAAGCCTTACCCTCTAGTAAACACCATAACTGTAAGCCTTACCCTCTAGTAAACACCATAACTTTAAGCCTTACCCTCTAGTAAACACTATAACTTTAAGCCTTACCCTCTAGTAAACACTATAAATTTAAGCTTTACCCTCTAGTAAACACCATAACTTTAAGCTTTACCCTCTAGTAAACACTATAACTTTAAGCCTTACCCTCTAGTAAACACTATAACTTTAAGCCTTGCCCTCTAGTAAACACCATAACTTTAAGCTTTACCCTCTAGTAAATACCATAACTTTAAGCCTTACCCTCTAGTAAACACCATAACTTTAAGCCTTACCCTCTAGTAAACACTATAACTTTAAGCCTTACCCTCTAGTAAACACCATAACTTTAAGCCTTACCCTCTAGTAAACACCATGACTTTAAGGTTTACCCTCTAGTAAACACTATAACTGTAAGCCTTACCCTCTAGTAAACACTATAACTTTAAGCCTTACCCTCTAGTAAACACCATAACTTTAAGCCTTACCCTCTAGTAAACACTATAACTTTAAGCTTTACCCTCTAGTAAACACCATAACTTTAAGCCTTACCCTCTAGTAAACACCATGACTTTAAGCCTTACCCTCTAGTAAACACTATAACTTTAAGCCTTACCCTCTAGTAAACACCATAACTTTAAGCCTTACCCTCTAGTAAACACTATAACTTTAAGCCTTACCCTCTAGTAAACACTATAACTTTAAGCCTTACCCTCTAGTAAACACCAGAACTTTAAGCCTTACCCTCTAGTAAACACCATAACTGTAAGCCTTACCCTCTAGTAAACACCATAACTGTAAGCCTTACCCTCTAGTAAACACCATAACTTTAAGCCTTACCCTCTAGTAAACACCATAACTTTAGGACTTACCCTCTAGTAAACACCATAACTTTAGACCTTACCCTCTAGTAAACACCGTAACTTTAGGCCTTACCCTCTAGTAAACACCATAACTGTAAGCCTTACCCTCTAGTAAACCAAATACATGTACATTGAAACCTATATAAACAGATTTTCCTTATGACCAACTTTTGTGTTTGGAATAAACAGATGTTTGATTTATACAGGTTAAATTAACAAAGATTTCCTACATTGAGATCTTATTTAAAGTTTGGTGTATACAAGATTCCGTTTTATTCAGGGTTCAGTTAATACACTTTTTAGTTCACCTGGACCAAAGGTCCAGGTGAACTATTGCCATCACTTGGCGTCCGTCGTCTGTCGTCTGTCGTCTGTAGTCTGTCGTCTGTCGTCTGTAAACTTTTCACATTTCAAGCTTCTTCTCCGAAACCACTTGGCCGATTGGAACCGAACTTAGCAGGAATGTTCCTTGGATGGTCCTCTACAAAGTTACTGTTTTTCGTTCCAGTCGGATATTCAATATGGCTGCCAGGGCCAATAATATGCTCTGATTGGCTGAAATTTCAAAGATCTTCTTCTCCGAAACTAATGAACTGACTGAACCCAAACTGTAAAGGGATGATCATTGGAATGTCCTTTACCAAGTTACTGTTTTTTATGCCGATCGGAAATCCAAGATGGCCGCCATCGCAGGACATAGATTAACATTGGACCCTATGGGAAAATGTTCAAATGCCTTCTTCTCAGAAACTACAAATATGATTAAAGCCAAACTGTACATGAATGTTCATTGGATGGTCCTCTACAATCTTAAGGTTTTTTGTTCCGATATGAAATTCAAAATGGCGGCTACGGCAGGACTTAGTTTAACATTGGACCCTATGGGAAAAATGTTTCAAAATGCTTCTTCTCTGAAACCACTTGGACAGTTGAAACCAAACTGCCCAGGAATGATCATTGGAAGGTCCTCTACAAATTTTCTGTTTTTTATGCCGGTCGGAAATCCAAGATGGCCGCCACCGCAGGACATAGATTAACATTGGACCCTATGGGAAAATGTTCAAATGCCTTCTTCTCAGAAACTACAAATATTATTAAAGCCAAACTGTACATGAATGTTCATTGGATGGTCCTCTACAATCTTAAGGTTTTTTGTTCCGATATGAAATTCAAAATGGCGGCTACGGCAGGACTTAGTTTAACATTGGACCCTATGGGAAAAATGTTTCAAAATGCTTCTTCTCTGAAACCACTTGGACAGTTGAAACCAAACTGCCCAGGAATGATCATTGGAAGGTCCTCTACAAAGTTTCTGTTTTTTATGCCGGTCGGAAATCCAAGATGGCCGCCACCGCAGGACATAGATTAACATTGGACCCTATGGGAAAATATTCAAATGCCTTCTACTCAGAAACTACAAATATGATTAAAGCCAAACTGTACATGAATGTTCATTAGATGGTCCTCTACAAACTTTACGTTTTTTGTTCCGGTATGAAATTCAAAATGGCAGCTACGGCAGGACTTAGTTTAACATTGAACCCTATGGGAAAAATGTTTCAAAACGCTTCTTCTCTGAAACCACTTGGATAATTGGATAATTGAAACCAAACTGCCTAGGAATGATCATTGGAAGGTCCTCTAGAAATGTTATGTTTTTTATGCCAATCGGAAATCCAAGATGGCCGCCACCACAATACATAGATTAACATTGGATCCTATGGGAAAATGTTCAAATGCCTTCTTCTCAGAAACTACAAATATGATTATAGCCAAACTGTACATGAATGTTCATTAGATGGTCCTCTACAATCTTAAGGTTTTTTGTTCTGGTATGAAATTCAAAATGGCGGCTATGGCAGGACTTAGTTTAACATTGGACCCTATGGGAAAAATGTTTCAAAATGCTTCTTCTCTGAAACCACTTGGACAGTTGAAACTAAACTGCCCAGGAATGATCATTGGAAGGTCCTCTACAAAGTTTCTGTTTTTTATACCGGTCGGAAATCCAAGATGGCCGCCACCGCAGGACATAGATTAACATTGGACCCTATGGGAAAATATTCAAATGCCTTCTACTCAGAAACTACAAATATGATTAAAGCCAAACTGTACATGAATGTTCATTAGATGGTCCTCTACAAACTATACGTTTTTTGTTCTGGTATGAAATTCAAAATGGCGGCTACGGCAGGACTTAGTTTAACATTGGACCCTATGGGAAAAATGTTTCAAAACGCTTCTTCTCTGAAACCACTTGGATAATTGAAACCAAACTGCCCAGGAATGATCATTGGAAGGTCCTCTACAATTTTCTGTTTTTTATGCCGGTCGGAAATCCAAGATGGCCACCACCGCAGGACATAGATTAACATTGGACCCTATGGGAAAATGTTCAAATGCCTTCTTCTCAGAAACTACAAATATGATTAAAGCCAAACTGTACATGAATGTTCATTGGATGGTCCTCTACAAACTTTGCGTTTTTTGTTCCGATATAAAATTCAAAATGGCGGCTACGGCAGGACTTAGTTTAACATTGGACCCTATGGGAAAAATGTTTCAAAACGCTTCTTCTCTGAAACCACTTGGATAATTGAAACCAAACTGCCCAGGAATGATCATTGGAAGGTCCTCTACAAGGTGTGTGTTTTTTCTGCCGATCGGAAATCCAAGATGACCACCACCGCAGGACATAGATTAACATTGGACCCTATGGGAAAATGTTCAAATGCCTTCTTCTCAGAAATACAAATATGATTAAAGCCAAACTGTACAAGAATGTTCATTGGATGGTCCTCTACAAACTTTACGTTTTTTGTTCCGATATGAAATTCAAAATGGCAGCTACGGCAGGACTTAGTTTAACATTGGACCCTATGGGGGAAATGTTTGCAAACGCTTCTTCTCTGAAACCACTAGAACAGTTGAATCCAAACTGCCCAGGAATGATCATTGGAAGGTCCTCTACAAATTTTATGTTTTTTATGCCGATCGGAAATCCAAGATGGCCGCCACCACAATACATAGATTAACATTGGACCCTATGGGAAAATGTTCAAATGCCTTCTTCTCAGAAACTACAAATATTATTAAAGCCAAACTGTACATGAATGTTCATTGGATGGTCCTCTACAAACGTTAGGTTTTTTGTTCCGATATGAAATTAAAAATGGCGGCTACGGCAGGACTTAGTTTAACATTGGACCCTATGGGAAAAATGTTTCAAAACGCTTCTTCTCTGAAACCACTTGGACAATTGAATCCAAACTGCCCAGGAATGATCATTGGAAGGTCCTCTACAAAGTTTCTGTTTTTTTATGCCGATCGAAAATTCAAGATGGCCACCACCGCAGGACATAGATTAACATTGGACCCTATGGGAAAATGTTCAAATGCCTTCTTCTCAGAAACTACAAATAGATTAAAGCCAAACTGTCCATATGTGTGTACATTGGATGGTCCTCTACAAACTTTACGTTTTTTGTTCCGATATGAAATTCAAAATGGCGGCTACGGCAGGACTTAGTTTAACATTGGACCCTATGGGGAAAATGTTTCAAAACGCTTCTTCTCTGAAACCACTTGGATAATTGAAACCAAACTGCCCAGGAATGATCATTGGAAGGTCCTCTACAAGGTGTGTGTTTTTTATGCCGATCGGAAATCCAAGATGGCCACCACCGCAGGACATAGATTAACATTGGACCCTATGGGAAAATGTTCAAATGCCTTCTTCTCAGAAACTACAAATATGATTAAAGCCAAACTGTACATGAATGTTCATTGAATGGTCCTCTACAAAATATACGTTTTTTATTCTGATATGAAATTCAAAATGGCGGCTACGGCAGGACTTAGTTTAACATTGGACCCTATGGGAAAAATGTTTCAAAATGCTTCTTCTCTGAAACCACTTGGACAGTTGAAACCAAACTGCCCAGGAATGATCATTGGAAGGTCCTGTTTTTTATGCCGATCGGAAATCCAAGATGGCTGCCACCACAGGTCATAGTATTAACACAGAACCATATGGGGAAAATACAGAAATATATTCTTCTCTGAAGCTATTGCACTGATTGAACCTAAACTGTGCATCAATCATTGGAAGGTCCTTTACAAACTTTGTGTTTTTTATGTTGATCGTAATTCCAAGATGACGCAGGACATAGTTTTTACATAGGACCAATTGGTTTTTTTTATTACCAGGTGAACGATACAGGCTCTTCAGAGCCTCTGGTTCACTGTACTTATCATACTTAAAAGTTATTATGTATTTTTCTGTCTTTTCAGAACTTCACCTCATCTTGAGTGTCTTAATTTAGGGTCTTGTAGCAGAATTAACAATTTTGATGAAATAGCTATTGAACTCAGTAAACATTGCAAGTAAGTATATATTTAGGATAGTTGTGGTCAGATACCTCTTCATCAGTTCTCTTCCTCAGTTTTCTTCCTCAGTCCTCTTCCTCAGTCCTCTTCCTCAGTTCTCTTCCTCAGTTCTCTTCCTCAGTCCTCTTCCTCAGTCCTCTTCCTCAGTTCTCTTCCTCAATCCTCTTCCTCAGTCCTCTTCCTCAGTCCTGTTCCTCAGTCCTCTTCCTCAGTCCTCTTCCTCAATCCTCTTCCTCAGTCCTCTTCCTCAGTTCTCTTCCTCAGTCCTCTTCCTCAGTCCTCAGTTCTCTTCTTCAATCTTCTTCCTCAGTCCTCTTCTTCAGTTCTCTTCCTCAGTCCTCTTCCTCAATCCTCTTCCTCAGTCCTCTTCCTCAGTTCTCTTCCTCAGTTCTCTTCCTCAGTCCTCTTCCTCAGTTCTCTTCCTCAATATATTACACCCTTGTTATACCACTGCCTCTTGGACCAAGCTATATTTTGGCAATAAGCGAGGGTGGCAATATATTGAGGGAGAAATTTACCTACAGTATAAACTACATTGTACGATGTTGCATTTATTTGACGACCTAGCTATGATTGGATAAAATCATTCCTAATAATAACGATGAAGGCAGAGCCATATATGGAAATCTAGAGAATAAGATTAATACGCTTTACTGGCCAGTGGAAAATTCCATTCACAAAAATAAAGATAGAAGCAGACTAGCATTGTGTAATCTATTATTGCATAATTTGACCTTGACGCTGTCCGAAATAAAGAAATATTGTAATCGATAACTAAGACGACGTATTTGACCAGGCTCTCTATAATATGTGTGTGTATTTTGATTTGGCATAATTAAACACAACTGCAAGAAAGATGATGATTTATATTTTCTTCTAAAATAACGTGCAGTTACGAAACGATGTAGACGGAAAATTACAGGTCAGTGGGCGGTGCTTAATTTTGTGTATTGACCATTACGTCTTTAGCCTTAGAACTTCCAAGAAAGTTCGTCAAACATAGTTCGTGGAAAAAACTTAAGTTACTGTTTCAAGTCATAGATTAGCAACATCGTACAAAAATGTTCTAAGCTCCTGTGACCGACTATGATTATTTGGATGGTCAGTAAATAGTTGAAGGGTTCGCGCTAAAGCGCTCACCCTTCAACAATTTACTGACCATCCAAATAACGATAGACGGTCACTAGGGAGCTTAGAACTTACAATATGGAGTTTTTTATATTGTTTTTACATTTGTCTATTTGCGAACGTTCAGGGAGATACAAGATCATCTAATTTCTTAGTTTTAGGTCACTCCAAAATAAAAGAAAAATATTGGTAAGCTGAAGGCAATGTTTCAAATCATAAATGTGACCTCAGTGATTGGTTTATAGTCAAGCTTACTATGACTTAATATAAATATAATATTATAATAATAATGCTTAGTAATGGATGTGACCCTGTCACACAAAAAGCATATACCTGTCACACTTTTGTCGAGAGTGACCTTATAAGGTGATTAGGGTTATGGTGTTTAATGCCACTTTCAACAATATGTCAGTTATATCGTGGTGGTCTGTTTTATTGGTAGAGGAAACCTAAGTACCCTGAGAAAACCATGGACCTTCCACAAGTCAGTGAAAAACTTTATCACTAAAGGTTGTATCGAGTACATCTCTATGAGCAAGATTTGAACTCCCAACTTTAGTAGTGGTAGCCACTGATTGCATAGGCAGTTGTAAATTCAACAACCATATGATCATGGCCACGACGGCCTCGAACCGGACCTAACAAAAGGAGAACTACTATACTGAATTTGTGTAATAAAAAATTGTACCGTATTTAGGGTTGCATAATGCACAGGATTTTGCCCAGATTCTTTATTTTGTAGGAGGGGTGCGCATTATAAACAGGAACAATGTGTTTCACTCTTTCCCAGACCGGGAAATCACATGTCTGCCATGTTTTTTTGTTTACTATTGTCAACATGCAATGTTAAATATTTCTTAAATTGTTTGGACACTATTCCACAAAATAATTAATTGCATCTACTATGTTTTAATTATTGAAGAATTAAAACTGTCTAGTGCAGTTTTGTTTTGTACTTGTAAATATTTACCTTTGATAGATACGAAAATAAACTGACTATATCTAGCCATGTGTAAAATAATCAATAATCTTGCCGATAAGTCAATGTGTGCAAGTGTAAATGTGTCATAATTACTTAGTGTATAATTAGACTGTCAGACTGTCAAGATTATAGTGATTGAAATAAAAAGAAAAGAAACAATAAAATGTATTTGTCAATTTTTATGTCAAGTCTAATAGCTTGATTGCTCCCAGGTGAAGTTAAATCCGATTAACACAAAATTACAACATATAGCAATCTGTTATGATTGCATGGCTTGGATGCTATTTCATCACTAAATAATAAGGCATTTTTTGTAGTTCATTCATGATCATTAATTATTTGGTCAATTTTAAAAATACAAAAAAATAACGGATTGTCGGCGCTCTTTGATGTATGTAACAACCGTATTTTCAACAACTCCTCACAAGCTTAGCAATGTTCAACAATGTCATAATAAGTGACAATTGTTTGCCTTTCTTTGTTCTATATCATTATTTTCTGTCATCTTCAACTATCAACTGCGTTAATTTACGTTCAGATCCGGAATTTAAACTTATATTTACCGATGCTGTACTAGATTTCGAATCCATTACACAACATCCGGATAATAAAAACATCATATGAAAACGCCAATAAAACCCAACACATTTAATATTTTGCAACTTTATTGAAGATAAAAAGAGATAAATGGTTCTTAAATTCTCCCAGCAAATGAAACATGCTCAAAGGACTGAAAAATATATACGATTGATATTTAATTCTTAAATTTCCGACGACGATTTTTTTCAAAAGTCCATGCGCATTATAGACACGAACTAGTTTTTTTCTGGAGATTTTCAAGGCCAAGAGGGGGTGCGCATTATGCACCAATGCGCATTATGCAACCCTAAATACGGTAAATCCTTAATCTTGTAGAAAATTGAAATCATTAGATTTATGGAGATCAAGAACAATAACAGATTTGGGTTTGAAAGCTTTAGCAAACAACTGCCCTGATATAGAAGAACTGGATCTAGGATGGTGGTGAGTTGACATTATTTGGATTAGTGTGTGTTCATCATTCATTGATTGATTGATTGTTGCTTAACATCAATTGAACAGTATTTCAGCTATATTCATGATGAGAACAATTAGTACGAAAGGATATGGAATGTAAATGAACATGAGAGACTATCCAACATTACACTTAGACACAACTTAAAGTAAAGGAATAGCTTTTAGTAAGAAAGGATATGAAATGTAAATGAACAAGGGAGACTATCCAACATTACACTTAGACATGAATTAAAGTAAAGGAACAGCTTGTAGTAAGAAAGTATATGGATGTAAATGAACATGAGACTATCCAACATAACACTTAGACATAAATTAAAGTAAAGGGACAGCTTGTAGTAAGAAAGTATATGGATGTAAATGAACAAGGGAGACTATCCAACATAACACTTAGACATGAATTAAAGTAAAGGAACAACTTGTAGTAAAAAAGTATATGGATGTAAACGAACAAGGGAGATTATCCAACATTACACTTAGACATGAATTAAAGTAAAGGAACAGCTTGTAGTAAGAAAGTATATGGATGTAAATGAATAAGGGAGACTATCCAACATAACACTTAGTCATGAATTAAAGTAAAGGAACAGCTTGTAGTAAGAAAGTATATGGATGTAAACGAACAAGGGAGATTATCCAACATTACACTTAGACATGAATTAAAGTAAAGGAACAGCTTGTAGTAAGAAAGTATATGGATGTAAACGAACAAGGGAGATTATCCAACATTACACTTAGACATGAATTAAAGTAAAGGAACAGCTTGTAGTAAGAAAGTATATGGATGTAAACGAACAAGGGAGATTATCCAACATTACACTTAGACATGAATTAAAGTAAAGGAACAGCTTGTAGTAAGAAAGTATATGGATGTAAACAAACAAGGGAGATTATCCAACATTACACTTAGACATGAATTAAAGTAAAGGAACAGCTTGTAGTAAGAAAGTATATGGATGTAAATGAACAAGGGAGACTATCCAACATAACACTTAGACATGAATTAAAGTAAAGGAACAGCTTGTAGTAAGAAAGTATATGGATGTAAATGAACAAGGGAGACTATCCAACATAACACTTAGACATGAATTAAAGTAAAGGAACAGCTTGTAGTAAGAAAGTATATGGATGTAAATGAACAAGGGAGACTATCCAACATAACACTTAGACATGAATTAAAGTAAAGGAACAGCTTGTAGTAAGAAAGTATATGGATGTAAATGAACAAGGGAGACTATCCAACATAACACTTAGACATGAATTAAAGTAAAGGAACAGCTTGTAGTAAGAAAGTATATGGATGTAAATGAACAAGGGAGACTATCCAACATTACACTTAGACATGAATTAAAGTAAAGGAACAGCTTGTAGTAAGAAAGTATATGGATGTAAATGAACAATGGAGACTATCCAACATTACACTTAGACATGAATTAAAGTAAAGGAACAGCTTGTAGTAAGAAAGTATATGGATGTAAATGAACAAGGGAGACTATCCAACATTACACTTAGACATGAATTAAAGTAAAGGAACAGCTTGTAGTAAGAAAGTATATGGATGTAAATGAACAAGGGAGACTATCCAACATTACACTTATACATGAATTAAAGTAAAGGAACAGCTTGTAGTAAGAAAGTATATGGATGTAAATGAACATGAGAGACTATCCAACATTACACTTAGACATGAATTAAAGTAAAGGAACAGCTTGTAGTAAGAAAGTATGGATGTAAATGAACAAAGGAGACTATCCAACATAACACTTAGACATGAATTAAAGTAAAGGAACAGCTTGTAGTAAGAAAGTATATGGATGTAAATGAACAAGGGAGACTATCCAAAAATTTATGGCCTTTTTTTAGCTCACCTGGCCTTGAGGCCACGTGAACTATTGTCATCACTTTTCGTCATCGTCCGTCCGTCAACATTTCACATTTTAATCTTCTCCTCAGAAACCACTGGGCCCATTGCAACCAAACTTTGGTGGAATGGTCCTTGGATGGCCCCCTTCCAAATTTGTGTCCGGTGATCCCGACTTCCAACCAAGATGGCTGCCAACCTAAAAATAGAAAAAAGGGGGGATGAAATTTTAATTCTCCATTGCTGCTTTAGTATAAGTCAAAATGAGCTCAAATTTTAACTGCAGCTACATGACAATGAGTAATTTAACATTTATTCTGGGTTATTCTGTGAAATTTTTCTTTCAGCCGATTTATACCGATTATGCAAATTAGGCATATTTTGATAAAAGATCACATTTAAATCTTCTTCTCTGAAACCGCTGAACCAAATTAAACCAAACCTGGCAGGGATGGTCCCTGGGTGGGTCCCTTTCAAAATTGTGTCTGACAGCCCCGCCCTCCATCCAAGATGGCCGCCATTACTAAAAATAGATATTTCTTCAAATGGCCACAACTACTTTATTTTAAGCCAGAATGTGCCCAAATTTGAACTGTATAAGCATAATGATGAGCTTTTTAGCATATATTATGGGATTTTTTATGAACTTTGAACCTTTGCCGATTTTGACCGATTATGCAAATTAGGCATAAATAAGCAAAAAATCATTTCAAAATCTTCTTGTTAGAAACCACTAGGCTAATTTCAACCAAACTTTGTCTGAATGATCCTTAGGTGGTCCCCTTTCAAAATTGTGTCCGTCAGCACCGTCCTGTATTCAAGATGACCGCCGTTACTAAAAATAGACATTTCTTCAAATGGCCAAAACTGCTCTATTTTAAGCCAGAATGTGCCCAAATTTGAACTGTTAAAGCATAATGATGAGCTTTTAAACATATATTACAGGATTTTTTATGAACTTTGAACTTTTGCCGATTTTGACCGTATATGCATATTAGAAAAAAGGGGGGATGAAATTTTAAAAAAATCTTCTCCTCTGAAACTACTGAGCCAATCTCAACCAAACTTTGCTGAAATGGTTCTTGGGTGGGCCTCTTCCAAAACTGTGTCCGGCATTTCAGAACTTCGACCAATATGGCCGCCACAGCCGAACTTAATTTAACATAGGACCCTATGGGAAATTCCCATAAAAATCTTCTTTTCTGAAACCATTTGCTCAATAAGAACAAAATTTTGATGAAATAGTCATTGGATGGTTCTCTTCCAAAAATAAGTCTGGCGGTTCGGCCCTTTGACCAAGATGGCCCCCACAGCCGAACTTAGCTTAACATAGGACCCTATGGGAAATTCACATAAAAATCTTCTCCTCAGAAACCACTGGGCCAATTGCAACCAAACTTTGGTGGAATGATCCTTGGATGGCCCCCTTCCAAAATTGTGTCCGGTGATCCTGACTTCCAACCAAGATGGCCACCAAGCTAAAAATAGAAAAGGGGGGATGAAATTTAAAAAAAATCTTCTCCTCTGAAACTACTGAGCCAATCTCAACCAAATTTTACTGAAATGATCCTTGGGTGGTCCCCTTCCAAAATTGTGTCCGGCATTTCATACCTCCGACCAAGATGGCCACCACAGCCGAACTTAATTTAACATAGGACCCTATGGGAAATTCCCATAAAAATCTTCTTGTCTTAAACCATTTGCTCAATAAGAACAAAATTTTGATGAAATAGTCATTGGATGGTTATTTTCCAAAAATGTGTCCGGCGGTTCGGCCCTTTGACCATGATGGCCCCCACAGCCGAACTTAGCTTAACATAGGACCCTATGGGAAATTCACATAAAAATCTTCTTGTCTGGAACCTGTGAGTTGCTCAATTGGAACCAAACTTTGATAAAATAGCCATTGGATGGTCCTCTTCCAAAATTGTGTCTGGTGGTCCCGCCCTCTGACCAAGATGGCTGCACAGCTGTACTTAGTTTAACATAGGATCCTATGGGAAATTCACATAAAAACCATCTTGTCTGGAACCAGTAGCTCAATTAGAACCAAACTTTGATGAAATAGTCATTTGATGGTCCTCTTCCAAAATTGTGTCCGGCAGATGGCTGCCGCAGTGTAGTTGCGTTGTTATTGAAAGCAGCTTTGATCCAGGTGATCGATTACAGGCTCCTGGGAGCCTCTGGTTTAGCTCACCTTGCCAAAGGCAAAGTGAGCTTTTGCCATCACTTGGCGTCCGTCATCTGTCGTCTGTCGTCCGTCGTCTGTTAACTTTTCACGTTTTAATCTACTCCTCTGAAACCCCTCAGCCAAATGAACTGAAACTTGGTAGGAAGCATCTATTGAAGGTCTCTTATAAAGAATGCTCATTTTTTCCTGATCCATTAACAAACATGGCCACCACAGGAAATTCTTGTTTCTGATTGGCTGATTTAAAAAAATCTTCTCCTCTGAAACCGCTTGGCCAAATGAACCGAAACATGGTAGTAAGCATCTATGGAAGGTCCTCTATAAAGAATGATCATTTCGTCAAGATCCGTTAACAAACATGACCGCCACAGGCCATTCTTGTTTCTGATTGGTTGATTTCTAAAAAATCTTCTCCTCTGAAACCGCCTGGCCAAATGAATCAAAACTTGGTAGGAAGCATCCTGGGAAGGTCCTCTATCAAGATTGCTCATTTAGTTCCAATCCGTTAACAAACATGGCCGCCACAGGCCATTCTTGTTTTTGATTGATTGATTTCTAAAAAAATCTTCTCCTCTGGAACCACTTTCCCAAATGAACTGAAATTTGGTAGGAAGCATCTATGGAAGGATCTCTTTGAAGATTGGTCATTTTGTCCCAATCCGTTAACAAACATGGCCACCACAGGCCATTCTGGTTTCTGATTGGTTGATTTCTAAAAAAATCTTCTCCTTTGAAACCGCTTGGTCAAATGAATCAAAACTTGGTAGGAAGCATCCTTGGAAGATCCTCTATCAAGATTGCTCATTTAGTGCCGATCTGTTAACAAACATGGCCACCTGGCCACCACAGGCCATTCTTGTTTTTGATTGGTTGATTTCTAAAAAATCTTCTCCCCTGAAACCACTTTCCCAAATGAACTGAAATTTGGTAGGAAGCATCTATGGAAGGTCCTCTATAAAGATTGGTCATTTTGTCCCGATCCGTTAACAAACATGGCCGCCACAGGCCATTCTTGTTTCTGATTGGTTGATTTCTAAAAAATCTTCTCCTCTGAAACCGCCAGGCCAAATGAATCAAAACTTGGTAGGAAGCATCGTTGGAAGAACCTCTATAAAGATTGCTCATTTAGTTCCGATCTGTTAACAAACATGGCCACCACAGGCCATTCTTGTTTTTGATTGGTTGATTTCTAAAAAATCTTCTCCTCTGAAACCACTTTCCCAAATGAACTGAAATTTGGTAGGTAGCATCTATGGAAGGATCTCTATGAGGATTGGTCATTTTGTCCCGATCCGTTAACAAACATGGCCACCACAGGCCATTCTTGTTTCTGATTGGTGATTTCTAAAAAAATCTTCTCCTTTGAAACCGCTTGGTCAAATGAATCAAAACTTGGTAGAAAGCATCCTTGGAAGATCTGCTATTAAGATTGCTAATTTATTTCCAAGCCGTTAATAAACATGGCCGCCACAGGCCACTCTTTTTTCTGATTGGCGGATTTCTAAGAAATCTCCTCTGAAACCGCTTTCCCAAATGAACTGAAATTTGGTAGGAAGCATGTATGGAAGGTCCTCTATAAAGATTGGTCATTTTGTCCCGATTCGTTAACAAACATGGCCACCACAGGCAATACTTGTTTTTGATTGGCGGATTTCTAAAAAATCTTCTTCTCTGAAACCACTTTACCAAATGAACCGAAACTTGGTAGGAAGCATTCTTGGAAGGTCCTCTATCAAGATTGCTCATTTAGTGCCGATCCGTTAACAAACATGGCCACCACAGGCCATTCTTGTTTTTGATTGGTTGATTTCTAAAAATTCTTCTCTGAAACCACTTTCCCAAATGAATTGAAATTTGGTAGGAAGCATCAATGGAAGGTCCTCTATAAAGATTGGTCATTTTGTCCCGATCCGTTAACAAACATGGCCACCTTAGGCCATTCTTGTTTCTGATTGGTTGATTTCTAAAAAATCTTCTCCTCTGAAACCACCTGGCCAAATGAATCAAAACTTGGTAGGAAGCATCCTTGGAAGGACCTCTATGAAGATTGCTCATTTAGTTCCGATCCATTAACAAACATGGTCACCACAGGCCATTCTTGTTTTTGATTGGTTGATTTCTAAAAAATCTTCTCCTCTGAAACCACTTCCCCCATAATGAACTGAAATTTGGTAGGTAGCATCTATGGAAGGTTCTCTATAAAGATTGGCCCACTGAGCCTCTAGTTTTCTTTCAGTCCAGAATTACGATCAGGCAGTTGTTGTTATTTAGACCTGGTTGATAAATGCCACAAGATCAAAAAACTGTATCTCACAGCAAACAGGTAAAATAAAATAATTTATATTTTTTCTTGTATTCAAAATAGGATTTTCTGTCATGTTAATTTTCATCAATATCCCTTGATGTTTATAAATTGAAATGTTCAATATTTTTCCTTGTCAGTCATTTTGTTTATTTTAATAATGATTATAGTACCGTCATTAGGGTTGCATAATGCGTACCCCCCTTGGCCTTGAAAATCTCCAGAAAAAAACTAGTTCGTGTCTATGATGTGCATGGACTTACAAAAAAAATCGCCGTCGGAAATGTAAGAATTAAATATCGATCGTATATATTTTTCAGTCCTTTGAGCATGTTTCATTTGCTGGGAGAATTTAAGAACCATTTATCTCTTTTCATCTTCAATAAAGTTGCAAAATATTAGAATCCGGGTCGTTTCGCCCCGATTACCTCTTCGCCCCGGGTCGATTCGCCTCGGGTCGATTCGCCCCGGAAAGTGAGTCGATTCGCCCCACTTAATAGCTATTATATTATAATAGATGAAGTCTTTTTCGACAATTTTTTGGAAATTATTTATTTATTAGTTGTATGCAAAAATAATAATAATTCATTCATTTTGGTCTACTTTTGTCAAAGATCTCAAGTGAAACTTTTCTTGCAAAATTTACAAAAACAACACACAAGAACAGTAAAAAGGTTGTTTTTTTTTGTACCAATGCAAAAGTGCATGAAATGACTAAAATTAGCAATTATGGCTACAAGAAAACAAGCAAAAGAGAATATGTGTATTGCCATTTGTATATATATATATATATATATATACGTCTGAAAATTAAACCAAACAGTGTTAGAATTAGATTTTAGAGCTGTCAAATTTTTGTTCTTCCCTCGACGGGATTTGAACCCACACCATTGTTACACTGCAGCACCATTCGCTTAGCCTTACGTCCAGCGCCCTAGACCACTCGACTACATCCACTCCCTAAAAAAGGAGCTTCAATAGTCGTAGTGTTACCTTGTCTCGTAAGGCAAATATAGGGATAGGCGTAAGACATGTGTATAAGCGTGTGTAGATGGTACATATATACTTAATATTATAATTTGACAGCAATCTAACTCAGCAATTTTTAATATATTGGATAGTATAATGAAGAATTATTCACTATACAGTCACAGGAAATAAAGTATATTATACAAACGTCTAGAAGCAAGTGACAACCATACAATATATCTGTCCCACTGGATCTCAAAGTTACTTTAAAGGATACTAGGTTAATACTAAATATTATATACGTCTGAAAATTAAACCAAACAGTGTTAGAATTAGATTTTAGAGCTGTCAAATTTTTGTTCTTCCCTCGACGGGATTTGAACCCACACCATTGTTACACTGCAGCACCATTCGCTTAGCCTTACGTCCAGCGCCCTAGACCACTCGACTACATCCACTCCCTGCCCGTATTATTATATCACAATAAATAAAGATACAAAAATAAATATCATTTTTGGCTATTAACTGTCCACCATTATCACATTAATTATCACTGTCCATGAAATTCAATGTTAACTGCTGGTTACTACTATATTATCATTGTCTATGAATATTGATCACACAATCGCTGTCCATAAATTCTGCTAATCATATAATGCAATCAACGTTTCTCTATATATACGATTAAAAATTTAATAATATATACATATACTATATATTGCTTGTGGTTTTAATAAATTTACTAAATATTTTAGGTACCGCGGGTGGGTGGGTATTTTTTTAACAAACGTGTTCTACTTTACACGCATCAAATTAAATCAAAATAATGATAACAGTGTATAAAACACTGATTTTTAAAGTGTAAAGAACAATAGTAAGAATTAAACCAATAAGAATAAGGTAGTGAGTAGATTTATCTACCTTACTGGAAAAAACCGGTAACTGAACAGATCACACGTATAGGACTTAGGCCAAATAAATAAAATATAAATTAATTGTAAACCTCTTGCTAATTACATATTTTGAAATACCAAAAAAAACGATGCGGTACAAGTGTGCAAATAACCTCTTTTTTTTAATGAATTACGCATCAAATGCTAAAATAGTATAAATTTGATCAGATGTCAAACAAAGAGTGAAGCAATACATAATATTAAACACGTCAAGAAAGCATGTTAATTATGAGGAAGACAAAAATAAAGTACCCATGAACAAGCCTTACAACATCCAAAATACGAATATTTGCAATGGTATTTTCCATATTTCATTTTTTAAAGCACCATTAATAAATGAGGGCGAAACGACCCGGGGCAAACGGAAATAGGGGCGAACGGGAATAGAGGCGAAACGACTCAGGGGGCGAACGGGATTCGGGGCGAAACGACCCGGTACCAAATATTAAATGTGTTGGGTTTTATTGGCATTTTCATATGATGTTTTTAATATCTGGATGTTGTGTAATGGATTCGAAATCTAGTACAGCATCGGTAAATATAAGTTTAAATTCCAGATCTGAACGTAAATTAACGCTGTTGATAGTTGATGATGACAGAAAATAATGATATAGAACAAAGAAAGGCAAACAATTGTCACTTATTATGACATTATTGAACATTGCTAAGCTTGTGAGGAGTTGTTGAAAATACGGTTGTTACGTACATCAAAGAGCACCGACAATACGTTGATTTTTTGTATTTTCAAAATTGACCAAATAATTAATGATCATGAATGAACTACAAACAATGCCTTATTATTTAGTGATGAAATAGCATCCAAGCCATGCAATCATAACAGATTGTTATATGTTGTAATTTTGTGTTAATCGGATTTAACTTCACCTGGGAGCAATCAAGCTAATAGACTTGACATAAAAATTGACAAATACATTTTATTGTTTCTTTTCTTTTTATTTCAATCACTATAATCTTGTGTAAACACAGTCTGACAGTCTAATTATACTTGCACACATTGAAATCTTATCGGCAAGATTATTGAATATTTTACACATGGCTAGATATAGTCAGACGTTTATATTTAGTTTATTTTCGTATCTATCAAAGGTAAATATTTACAAGTACAAAACAAAACTGCACTAGACAGTTTTAATTCTTCAATAATTAAAGCATAGTAGATGCAATTAATTATTTTGTGGAATAGTGTCCAAACAATCTAAGAAATATTTAACTTTGCATGTTGACAATAGTAAACAAAAAAACATGGCGGACATGTGATTTCCCGGTCTGGGAAAGAGTGAAGCACATTGTTCCTGTTTATAATGTGCACCCCTCCTACAAAATAAAGAATATGGGCAAAATCCTGCGCATTATGCAACCCTAAATACAGTAGTCCTCCTGTTATAAGACCACCAGCGATGGAATGATTATAATGTCCGCTTTGTACCAGACCAACACGCTTACTTGGATGTTTATAGTGCTGGCTGACTGAGACAACAGGCCAAAGTTAGACATGTTGCTCCACCTGGATGTACATGTACATATGCTTTTCTTAATATGAAACAGGCACTGCCTGGAAAGCTCGCGAAGCTAACCACTAATTAGATATCCTTGCCCTTGGTCTTGGATGAGCAAACACTAGTCCGAGATTCCCCTGTTGTCTAACGGCTTTTATGGAGTTGCTGTAGCCGTTGGACGTCAGAGCGCAATATATATGGATTACAGCGGATTTGCCTCTCCAGCTCTGGGTCGGCACATTTCCACGTTTCGTGGCTATCGGATTATATTTTCTATCATAAACCCTTATATAAATCGCTTCACCAATCATTTTTCTATTCATTCATAACCATCTTACCCTCAGAAAGTGGTGTTACACTCCATTACAGCACGACTTTGCCTTAGATCCTATTTTTCCGCCATTTGACTTCCATTTTCGAATCTACAAACGTGATCTCGCGATACTAACTGAATGATAACAGTAACGCATTGCATAATGGGAGCTACTTAATTCAGCGCACCAAATTATTTGAACATTATTTGCATATGTAAACAACATTCAAATCACATGGAAGACCATACATTTAAGCGTATTCTGCAGGACAAACAGTCCATCTATAGATCAAAGCAGAGCAGAAGGAAATAATACAGAATGTGTTGGAAAGAAACGATTCAATGGCAGAGTGTTGCCAACAGGCTTCGGAAAGAGCATGTGTTACGTCCCCCTTTTTTGGACAAGGTACTACATAATTTTTTTTTCTTATGGTTATCTGTAATTCACTATTGCTGTTAAAATCATTACCAATCAATATAATCAACTGTATTAAATTTTATGTTAATTGTTCTGCCTTAACAGGCGTGTATGATTGGCAATACAAATATGCGTTTGTTTGTTTATATGCAAATCATCTCCCATGATACATTGCGGTAATCGTGGTTTTCTCGTAGTCACGTGACAAATGTTTGAAAAATGGAAGACAAATGGCGGAATCATAGGATCTAAGGCAAAATCGTGCTGTTATGGAGTGTAGCACCACTTTCTGAGGGTAAGATGGTTATGAATGAATAGAAAAATGATTGGTGAAGCGATTTATATAAGGGTTTCTGATAGAAAATAAAATCCGATAGCCACGAAACGTGGAAATGTGCTGATCCAGAGTTGGAGAAGCAAATCCGCTGTTTTCCGTATGTATTGCGCTCTGACGTCCAACGGCTACAGCAACTCCATAAAAGCCGTTAGACGACAGAGGAATCTCGGACTAAGCAAACACATGCAAAACTTTATGCTTGTGTACATATAATTATTTACCAACTTTGCCTGAAAATAGAAATTTGGTTTACAACTTACAAGTGACCACCAGTAGACATAATAGAGTATGTAAATGTTGCACATAGCATAGGGTCTGAGACACTCTTCAAGATCACAGGTACTTGTGGACAGGACCCTATGCCTATGGTGCCTCTGATTGCCCATCCCTCCTTTTTTTTTAACATCAATTTTTTTTCATGTACACAACATTTTGCAACTTTCTATGTATCACCACAGGAGTCGGAAGTTCTATCAATAATAAGGTATAGGGGCACCTCGAAGATCGTTGGCAACTATAAAATGTTTTTTTATAGTGCCCAGCGATCTTCGAGGTGCCCCTATACCTTATTATTGATAGAACTTCCGACTCCTGTGGTATCACTGTATGACATATATATACACAAAAAAACAATCAAACAGCAGTTTCTATCCATACTGGGTTTCTGACATATGCATAAGGTTTTGAAAGTGTTTTTCTTTGAGACATTTTGGGCAATTGTGTGTTTTATCAATACCTGATGCAATTAAGCGAATATAAATATAAGCTTGAGTTTGCTTTAGGAATAATCCAGAGCAGACGATCGGGTTGCGCAATCGTGTTATTTTTAGCGACTCGTTACTTTCCGTGTAGGATTCGATAATTATCGGTTACCAATTTCACGTTACCGTCGCCATTATGGTTCAAAGGTCAATCGGAGTAAAAAAACGTAAACAAGACGTCATTGCATTTGTAAACACGTTCTTCTTCTTCTTCCAATTTAGGAACCGGATTCACACGTGAATGTATAAGGTTCCGCGAAAACTTTGCACAGTGTCGGGCAACACAGCAGTCTTCTACCGACTATTTACAGGTAAAACTATATACAGGTGGGAGCTGGTCTAGTTGCTGTCAGGATGCGCCTTGAGGGCGCTCCTGAATCCCTCTACTGTGTTGGCCGGAGTTGTATTAGCTGGCAGTTGGTTCCAGTCCCTGATGGTCTTGGGAAGAACGAATTTCCGAAGGCCTCACTGCTCGTTCTTTCTTGATAAAGGCGATCTTTGCCTCTAGTCCTGCTGTCGTTGGCTTGGATATATTGGTGGCTGTCTATATCAATTAATCCATTTTTGATTTTATACAGCATGCATAGTCTATTAGACTTTCTCCTTTCTTCTAATTTTTCCCACTTCAAGGATTCTACCATTTTAGTAACACAGTCAGGTGTTCGGTCTGTGTAATTATTGAAAACGAATGTTGCTGCTCTTTTCTGTACTTTTTCGAGGTTGCCAATCTTTTTCCGGTTTGTCAGGTCCCATACTGAGCTTGCATACTCCATTGTTGGTCTCACCATGGATGTATTTGCTGCTGATTTCACTGGTTTGGTGCAGTCTTTTAAGTTGCGTCGAATAAATCCCAATGTTTTGTTGCCTTTGCCAATTGTATTGTCTATGTGCCTGTCCCAGGTGAGGTTGTTAGAGATGGTGACACCTAGGTATTTACTTGCGTCTACTGTATCTAATGTGTGTCCATGTAGTTTGTAAGTTGTTGGCAGTGGTGGTCTGTTCTTAGGTGTTATTCGAATGACTTGACATTTCTTGGCGTTGAAGCTCATTTGCCATTTGTCTTCCCAATCTTGTAGCGATGTTAAGTCATTCTGTAATAATACGCTGTCAGCTTGGTTGTTGATGGTACGGAAGAGTAGGCTGTCATCGGCAAATAGCTTTGTTTCTGATGATTTAACCATTTCTGGCATGTCATTGATGTAGGTCAGAAACAGTAATGGTCCCAAGACGGTTCCTTGGGGTACACCAGACAGGACTGGGGCTTGCTCTGATGCTGCTCCCTCTAGTATGACTCTCTGCTGTCTATTTTGTAGGAATGATTGAATCCAGTTCTTTGTCTTGGCGTTGACTCCGTAATATTCTAATTTATGTAGAAGGCGTTGGTGTGACACTTTGTCGAACGCTTTTACAAAGTCTAGCAAGATGATATCTACTTGTGAGCCTTTTTCCAATTTTAATGCTATTTCATGGATGGTTACTATGAGTTGGGATTCGCATGATCGTTTTTTGCGGAATCCATGTTGAGCATTGGTGAGGATCTTGTTTTTGTCGAAATGGTCCATGATGTTGCTGTGGACTATATGCTCCAGTATCTTACATGTGATGGAGGTGAGGGAAACAGGTCTATAGTTGGAGGCTAGATGTCTCTCTTCCTTTTTAAATAATGGTACAATATTAGCATCTCTCCAGTCTTGTGGTACTTCTCCTGTGTCAATCGATGTTTGAAATATGTCTGTCAAGATTGGAGCTAGTTGGTCTGCCGCTGATTTTAAAATAAACGATGGAATTGAGTCGGGACCAGTTGCTTTGTGTATGTTCTGATTTTTCAGTAGTTTGGTTACTCCTTTACAGTTGATCTTTATGTCAGACATTGTTTGGTATGGACTATTTCCTTTATTTGGGCAGTTATTCAGGTTTTCTTTTGTGAACACTGATTGGAATTGTTCATTCAATATTTCCGCTTTGCTCTTGTTATCACTTTGTAGGAACCCCATTTTGTTTTTCAATGGGGCAACTCCAGTCCATTCTTGACCCTTGCTCTTGATGAATGACCAGAATGTTTTGGAATTTTCTTTGTAGTCAGTGCTGACATCTTCCATATACTTTTTATTTGCTTGTCTTACTTCATATTGAACTTCTTGCTGGAGTCGTTTATATCTATCGACATCTCTTTTCTTCTTGGTTTTTCTAGCTTTCTTATGAGCTTTTTGCTTCCGGTTGATCTTTCGCCTGATGGTTGTATTGATCCAAGGATGTGTGTGTCGCCCTTGTGTCATTTTCGAAGGTACTCTTTTATCAATGGTGTTTTGTATTGCGTCTTTCAAAGCGTGCCAAAGTGATTCAATATCTCTCTTTCCGATGTTTCGAAATGTGTTTCCAAATGATTCTAGATCTTCCTTTATCTTGTAAATATCTGCTTTTTTCCATAGATATATTTTGCGTCTCACTGGTTTTGGCTTGAATGGTTTGCAGGCAATGTCCAGTAGTACGATGTCGTGATCGCTGTTTCCTATCGATGGGAGTGGTTTGCATCTAAGTTTGTAAGCAGGATGTGATAGGAGCATTAAATCCAAGGTGTTATCTTTTCTTGTGGGAAAATCGACTATCTGCTCTAAACCATTGTCAGCTACAATTTCAAGGAATGTTTGGTTGGTTTTGATTGGATATTGTCTATTTATGATGGTTTGTTCTTCCCAGTTGATATCAGGTAGATTGAAGTCTCCTCCAATTACAAAGATGTCTCTGCGGTGTTTTTCTTTGATGGTGCTTATTTCTTCTTTGACCTTGTTTAGGTAGTCTTCATCTGTTTTATCAGGAGGGCGGTAGAATGCACCTACAAGCATTTTCTTCTTTCCTTCTAAGCTAACACTTCCCGTTATCAGTTCTATGTCTTTGCTTTTTGTGATGTTTCCTAGTTGAAGTTGTTTTTTGGCCGCTATTAACACTCCTCCATGTGGATCTTTTGGGCGGTTTCTGCGTTCTATATCATATAGATAGTAGTCAGGGAATATTTCGCTTGATCTAAAAGTTGGGTCAAGCCACGTTTCTGTCCCAATTATGATATCTGGGTCTGTAGATTCTATGATTGTTTCGGGGAGTTTTCCCTTTTTCCTCAAGCTTTGGAAGTTGATGTTGAGTATTCTGACTTGTTTCTTATGGGTTGGTTTGGCTTTTGTAGGTTTTGGTGATGACGTCATGATAGGTGCGTCTGAGCTAAATGATGTTGCATTGAAGGATGGAGAATTGATGCTTGATCCTGATGTTGATGGGATTGATGCCTCACTTATGCTATCTACCAATAAGGGATTGGTTGATATATTCACCGATGAGTGCTTGCTGTCCCCGTTGCACGGTACTGTATATAATATTGTGGAAGAATTGTTTGGCTTGAGACATGATGGACAAGTCCATGTTTCTTCACTGTTTCCTAATTTGCTGAACTCTGTCGTAGACATACCAATACATTGCCTTTGTGTCCACTTATCACAGTCATCACAGGCTATGGAATCAGTTTTACATGCTTTTTGACATATAGTGCATGGAAATCTTGGTCGTCTTGGTCCAGGGTTTGGTTCTATGCCACTCAATAGAAGTAGGATAAGTTGTTGTTTGCTCCTGTCTTTGATGATTAACTTCTTACATGTGTTTAGGTTGTTTCTTAGCCAATAGTATATATTAATAGATGGTGTGATAGGGTCTTGGAATTGTTCACATAGATATATGTTTACCCCATGTGTTACCTTTTCCTTGGGTATGTGGTGCTGACTTGGTGGAGTGTATGTGGTATATGGTGACAATGAAAAGCTTCCATTTTGTTGTTGGGTCCAAGTTGTAAGAGCAAGAATGAATGTTGTGAAGTAGAACATCTTTTATTCTAGGTACTGAGTTACTAAGTACTTTCTGGTTATGACTGGTTGTTATTATCTAAGAGTGTCTCCGAGTCTGAAAAAGAAAACGTCAATGAAGACAGTGCAGTGTTTCCATGCGTAGTAGTAAAACCTGATAAGATCAAACTCACCTAAAAATTTTACCACTCGTCTTCTTAATGCACTGTCTCTGTTGTGTCTTCTCAAGATGTCAGAATAATGAGCTTAGTTCGTCTTGCTCCACTCTTATCTGTACTATTTCAGATTCTTGAATGATGTCAAAACACTCTGTGTAGGTGTCAAGTAGAATATGTTTGGTTATGGCTAGACTTAGTAAGCGTCCTGGATGTATCCCGTCTTTGCTGTTGATTGACAGGTTCACCGATTTGCGTGTTTTGCGCCTTTCCTTTTGCGTCCTCTGAAATAATATTTGCTAATTTTAACTGATGTTTTGTTTAGTTGGTCGTTGATATCCCAGATTTTGTAATTTAGTTCCTGAATTTGTCTAGTAATAATAAAGTCATCAACCTTGAATGTTTCTGGTTTTGGGTGACCTTTGTTCTTGTTCCAATGTCTAATTGACAATAATGGACAGTCTATAAGTTTAATTTCAGCGTTCTGGTATTTGTTGACTATCTTTATGGCTCTTTTATATTGGTCTACTATGTGGTCAACTACCCTGTTGTTTTTGTATTTTAATTTTAGAAATTTTCTCTCTTTTATGGCGAGATCACAAGTTCCTGCCCAGAGATATATGATGATTTTGTAGTGCCGAGTTACTGCTTTTCTAATTCTAGAGTTGATTAGGTCCACTAATGTTTCAGTGGTTGCACCAGATATGCACCAAGTTTCTAGAGGGAAATCATTCCGTAGACAAGCGTTTCGAAGAGTATATCCTTTGCTATCTG
Source organism: Bathymodiolus brooksi (assembly GCA_963680875.1). NCBI lineage: Eukaryota > Metazoa > Mollusca > Bivalvia > Mytilida > Modiolidae > Bathymodiolus > Bathymodiolus brooksi. The sequence goes on along the minus strand of OY804587.1, from coordinate 2,459,824 downwards.
ACACGAGGATACAGGTTTTGTACTGGAATCCATCTGGAATTTGTGGTTGTTTCTCAATATATCGTTGTAATATTTTGCTCATGAGTCTTTGTTTACATCGACAACACCGGAAGTTAAAATGTCAAATTAGTGGCGAATTCCCGCCAAGTGTCAAATTTTCACAATCAAGTACTTATTTGGATTAGGAGATCGTGGGATGGAATGCAATGTGTGTGTGTATGTATTCCTGTATTTTACACCCTGATGTTATTTTCTAGCTCTCAATTCGTCGTAGTTTCTGTTTGACACAGTTTATTCATCGTGGCAGTTATGCACATATCGTCACGGTTGTAAGGAAGTTTTCGTGAATTAGTTGGTTAGGAAAATAATTTATGACTACATGTATCACGTAGATCTTGAAAATAATGAGAGATTGTGTGAATATTCAGCTATAGTAGAATACATGTAGTAGTTCCAACTTCCAAGGATATTGTGACACAACCTCGCAAATAGTACTGTTTACAAAACATCCTAGACCTGCAAGAATAAATAAAATATATCATCCTAGCAGATTATTAACTATTAACTTGAAGAAAATTAATCTAAATCTTGTATATTTTGTTGTCCGACTATCCTATAAAAGGGGAGGTCCTTATAAAAAAGAGAAATCAAAAGAAGTCTTTTTCCCCCTAAGCGACTGACAGGTATTCGTACAAAAACCAGCTTTGTAATGTTAATGCTTTAAAGTTTGCATTATGTTAGACTTCTGCATGGTTTTATAGTTTATCATATTTATTTCACATTAAACATGCAATTTGTAAATTATCATATTATGGAGCATCAAATAAAACTTTTTTAAAGGCCCAACTTAAAACTGGTGTGCCCCTTTTGTTAGAGAATGTATAAAGTCTGTGTGTGTAAGACACTTTAGATGTACTAACTTAAAAATGACTTAGTTCAACTTTATATCATTTTGTGATTTTTTAGAAGTCAAAATCCTGTAAGAATGCACACCTTTAGTATTTGTGCATTAAACACACTACAAAATATTACAAAAACTATAGGGAGGGACAGACAGGGGTTAAATAGTATGCCCTGATACAGGGCTATACATTAACGTACTGTATGTCAAGCACATTATTATGGTGTGGTTTCTGTTCGTGAGGCACTCCATCCTTTCTTGTTTATGCCAATGTCAGGAGACCAATAATAACATATAAGGATTAGTATGGAAAAAGTGCTAAATTCAGGAACAAGTCGGTCTTGGTTGGGCAAAATATGTACATGCACATGTACTTTGTAAATGATTCAACTCGATAACTTTTGTAAATTATAGAGCACAAAAATTAAACAAATATTCTTTAACAAGAAAATATTTATTGCAAAAACAAAACATTATTAAAAGGTCAGCTACATGTATAATAACAATGTTGTAAAATAACAAAACTATGAACTGGAACATTGAAGAATGGGTAATAAAACACAATCCCCTCATCCTGATTAAGTCTTAAGTTAATGTTTGAATGAAAATTATATTGTTTTTAACATCAAAAAGTTAATATTGGGGGACACTATGCAATTTTCTCTATCCTTTAGTTATTGAATTGAGAAGTTAAAAAATCTGACAAAAGTTCCACCCCCCCCCCCCCCCCCAAAACCTCATGCATGCAATAATGTTCAAAACTCCTTTAATTTCAAAATATGTGTCTATGACTTTCTCAGGTAAATGAACAAAGCCCAAAATATTCAATAATGTTTCATGAAAAACAACACTCATGACATATGGGGGATAAAAACACTCTATTCATAGAATTTTTAAACAAGAAACATAAACTATAACATGTGATGTGTAAACTATTTAAGCATGAGCAACAGGAAACACATTTAGATACAAAAAATGAAAAGACCAACACGCTTAGTTGGATTTTTAGAGTGCTACAAAATGTAGTTCATTGAAACAACAGTCTGTGGGTAGATACCTGTATGTCGTTCCACTCTGAAACATTATTCTGACTCGACCAGTTTTTGTTCTTACTCCTTAATGCTACATTCTTACCAATATTATAATCTTTGGTTTGACTAGACAGGGGCTAGAACTCATAGATCACATTCTAGGTGAGCATGCTAACTATTACACAACATTTTTGCGGTCGCATTGAAAAAGGAGTAGTTCTTCAAAACTTTCATTAAGCTAGGGACTTGTGTCCAAGTTAGTTAATGCAGTCAACATGATCAATCATATATTAAAATAAACCCATAGATTAGCTTCCAGTCAGATTTGAACTGACATCTTTTCAACATTATTGAAACGTACTACCTTGTACTATAGAAGCTACAATGTATATACATATATTGTAATTGTTAGTAGTTGACAAACCTAATATGTATGCAGATCATTAGCTTCCAGAGAGATTTGAACTGACATCTCTCAAACATTATTGAAATGTACTGATTCATTGACACCATAGTAACTACAACATTTTGTCATGAATTTGTTAGGAACATTTCAGCCAAGATTGGTTGCAATCCCTTCTGTTATTATCTAATGGTCCTGAATTGGCACTGCATTGACACGATATAGAGAATAAAAAAAAACATGCATAAATTTCATACCCTGTAGTGCAAGAACAATAAGCTCCTTCTGTAAAACCATCATCTTCTTTGGTGCAATATCTATACATTGTGGGGGTCGTCATCCAGTGTCTGTGATGGTGAACACTTTGTTCTTAAAATACATAAGTTGTTCGACTTCGTCTTTAGGAAATATGTCTCCCACTTAAAAATATTCAGACCTGGGCAACCTTATAGGATTTCAGCATGTCATTTGTCAATGCAACATAACCATGGGCTGACAAGAACTGTTTTCTGTCTAAAAAAAAATTGGTGTCCAAAATTGCAGACCATCAATCATGTTCATTCAGGCCTATCAGAATACATTTGAAGCCCAATGAAGGGAGTCGGAAATTCCAGTCACTCAAAATTTTGTCGTAGCACCTCTTGTTATCTTGTAAAACATAATCTTGTGATGGCACCAAAGACAAGTTTAACTTACCAGCCGACAACACAAGCCTGAAGGCCGTTGGCGTCAGCTCCCCCTGAATCCGGGTCGTTTCGCCCCATGAGTTGTTATTCCCCTATTCCCGTTCGCCCCGGGTCGTTTTTCCCTCATTTATTAATAGTGCTTTAAAAAATGAAATATGGAAAATACCATTGTAATAGTGCTTTAAAAAATGAAATAAATACCATTGCAAATATTCGTATTTTGGATGTTGTAAGGCTTGTTCATGGGTACTTTATTTTTGTCTTCCTCATAATTAACATGCTTTCTTGACGTGTTTAATATTATGTATGGCTTCACTTTCATTGTTCGACAATTCAGGCTGTCCAAATTCCGGTGGCTTCATTTTACAATATTGGCGATAGGAAAACTAACATAATACATACTAAGCTAAGACATATAATGTAGATGTAGTGGGCTTAATACCTATTTATATAGAGTAAATTTGAAGAATGATCCATGTTGTGTATGTGGTCATTTATTTGAGGATGCTATTCATTTTTTTCTTGAATGTCCACTTTACCAACACGATAGAACTTCTCTGTTTAACTATTTTAATAACATTGTTCCCATCTCTATAGAATATATACTCTTTGGATGTAATGAAATTAGTGAAGAATTGAATACTTTATTGTTCAAATCAGTGCAAAAAATCATTCGACAAACTTGTAAATTTAATAATTAATTATCCCCAACCGTGATATTATCTCAACACAATTTATTAGTTTTACCACCCTCCTCCTTTTTTTCTGTTAAATATTAAAACAATATTTAATATGTATGCTTAGTTTGACATGATTTTGCTAATACTGCAGTAATTTACTAATTATTGATATAGCCTGTACATTTGCTGTCATTTGATTTGTTTTGTTTATGCTATTACTGTATTTGTATGGAGAGGGACTAGTAATAAATCCAATTGTGTATATATATATTGACAATAAAATCATTATAAAGTAAATAGTTTGACACCTGCTTAAATTTGTAAAATTTCTTTGAACAATACAAGTAATAAATTTATATGTATCCTATGTATTGTTTGTTCTGCATGGCTTCAAATTAGTTGTTATTATATATTTTTTTGTATACAACTAATAAATAAATAATTACCAAAAAATTGTCGAAAAAGACTTCATCTATTATTATATAATAGCGATTAAGTGGGGCGAAACGACCCGGTACCCTCCCCCTTCGTTCTTGTTTTCGTCAGACCTCTCATCGTCAAGATTCTCGACTTTCCAACATCTAAACTCATCAATAGTGTAGATTTTACCACCAGGATCCATGTGTAAATGTAGAATAAAATTATATATGTAGTCCACACTGAGATGTTCCCAAATGTCTTTGATGGCCGCTGACAATTTATCGGTAGTGTTCAATACTTCAACTCTCTGCTGCAATCGTATTTTCAGCTTTAGCCACACGTTCTCGATTACGTTTAAGTCGGGTGACTGTGCAGGCCATTCGAGGCAATTTATATGGTTCTCTTCCTTGTAGTTTTTAACGTCGTTTGCCCGATGTATGGGAGCGTTGTCGTCCTGAAATAAACAGTCCTGCTCTGGAAAATGTCTCGCAATCACAGGCCATAAGTTGTCCTCGAGAATTTCAATGTATTTATGTCTATTTATCGTGCCATTCACTGTCGTAATTGTCCCCACACCGTAGTGTGATATGCATCCCCAGATCATGACCGAAAGTCTTCTCTGGGCCGGTGGACAAACACAATCTCTGGACTCGGCCTCGTCCTTTTTCCGCCAAATATAAATCCGATTATTGTTTCCAACGACCACCTGACTTTCGTCTGAAAATATAACTCTGTCCCACTGACCTTCAATTCTCCAATGAAGCTTTTCTCGGGCCCATTTCACACGCTTTTTCCTGTTAACCTCTCTGATCCTGACTTTCTTCTTTACAACTCGCCTGTTGTATCCTTCTTGATACAAGGAACGCTGAACTGTTCTTTTAGACACCTGGGTCTCTCTATTTTCATTAAATCTTGTTGTCACGTCCTTCAATGGGGTCTTACGGTCGCTCCGAACTAGCCTAACAAGCCCCCTTGTGTCTCTCTCGTCCAGCAAACGATGACGTCCTGTATGAGGTTTGTTTTCCACTGATCCTCTGCGCTTAAAACGAACAACTACATCCGAAACCGTTCCTCTAGGAATATTCAAGGTATCTGCAATCTCTTGTAGTTTATGACCACTCTTACGCATTTCTACGATCACATTTTTGATGTCATTTGACAACTGTTTACGTTTTCCAGCCATGATGAACATATCAACTTTTTGCTCTAACATAGCAGACGACAGGTTTATTTCCGGTCTTATTTTAAAAATAGAAGGTTTAAAAATACATTGTCATAAAATAGACGTTTATTTATTCACCAGGATGAAATAAAACAGTGTAATTTATTGTGACACCCGTTACGCTTGAATGCCGCCATCTTGGATTTTGCCGGTAAATTATGTAACAGCACTGTAGTTGAATAGAACTTCGAAAAGGTTAAAAATGAAGTGGTATCGACAATGTCAATGAGACGCCATGAAATAATCCAAACAGTAAGGCCGCTTAACACCTGGATTTTTATTCCGATTGGACTTCGGACCATTTGTTGTAAATTGGGGGGTCAACGGAACTTTTGAAAGTGTTTTTCTTTGAGACATTTTGGGCAATTGTGTATTGTATCAATACCTGATGCGATTAAGCGAATATAAATATAAGCTTGCGTTTGCTTTAGCAATAATCCAGAGCAGACGATCGGGTTGCGCAATCGTGTTATTTTTAGCGACTCGTCACTTTCCGTGTAGGATTCGATAATTATCGGTTTCAATTTACAGACAAAATTCTTTAAATATTCATTTCAAACAAATAATTTGTATATTTTCGTCAAAAAAGAAGAACGTTGAATTAAATTTAATGTTTATTTCACAAGCAAACACTATTAGGCAACAGCGAAATACCGGTATTCGCTCTTCGATACCTTTCGTACACCGCATCTTTCATAAGTTCCCGAGGGTGTCGCGAAAAGCAGTGACCCGGAATGTCCCGGATGTGTTGAAGCTTTTTCATAGGCATAGTGGTATGGATAACCCGGATGTGTTGAAACTTTTTCATAGGCATAGTGTATGGATGATAAGGATTTCTGTTTTAGTCAAAGTAAATGGTATTCGTCATTATTCTTTTATTGATTTAATTTTACCATGTTTCAGTCATAAATAGCTCGCTAAAGCGAGCTTATAAATGAATGAACTGTTTGTCCTCGTACTATTCTTGAATCATTATTTTTATGATCCTTTACCACATTTTGTAACAATTTAAAATATTCTGTTTACTAAAAAAAATATGACAAATATAGGTGATATTAAAAGAACTAGTAGATGTACAAATATTCAGTTTCTACAGGTTTAATTATCAAAGATTTCATGCATTCAGAATTTTATTTAAAGTTTGGTTTATGCAGGATTTTTGTTAATTCAAGGTTCGGTTTAGACAGGATTCATTGTATTATAATTATCTGTAAGTATTGATGTTGTTATTTTTTTCTCATAAATTGTAGAACAGTGTGTGATGATGATTTAAATGCTATCTCACGTAACTGTCCTGATTTAGAACAGTTAGATATACTTGGAACCAGACAAGTCAGTGAAGAGTCTGTTTTAAGGTGAGATTTAAAACTCAATAGTCGTTCAAAATAAATCATTTTAGTTTTAAGGGGATTAATAAATTGTTCAATATATCCTATTTTTTGTTATACCTGATTTCATTATAATTGGACTTGGTCTATTATAATATAAAAAAAACAAAACAGAACATAATGGTAGGCAGAATATTTTTATTGGCTTATACTCTATGTCGCAGAAACCAATTTTAGAAGATATGAAACTTAGTTTTTAGTTCACCTGGCCAAAGGCCATGTGAGCTTTTGCCATCAGGTTTCGGTCTGTCGTTAGCTTTTCACATTTTAATCTTCTCCTCAGAAACCACTGAGCCAATTTAGACCAAACTTTGCTGGAATGGTCCTTGGATGGCCCCCTTTCAAAATTGTGTCCGATAGCCACACCCTCCATCCAAGATGGCCGTCATTACTAAAAATAGAAATTTCTTCAAATGGCCAAAACTGCTCTATTTTAAGCCAGAATGTGCCCAAATTTAAACTGTATAAGCATAATGATGAGCTTTTTAACATATATTACGGGATTTTTTATGAACTTTGAACTTTTGCCAATTTTGACCGATTATGGAAATTTGGCATAAATAAGCAAAAAATCATTTAAAAATCTTCTTGTCAGAAACCACTTGGCCAATTTCAACCAAACTTTGTCTGAATGATCCTTAGATGGGCCCCTTTCAAAATTGTGTCCGTCAGCGCCGTCCTGTATCCAAGATGGCCGCCATTACTAAAAATAGAAATTTCTTCAAATGGCCAAAACTGCTCTATTTTAAGCCTGAATGTGCCCAAATTTTAACTGTATAAACATAATGATGAGCTTTTTAACATATATTACGGGATTTTTTATGAACTTTGAACTTTTGCCAATTTTGACCGATTATGCAAATTAAGCATAAATAAGCAAAAAATCATTTAAAAATCTTCTTGTCAGAAACCACTTGGCCATTTTCAACCAAACTTGACCTGAATGGTCCTTAGGTGATCGTGTCCATTTGTGCCGTTCTATATCCAAGATGGCCACCGTTACTAAAAATAGAAATTACATCAAATGGTCAAAACTGCTGTATTTGAAGCCATGATGGGCTCAAATTTGTAATGTATGAGAATAATTATGTGCTTTTTAGCTCACCTAGCCATAGGCCATATGAGCTTTTACCATCAGGTTTCGTTCGTCATCCATTGTCCGTCCGTTGTCGTCTGTCGTTAGCTTTTCACATTTTAATCTTTTCCTCAGAAAACACTGAGCCAATTTAAACCAAACTTTGGATGGCCCTCTTTCAAAGTTGTGTCTGGCAGCTCTGCCATCCATCCAAGATGGCCACCATTACTAAAAATAGAAATGTCTCCAAATGGTCAAAGCTGCTCAATGTTAAGCCAGAATGGGATCAAATTTGAACTGTATAAGCATAATGATGAGCTGTATCAATAAAGGTCCTAGGATCAATGGGGTCTGAGACCTATGGGTCCAAAGTCTTACATAGGATTCAATGGAAAAACACCTATCAACTGTTTTGTCAGAAACACTATTAGGCCAATTTGAATGAAACTTTGCTATAATGGTCCCCATTCAAAATTATATCCAACAGTTTCAGCTTGCTAGGGGAAAGGCCAACAAGGGGCCCAATAGGGTAAAATTGATTAAATATTTAAAAATCTTCAGAACCAATGAATCATGTCAGCGCAATGATATTTGGTGTAGGACACTGATAGATCATGAGGATTCAAAATTGTATCAATGAAGTCCTGGGGTCAATGGGGTCCAAAGCGTACATAGGATTCCATGGAAAAACACCTCTGTAAACTAACTCCCATCAGCTGTTGCCATCGCTTAGCATCTGTCATCTGTCCATCATCCACCCATGCATTGGTAAATAATACTATTCTCTAAAACCACACGGCCAATTTGAGCCAGGTGAGTGATTACTGGCTCTGGGGAGCCTCTAGTTTATATGCCCATTCCTCAATCTTTTGCATTGAACATCAAATACTATACTAAATGGTCAATGTTTTATATCTCCTTTGACACTTCGAATGAATAATTGCATCCTTGACTTTCTTTACCAAGATTTAACATTACTTTGTCACCATTTTTGTTTCTAACGGGACCCCGAGTTGTTCACCTCGCTTCCTTCATTTTACCTAAACATTTTTGACAGAAACTTTCCGTATATGTATAGGTATATCTAATGTTTGTTTGTGACTAATATTTAAGTTGTCTTACGTCTTCAGTCTGTGTTTCGCCTTCATTTTACCTACAGGTTGACATTAAGAATTCTCAAGACATCTGACTGTCTTGCCCAGGTTACACAACCACTAAAAACAATGGTCGAAAAGCCAATGTTAAATCTCCTATAATACATGAATAAAATACATTTCTATAAAGTGATTCAAGTAAAGGCTAAATAATTGTCTAATTTAATTCAATCTTTCAGATACAATACAACCTGGTAGGAAGTTTTCATTTCCCAATCAGCTGACTTTTGAAAGGTTTACATCTATAGTTATTATTCAATTGTGAAAACACACGTTTTATACAGAAAAATCTAAAATAGATGTAGAATAATATTCAGTGTATCTCCTTAATTAGATAAATATTTCTTGTTTCAGAGTCTTACAGTCCTGTCCTAAGATGACTATGTTTGACGTTTCATTTTGTTTCTCAATCGAACATGAAAAGGTTGATGAGTGGAGTAAACTGTTCCCTAACTGTAGTATAAAGAAAAGTTTCCAACAATAACTTTAGCATAATACAGTAGTCCCCCTCTTATACGACCACCCATTCTGCAGTGAAAAAAATGTCCTTATACGAGGCATGGTCTCTCTTGAGAGAGAGAATATTGTAGTATTCTACAATGTCAATGCCTCTAAAATTCAGTCTGATAAGAGGGATAGCCTTTGGTGGGAGGGGCCTTGTAAGAAGGGTAACCTTTGGTGTGAGTGGCCTTGTAAGAGAGGTAGCCTTTGGTGGGAGGGGCCTTGTAAAAGGGGTAGCCTTTGGTGGGAGGGGCCTTGTTAGAGGGGTAGCCTTGGGTGGGAGTGGCCTTGTAAGAAGGATAGCCTTTGGTGGGAGGGGCCTTGTTAGAGGGGTAGCCTTTGGTGGGATTGGCCTTGTAAGAAGGGTAGCCTTTGGTGGGAGGGGCCTTATAAGAGGGGTAGCCTTTGGTGGGGGGGCCTTGTAAGAAGGGTAGCCTTTGATGGGAGGGGCCTTGTAAGAGGGGTAGCCTTTGGTGGGAGGGGCCTTGTAACAGGGGTAGCCTTGGGTGGGAGTGGCCTTTTAAGAGGGGTAGCCTTTGGTGGGAGGAGCCTTGGATGGGAGTGGCCTTGTAAGAGGGGTAGCCTTTGGTGGGAGGGGCCTTGTAAAAAGGGTAGCCTTTGGTGGGAGGGGCCTTGTAAGAGGGGTAGCCTTGGGTGGGAGTGGCCTTGTAAGAGGGGTAGCCTTTGGTGGGAGGGGCCTTGTAAAAATGGTAGCCTTTGGTGGGAGGGGCCTTGTAAGAGGGGTAGCCTTTGGTGGGAGGGGCCTTGTAAGAGGGTAGCCTTTGGTGGGAGGGGCCTTGTAAGAAGGGTAGCCTTTGGTGGGAGGGGCCTTGTAAGAGGGATATCCTTTGGTGGGAGGGGCCTTGTAAGAGGGTAGCCTTTGGTGGAAGGGGCCTTGTAAGAAGGGTAGCCTTTGGTGGGAGGGGCCTTGTAAGAAGGGTAACCTTTGGTGTGAGTGGCCTTGTAAGAGGGGTGGTCTTTGTTGGGAGGGGCCTTGTAAGAGGGGTAGCCTTTGGTGGGAGTGGCCTTGTAAGAGTGGTAGCCTTTGGTGGGAGGGGCCTTGTAAGAGGGGTAGCCTTTGGTGGGAGGGGCCTTGTAAGGGTAGCCTTAGGTGGGAGGAGCCTTGTAAGAAGGGTAGCCTTTGGTGTGAGTGGCCTTGTAAGAGGGGTAGCCATTGGTGGGAGGGACCTTGTAACAGGGGTAGCCTTGGGTGGGAGTGGCCTTGTAAGAGGGGTAGCCATTGGTGGGAGGGGCCTTGTAACAGGGGTAGCCTTGGGTGTGAGTGGCCTTGTAAGAGGGGTGGTCTTTGTTGGGAGGGGCCTTGTAAGAGGGGTAGCCTTTGGTGGGAGTGGCCTTGTAAGAAGGGTAGCCATTGGTGGGAGGGGCCTTGTAAGAGGGGTAGCCTTTGGTGGGAGGGGCCTTGTAAGAGGGGTAGCCTTTGGTGGGAGGGGCCTTGTAAGAAGGGTAGCCTTTGGTGGGAGGGGCCTTGTAAGAAGGGTAGCCTTTGGTGTGAGTGGCCTTGTAAGAGGGGTAGCCATTGGTGGGAGGGGCCTTGTAACAGGGGTAGCCTTGGGTGGGAGTGGCCTTGTAAGAGGGGTAGCCTTGGGTGGGAGGGACCTTGTAAGAGGGTTAGCTTTTGGTGGGAGTGGCCTTGTAAGAAGGGGACTACTGTACATGTATATGTGATTCTTTCTAAGCTAGTCATATTGTTTTAGCATGACCCTTAATGTCATGATTGATTGATAGTTTGTTGTTTAACGTCAATCAACAAATATTTCATGCATATTCAGGATGTAAGCCAGTTTTATAATATATAAACTACACAAAAATGAGGATGGAGCAAGGACATTGGACTTCCACTGGAAAAGTGTAGAGAGTTGGATAGAGACGAAAAATGTAGCTGTTTGTAGTGGCTACACTTACGTGCAATATTATGTGTATCTCATTTCAATACATAAATTTGTTTTAATTATGATGGTCATCATGGTTGTGATCGTATGGTAGTTTTATCGAGTACACCTTGCAATGATCGGGATTCAAACTCACAACTTTAGTGATTACACAGATAGTTGTAAATCCAACTACCATATGATCACGACCACGACAGCCCCTCCATGTTGATGATGTAATTCATTGGTAAATAATGATGATAAAAAGGGTATAAAATAGTCTAAGATAATTTAGGAACAATTTGAAACATTTTCCTGTATAAATAACAATTTGGGACTATTATTAGCTCATCTTACTCAAAGGATCATGTGAGCTAATTCTATCACTTGACGTTTGTCATCATTTGTCCATCCATAAACTTTCATGCAAGTTGACATCTCTAAAATCACTTGGCTAATTTTAGTTAAACTTGGCTACAAGGGTCCTATGTTGGTTCTCTTTTAAAACTGTCAGACAGATCCACCAACCTTAAAATATGGGTGCCATTACTAAAGATAAAAATATCTATTTTTGACATTAATACTGAAACTACCAGTCCAATTTTTACCGAACTTGGCAAGAAGAGTCCTTGGATGGTACTCTTTCAAAAATGTATACGGCAGCCCAGCCTTCCATCAATGGCCTCTGTTACTAAAAATATAAATTTTCTTAAAATAGCCATGACTAATAAATTTCTGATTGTAATGAGCTAACGTTTGTATACTGTAGTAGGTTCATGGTAATGAATTGTTCTGGATTTTCTGAAGAATTTGTAATTTTGTTGATTTTTGACAAATATCCAAATTAAGCCTGATTTGATCGAAATTCATTTTGAAATCTTCTTCTTAGAATCCTCTTGGCTGGAATGACTCCTGGGTGGTTCTGTTTCAACTATTGCGTTTGGGAGTTCAATGTATAGAAAGTCTTTTTAAATGTTGCATTTTTACTTAAAATTTGTTATGAAAAGTAAGTTTAAACAGTGATGGTCAATAATTCCACCAATTAAAAAAAAAACAAAAAAAAACGAACATTCGCTGCTTATCTCACTGAACATAAACAAACACAACATGTTTGTCTTTTGTTTTCGTTTTTAGCTCACCTGACCCAAAGGGTCATGTGAGGTATTGCCATCACTTGGCGTCGTCGTCCGTCCATTAACTTTTCATATTTTAATCTACTCCTCTGAAACAACCGGACCAAATGGAACCAAACTTGGCAGAAAGCATCTATATAAGGTCCTCTATAAAGTTTCTTCATTTCGTCCCATTCCGCCAACAAATATGGCCGCCAAGGGCAATTCTTGTTTCTGATTGGCTAATGTTAAAAAAGTCTTCTCCTCTGAAACTGCTTGGCCAAATGGAACCAAACTTGGCAGGAAGCATCTATGTAAGATCCTCTATAAAAGTTCTTCATTTAATTCCATTCGGCCAACAAACATGGCCGCTGTTACTAAAAATAGAACATATGGTAAAATTGCACGTTTTTGGTAACAACTCAAAAACCGTTAATAATATCAGAAATCTGACAGGGTAAAAATGATCAGCACAGGAAGATCTAACTACCCTGAAATTTTGAAGAAAATCTGATTACCTATCTTGGAGTTGTTGCCCTTTTTTCGTCAAATTTTCAAAATTTTAATACTTTTCGTTTTTTATTTCAAAAACTATAAGAGATAGACGTTAAGTTTAAATAGTAAACATGTGCAGCATGTCAAGATCTACATGCCCTGCAATTTTGAAGTAAATCTGATTACCCGTCTAGGAGTTATTGCCCTTTTTTATATTTTATTTTTTTAATTTAAACATTTTTGTCTGATATTTCAAAAACTATTAGAAATAAAGGTTAAGTTTAAATTGCAAACATGTGCAGCATATTAAGATCTACCTACCCTGTAATTTTGAAGTTAATTTGAGTACCCAATTTGGAGTTATTGCCCTTTTTTTCGTCAAATTTTCAAAATGTTAATACCTTTTGTCCTTTATTTCAAAAACTATAAGAGATAGATGTTAAGTTTAAACAGCAAACATGTTCAGCATGTCAAGATCAACCTAGCCTACAATTTTAAAGTAAATCTGATTACCCATCTTGAAGTTATTGCCCTTTTTTCATCAAATTTTAAAAATGTTAATACTTTTCATCCTTTATTTCAAAAACTATAAGAGATAGATGTTGAGTGTAAACTGAAAACATGTTCAGCTTGTCAAGATCTACATGCCCTGCAATTTTGAAGTAAATCTGATTACCCGTCTAGGAGTTATTCCCCTTTTTTCATCATTTTTTTTTGCTCACCTGACCCATCACTTAGCGTCCGTCGTCCGTCCGTTAACTTTTTCATATTTTAATCTTCTCCTCTGAAACAACTTGGCCAAATGGAACCAAACTTGGCAGTAAGCATCTATGTAAGGTCCTCTATAAAGTTTCTCCATTTCGTTCCATTTGGCCTATAAACATGGCCGCTAAGAATAATTCTTTTTTCTGATTGGCTAATGTTAAAAAAATCTTCTCCTCTGAAACAGCTTGGCCAAATGGAGCCAAACTTGGCATAGATGGTCCCTGGGTGTGTCCCTTTTAAAATTGTGTCCGACAGCCCCACCCTCCATTCAAGATGGCTGCTGTTTTTTAAGGTAATGATTATCTCCCTTTGAAATTTGCTTCAGTATCATTCTTTTGTCAGGTGAGCGATACAGGCTCAGTGGGCTGAGCCTCTAGTTATATATTGTTTTTGTATTGTATCTGATTTTATCATAAAATGTTCTGTTCATGCATGAGATTTTTAATTCTTGTATGCCTTATATGTTTTATCAGCTCTTATTCATGTAATCATTGTGCACCGACCTCTTTTTCATGTAATCATTGTGCACCCGACCTCTTTGATAATATGAAAAAGATTTACAAAAAAATCACAGATCTTGCTGCTTTAGTCAGATCTTGTGGTTGTAGCCAGAGTTTGTGGGTTTTAGTCAAATTATGTTTGCTTTAGTCAAATCTTGGAAATAATTGTGATAAGTTAATGAAAGTATTTATTATTTTAAACAAATATTTATTTACTAATATAAAAATTTTAATTTTTTCTATATTTCTAGTAATAAATTTAGAGAATTGTTTTGATATTAATTTATTCCTGTTATAAGATGTAGACTTTTTATTAGCTCACCTGACCCAAAGGGTCATGTGAGCTATTCCCATCACTTGGCGTCCGTCGTCGTCGTTGGTCGTACGTCGTAAACTTTTTCAAAAATCTTCTCCTCTGAAAGTACTAGATCAATCGAAACCAAACTTGGTCTGAATCATTACTAGGGTGTCTAGTTTCAAAATTGTGTCCGGTGATGCCGTGCATCAACCAACATGGCCGCTGTTACAAAAAATAGAACATATGGTAAAATTGCAGGTTTTTGGTAATAACTCAAAACCCGTTAGTAATATCAAAAATCTGACCTTGGGTAAAAATGATCACCACATCAAGATCTACCTACCCTGCAATTTTGAAGTAAATCCCATTACTCATTTTGGAGTTATTTCCATTTTTTCATCAAATTTTCAAAATTTTAATACTTTTCGTCCTTTATTTCAAAAACTATAAAAGACAGATGGTAAGTTGAAACTGCAAACATGATCAGCATGTCAAGATCTACCTACCCTGCAATTTTGAAGTAAATTTGATTACCCATCTTGGAGTTATTGCCCTTTTTTCATCAATTTTTTTTTTCATTTTAATACTTTTCGTCTTATATTTCAAAAACTATTTAGAGATAGATGTTAAGTTTATTGCAAAAATGTGCAGCATATCAAGATCTACCTACCCTGCAATTTTGAAGTAAATCCCATTACCCATTTTGACCGATTATGCAAATTAGAAAAAAGGGGGGGATGAAATTAAAAAAAAATCTCCTCTGAAACTACTGATCCAATCTCAACCAAACTTTGCTGAAATGATCCTTAGGTGGTCCCCTTTCAAAATTGTGTCCGTCAGCGCCGTCCTATAACCATGATGGCCGCCATTACTAAAAATAAAAATTTCTTCAAATGGCCAAAACTGCTCTATTTTAAGCCAGAAAGTGCCCAAATTTGAACTGTATAAGCATAATGATGAACTTTTTAACATATATTACGGGATTTTTTATGAACTTTGAACTTTTACCGATTTTGACCGATTATGCAAATTAGAAAAAAGGGGGGATGAAATTTAAAAAAAATCTCCTCTGAAACTACTGAGCCAATCTCAACCAAACTTTGCTGAAATAATCCTTAGGTGGTCCTCTTTCAAAATTGTGTCCGTCAGCGCCGTCCTGTATCCAAGATGGCCGCCATTACTAAAAATAGAAATTTCTTCAAAGGCCAAAACTGCTCTATTTTAAGCCAGAAAGTGCCCAAATTTGAACTGTATAAGCATAATGATGAGCTTTTTAACATATATTACGGGATTTTTTTATGAACTTTGAACTTTTACCGATTTTGACCGATTATGCAAATTAGAAAAAAGGGGGGATGAAATTAAAAAAAATCTTCTCTGAAACTACTGAACCAATCTCAACCAAACTTTGCTGAAATAATCCTTAGGTGGTCCTCTTTCAAAATTGTGTCCGTCAGCGCCGTCCTGTATCCAAGATGGCCGCCATTACTAAAAATAGGAATTTCTTCAAAGGGCCAAAACTGCTCTGTTTTAAGCCAGAAAGTGCCCAAATTTGAACTGTATAAGCATAATGATGAGCTTTTTAACATATATATCGGGATTTTTTATGAACTTTGAACTTTTACCGATTTTGACCGATTATGCAAATTAGAAAAAAGGGGGGATGAAATTAAAAAAATCTTCTCCTCTGAAACTACTGAGCCAATCTCAACCAAACTTTGCAGAAATGATCCTTAGGTGGTCCCCTTTCAAAATTGTGTCCGTCAGCGCCGTCCTGTATCCAAGATGGCCGCCATTACTAAAAATAGAAATTTCTTCAAATGGCCAAAACTGCTCTATTTTAAGCCAGAAAGTGCCCAAATTTGAACTGTATAAGCATAATGATGAACTTTTTAACATATATTACGGGATTTTTTATGAACTTTGAACTTTTACCGATTTTGACCGATTATGCAAATTAGAAAAAAGGGGGGATGAAATTTAAAAAAAAATCTCCTCTGAAACTACTGAGCCAATCTCAACCAAACTTTGCTGAAATAATCCTTAGGTGGTCCTCTTTCAAAATTGTGTCCGTCAGCGCCGTCCTGTATCCAAGATGGCCGCCATTACTAAAAATAGAAATTTCTTCAAAGGCCAAAACTGCTCTATTTTAAGCCAGAAAGTGCCCAAATTTGAACTGTATAAGCATAATGATGAGCTTTTTAACATATATTACGGGATTTTTTTATGAACTTTGAACTTTTACCGATTTTGACCGATTATGCAAATTAGAAAAAAGGGGGGATGAAATTAAAAAAAATCTTCTCTGAAACTACTGAACCAATCTCAACCAAACTTTGCTGAAATAATCCTTAGGTGGTCCTCTTTCAAAATTGTGTCCGTCAGCGCCGTCCTGTATCCAAGATGGCCGCCATTACTAAAAATAGGAATTTCTTCAAAGGGCCAAAACTGCTCTGTTTTAAGCCAGAAAGTGCCCAAATTTGAACTGTATAAGCATAATGATGAGCTTTTTAACATATATATCGGGATTTTTTATGAACTTTGAACTTTTACCGATTTTGACCGATTATGCAAATTAGAAAAAAGGGGGGATGAAATTAAAAAAATCTTCTCCTCTGAAACTACTGAGCCAATCTCAACCAAACTTTGCAGAAATGATCCTTAGGTGGTCCCCTTTCAAAATTGTGTCCGTCAGCGCCGTCCTGTATCCAAGATGGCCGCCATTACTAAAAATAGAAATTTCTTCAAATGGCCAAAACTGCTCTATTTTAAGCCAGAAAGTGCCCAAATTTGAACTGTATAAGCATAATGATGAACTTTTTAACATATATTACGGGATTTTTTATGAACTTTGAACTTTTACCGATTTTGACCGATTATGCAAATTAGAAAAAAGGGGGGATGAAATTTAAAAAAAAATCTCCTCTGAAACTACTGAGCCAATCTCAACCAAACTTTGCTGAAATAATCCTTAGGTGGTCCTCTTTCAAAATTGTGTCCGTCAGCGCCGTCCTGTATCCAAGATGGCCGCCATTACTAAAAATAGAAATTTCTTCAAAGGCCAAAACTGCTCTATTTTAAGCCAGAAAGTGCCCAAATTTGAACTGTATAAGCATAATGATGAGCTTTTTAACATATATTACGGGATTTTTTTATGAACTTTGAACTTTTACCGATTTTGACCGATTATGCAAATTAGAAAAAAGGGGGGATGAAATTAAAAAAAATCTTCTCTGAAACTACTGAACCAATCTCAACCAAACTTTGCTGAAATAATCCTTAGGTGGTCCTCTTTCAAAATTGTGTCCGTCAGCGCCGTCCTGTATCCAAGATGGCCGCCATTACTAAAAATAGAAATTTCTTCAAAGGGCCAAAACTGCTCTGTTTTAAGCCAGAAAGTGCCCAAATTTGAACTGTATAAGCATAATGATGAGCTTTTTAACATATATATCGGGATTTTTTATGAACTTTGAACTTTTACCGATTTTGACCGATTATGCAAATTAGAAAAAAGGGGGGATGAAATTAAAAAAATCTTCTCCTCTGAAACTACTGAGCCAATCTCAACCAAACTTTGCAGAAATGATCCTTAGGTGGTCCCCTTTCAAAATTGTGTCCGTCAGCGCCGTCCTGTATCCAAGATGGCCGCCATTACTAAAAATAGAAATTTCTTCAAATGGCCAAAACTGCTCTATTTTATGCCAGAAAGTGCCCAAATTTGAACTGTATAAGCATAATGATGAGCTTTTTAACATATATTGCGGGAATTTTTATGAACTTTGAACTTTTACCGATTTTGACCGATTATGCAAATTAGAAAAAAGGGGGGATGAAATTAAAAAAATCTTCTCCTCTGAAACTACTGAGCCAATCTCAACCAAACTTTGCTGAAATGATCCTTAGGTGGTCCCCTTTCAAAAATGTGTCCGTCAGCGCCGTCCTGTATCCAAGATGGCCGCCATTACTAAAAAAAGAAATTTCTTCAAATGGCCAAAACTGCTCTATTTTAAGCCAGAAAGTGCCCAAATTTGAACTGTATAAGCATAATGATGAGCTTTTTAACATATATTACGGATTTTTAATGAACTTTGAACTTTTACCGATTTTGACCGATTATACAAATTAGAAAAAAGGGGGGATGAAATTAAAAAAATCTTCTCCTCTGAAACTACTGAGCCAATCTCAACCAAACTTTGCTGAAATGATCCTTAGGTGGTCCCCTTTCAAAATTGTGTCCGTCAGCGCCGTCCTGTATCCAAGATGGACGCCATTACTAAAAATAGAAATTTCTTTAAATGGCCAAAACTGCTCTATTTTAAGCCAGAAAGTGCCCAAATTTGAACTGTATAAGCATAATGATGAGCTTTTTAACATATATTACGGGAATTTTTATGAACTTTGAACTTTTACCGATTTTGACCGATTATGCAAATTAGAAAAAAGGGGGGATGAAATTAAAAAAATCTTCTCTGAAACTACTGAGCCAATCTCAACCAAACTTTGCTGAAATAATCCTTAGGTGGTCCTCTTTCAAAATTGTGTCCGTCAGCGCCGTCCTGTATCCAAGATGGCCGCCATTACTAAAAATAGAAATTTCTTCAAATGGCCAAAACTGCTCTATTTTAAGCCATAAAGTGCCCAAATTTGAACTGTATAAGCATAATGATGAGCTTTTTAACATATATTACGGGATTTGTTATGAACTTTGAACTTTTACCGATTTTGACCGATTATGCAAATTAGAAAAAAGGGGGGATGAAATTTTAAAAAAATCTTCTCCTCTGAAACTACTGAGCCAATCTCAACCAAACTTTGCTGAAATGATCCTTAGGTGGTCCTCTTTCAAAATTGTGTCCGTCAGCGCCGTCCTGTATCCAAGATGGCCGCCATTACTAAAAATAGAAATTTCTTCAAAGGGCCAAAACTGCTCTATTTTAAGCCAGAAAGTGCCCAAATTTGAACTGTATAAGCATAATGATGAGCTTTTTAACATATATTGCGGGAATTTTTATGAACTTTGAACTTTTACCGATTTTGACCGATTATGCAAATTAGAAAAAAGGGGGGATGAAATTAAAAAAATCTTCTCCTCTGAAACTACTGAGCCAATCTCAACCAAACTTTGCTGAAATGATCCTTAGGTGGTCCCCTTTCAAAATTGTGTCCGTCAGCGCCGTCCTGTATCCAAGATGGCCGCCATTACTAAAAATAGAAATTTCTTTAAATGGCCAAAACTGCTCTATTTTAAGCCAGAAAGTGCCCAAATTTGAACTGTATAAGCATAATGATGAGCTTTTTAACATATATTACGGGAATTTTTATGAACTTTGAACTTTTACCGATTTTGACCGATTATGCAAATTAGAAAAAAGGGGGAATGAAATTAAAAAAAATCTTCTCTGAAACTACTGAGCCAATCTCAACCAAACTTTGCTGAAATAATCCTTAGGTGGTCCTCTTTCAAAATTGTGTCCGTCAGCGCCGTCCTGTATCCAAGATGGCCGCCATTACTAAAAATAGAAATTTCTTCAAATGGCCAAAACTGCTCTATTTTAAGCCAGAAAGTGCCCAAATTTGAACTGTATAAGCATAATGATGAGCTTTTTAACATATATTACGGGATTTGTTATGAACTTTGAACTTTTACCGATTTTGACCGATTATGCAAATTAGAAAAAAGGGGATGAAATTTAAAAAAAATCTTCTCCTCTGAAACTACTGAGCCAATCTCAACCAAACTTTGCTGAAATGATCCTTAGGTGGTCCTCTTTCAAAATTGTGTCCGTCAGCGCCGTCCTGTATCCAAGATGGCCGCCATTACTAAAAATAGAAATTTCTTCAAATGGCCAAAACTGCTCTATTTTAAGCCAGAAAGTGCCCAAATTTGAACTGTATAAGCATAATGATGAGCTTTTTAACATATATTACGGGATTTTTTATGAACTTTGAACTTTTACCGATTTTGACCGATTATGCAAATTAGAAAAAAGGGGGGATGAAATTTAAAAAAATCTTCTCCTCTGAAACTACTGAGCCAATCTCAACCAAACTTTGCAGAAATGATCCTTAGGTGGTCCCCTTTCAAAATTGTGTCCGTCAGCGCCGCCATTACTAAAAATAGAAATTTCTTCAAATGGCCAAAACTGCTCTATTTTAAGCCAGAAAGTGCCCAAATTTGAACTGTATAAGCATAATGATGAGCTTTTTATCATATATTACCGGATTTTTTATGAACTTTGAACTTCTACCGATTTTGACCGATTATGCAAATTAGAAAAAAGGGAGTATGAAATTTAAAAAAATCTTCTCCTCTGAAACTACTGAGCCAATCTCAACCAAACTTTGCTGAAATGATCCTTAGGTGGTCCCCTTTCAAAATTGTGTCCGTCAGCGCCGTCCTGTATCCAAGATGGCCGCCATTACTAAAAATAGAAATTTCTTCAAATGGCCAAAACTGCTCTATTTTAAGCCAGAAAGTGCCCAAATTTGAACTGTATAAGCATAATGATGAACTTTTTAACATATATTACGGGAATTTTTATGAACTTTGAACTTTGACCGATTATGCAAATTAGAAAAAAGGGGGGGATGAAATTAAAAAAAATCTTCTCCTCTGAAACTACTGAGCCAATCTCAACCAAACTTTGCTGAAATAATCCTTAGGTGGTCCTCTTTCAAAATTGTGTCCGTCAGCGCCGTCCTGTATCCAAGATGGCCGCCATTACTAAAAATAGGAATTTCTTCAAATGGCCAAAACTGCTCTATTTTAAGCCAGAAAGTGCCCAAATTTGAACTGTATAAGCATAATGATGCGCTTTTTAACATATATTACCGGATTTGTTATGAACTTTGAACTTTTACCGATTTTGACCGATTATGCAAATTAGAAAAAAGGGGGGATGAAATTTAAAAAAAATCTTCTCCTCTGAAACTACTGAGCCAATCTCAACCAAACTTTGCTGAAATGATCCTTAGGTAGTCCTCTTTCAAAATTGTGTCCGTCAGCGTCGTCCTGTATCCAAGATGGCCGCCATTACTAAAAATAGAAATTTCTTCAAAGGGCCAAAACTGCTCTATTTTAAGCCAGAAAGTGCCCAAATTTGAACTGTATAAGCATAATGATGAGCTTTTTAACATATATTACGGGATTTTTTATGAACTTTGAACTTTTACCGATTTTGACCGATTATGCAAATTAGAAAAAAGGGAGGATGAAATTTAAAAAAATCTTCTCCTCTGAAACTACTGAGCCAATCTCAACCAAACTTTGCTGAAATGATCCTTTGGTGGTCCTCTTTCAAAAATGTGTCCGTCAGCGCCGTCCTGTATCCAAGATCGCCGCCATTACTAAAAATAGAAATTTCTTCAAATGGCCAAAACTGCTCTATTTTAAGCCAGAAAGTGCCCAAATTTGAACTGTATAAGCATAATGATGAGCTTTTTAACATATATTACGGGAATTTTTATGAACTTTGAACTTTTACCGATTTTGATCGATTATGCAAATTAGAAAAAAGGGGGATGAAATTTAAAAAAATCTTCTCCTCTGAAACTACTCAGCCAATCTCAACCAAACTTTGCTGAAATGATCCTTAGGTGGTCCCCTTTCAAAATTGTGTCCGTCAGCGCCGTCCTGTATCCAAGATGGCCGCCATTACTAAAAATAGAAATTTCTTTAAATGGCCAAAACTGCTCTATTTTAAGCCAGAAAGTGCCCAAATTTGAACTGTATAAGCATAATGATGAGCTTTTTAACATATATTACGGGAATTTTTATGAACTTTGAACTTTTACCGATTTTGACCGATTATGCAAATTAGAAAAAAGGGGGAATGAAATTAAAAAAAATCTTCTCTGAAACTACTGAGCCAATCTCAACCAAACTTTGCTGAAATAATCCTTAGGTGGTCCTCTTTCAAAATTGTGTCCGTCAGCGCCGTCCTGTATCCAAGATGGCCGCCATTACTAAAAATAGAAATTTCTTCAAATGGCCAAAACTGCTCTATTTTAAGCCAGAAAGTGCCCAAATTTGAACTGTATAAGCATAATGATGAGCTTTTTAACATATATTACGGGATTTGTTATGAACTTTGAACTTTTACCGATTTTGACCGATTATGCAAATTAGAAAAAAGGGGGGATGAAATTTTAAAAAAATCTTCTCCTCTGAAACTACTGAGCCAATCTCAACCAAACTTTGCTGAAATGATCCTTAGGTGGTCCTCTTTCAAAATTGTGTCCGTCAGCGCCGTCCTGTATCCAAGATGGCCGCCATTACTAAAAATAGAAATTTCTTCAAATGGCCAAAACTGCTCTATTTTAAGCCAGAAAGTGCCCAAATTTGAACTGTATAAGCATAATGATGAGCTTTTTAACATATATTACGGGATTTTTTATGAACTTTGAACTTTTACCGATTTTGACCGATTATGCAAATTAGAAAAAAGGGGGGATGAAATTTAAAAAAATCTTCTCCTCTGAAACTACTGAGCCAATCTCAACCAAACTTTGCTGAAATGATCCTTAGGTGGTCCCCTTTCAAAATTGTGTCCGTCAGCGCCGCCATTACTAAAAATAGAAATTTCTTCAAATGGCCAAAACTGCTCTATTTTAAGCCAGAAAGTGCCCAAATTTGAACTGTATAAGCATAATGATGAGCTTTTTATCATATATTACCGGATTTTTTATGAACTTTGAACTTTTACCGATTTTGACCGATTATGCAAATTAGAAAAAAGGGAGTATGAAATTTAAAAAAATCTTCTCCTCTGAAACTACTGAGCCAATCTCAACCAAACTTTGCTGAAATGATCCTTAGGTGGTCCCCTTTCAAAATTGTGTCCGTCAGCGCCGTCCTGTATCCAAGATGGCCGCCATTACTAAAAATAGAAATTTCTTCAAATGGCCAAAACTGCTCTATTTTAAGCCAGAAAGTGCCCAAATTTGAACTGTATAAGCATAATGATGAACTTTTTAACATATATTACGGGAATTTTTATGAACTTTGAACTTTGACCGAGTATGCAAATTAGAAAAAAGGGGGGGATGAAATTAAAAAAAATCTTCTCCTCTGAAACTACTGAGCCAATCTCAACCAAACTTTGCTGAAATAATCCTTAGGTGGTCCTCTTTCAAAATTGTGTCCGTCAGCGCCGTCCTGTATCCAAGATGGCCGCCATTACTAAAAATAGGAATTTCTTCAAATGGCCAAAACTGCTCTATTTTAAGCCAGAAAGTGCCCAAATTTGAACTGTATAAGCATAATGATGCGCTTTTTAACATATATTACCGGATTTGTTATGAACTTTGAACTTTTACCGATTTTGACCGATTATGCAAATTAGAAAAAAGGGGGGATGAAATTTAAAAAAAATCTTCTCCTCTGAAACTACTGAGCCAATCTCAACCAAACTTTGCTGAAATGATCCTTAGGTAGTCCTCTTTCAAAATTGTGTCCGTCAGCGCCGTCCTGTATCCAAGATGGCCGCCATTACTAAAAATAGAAATTTCTTCAAATGGCCAAAACTGCTCTATTTTAAGCCAGAAAGTGCCCAAATTTGAACTGTATAAGCATAATGATGAGCTTTTTAACATATATTACGGGATTTTTTATGAACTTTGAACTTTTACCGATTTTGACCGATTATGCAAATTAGAAAAAAGGGAGGATGAAATTTAAAAAAATCTTCTCCTCTGAAACTACTGAGCCAATCTCAACCAAACTTTGCTGAAATGATCCTTAGGTGGTCCTCTTTCAAAAATGTGTCCGTCAGCGCCGTCCTGTATCCAAGATGGCCGCCATTACTAAAAATAGAAATTTCTTCAAATGGCCAAAACTGCTCTATTTTAAGCCAGAAAGTGCCCAAATTTGAACTGTATAAGCATAATGATGAGCTTTTTAACATATATTACGGGAATTTTTATGAACTTTGAACTTTTACCGATTTTGATCGATTATGCAAATTAGAAAAAAGGGGGATGAAATTTAAAAAAATCTTCTCCTCTGAAACTACTGAGCCAATCTCAACCAAACTTTGCTGAAATGATCCTTAGGTGGTCCCCTTTCAAAATTGTGTCCGTCAGCGCCGCCATTACTAAAAATAGAAATTTCTTCAAATGGCCAAAACTGCTCTATTTTAAGCCAGAAAGTGCCCAAATTTGAACTGTATAAGCATAATGATGAGCTTTTTATCATATATTACCGGATTTTTTATGAACTTTGAACTTTTACCGATTTTGACCGATTATGCAAATTAGAAAAAAGGGAGTATGAAATTTAAAAAAATCTTCTCCTCTGAAACTACTGAGCCAATCTCAACCAAACTTTGCTGAAATGATCCTTAGGTGGTCCCCTTTCAAAATTGTGTCCGTCAGCGCCGTCCTGTATCCAAGATGGCCGCCATTACTAAAAATAGAAATTTCTTCAAAGGGCCAAAACTGCTCTATTTTAAGCCAGAAAGTGCCCAAATTTGAACTGTATAAGCATAATGATGAGCTTTTTAACATATATTGCGGGAATTTTTATGAACTTTGAACTTTTACCGATTTTGACCGATTATGCAAATTAGAAAAAAGGGGGAATGAAATTAAAAAAAATCTTCTCTGAAACTACTGAGCCAATCTCAACCAAACTTTGATGAAATAATCCTTAGGTGGTCCTCTTTCAAAATTGTGTCCGTCAGCGCCGTCCTGTATCCAAGATGGCCGTCATTACTAAAAATAGAAATTTCTTCAAATGGCCAAAACTGCTCTATTTTAAGCCAGAAAGTGCCCAAATTTGAACTGTATAAGCATAATGAAGAGCTTTTTAACATATATTACGGGATTTGTTATGAACTTTGAACTTTTACCGATTTTGACCGATTATGCAAATTAGAAAAAAGGGGGGATGAAATTTAAAAAAAATCTTCTCCTCTGAAACTACTGAGCCAATCTCAACCAAACTTTGCTGAAATGATCCTTAGGTGGTCCTCTTTCAAAATTGTGTCCGTCAGCGCCGTCCTGTATCCAAGATGGCCGCCATTACTAAAAATAGAAATTTCTTCAAATGGCCAAAACTGCTCTATTTTAAGCCAGAAAGTGCCCAAATTTGAACTGTATAAGCATAATGATGAGCTTTTTAACATATATTACGGGATTTTTTATGAACTTTGAACTTTTACCGATTTTGACCGATTATGCAAATTAGAAAAAAGGGGGGATGAAATTTAAAAAAATCTTCTCCTCTGAAACTACTGAGCCAATCTCAACCAAACTTTGCTGAAATGATCCTTAGGTGGCCCCCTTTCAAAATTGTGTCCGTCAGCGCCGCCATTACTAAAAATAGAAATTTCTTCAAATGGCCAAAACTGCTCTATTTTAAGCCAGAAAGTGCCCAAATTTGAACTGTATAAGCATAATGATGAGCTTTTTATCATATATTACCGGATTTTTTATGAACTTTGAACTTTTACCGATTTTGACCGATTATGCAAATTAGAAAAAAGGGAGTATGAAATTTAAAAAAATCTTCTCCTCTGAAACTACTGAGCCAATCTCAACCAAACTTTGCTGAAATGATCCTTAGGTGGTCCCCTTTCAAAATTGTGTCCGTCAGCGCCGTCCTGTATCCAAGATGGCCGCCATTACTAAAAATAGAAATTTCTTCAAATGGCCAAAACTGCTCTATTTTAAGCCAGAAAGTGCCCAAATTTGAACTGTATAAGCATAATGATGAACTTTTTAACATATATTACGGGAATTTTTATGAACTTTGAACTTTGACCGATTATGCAAATTAGAAAAAAGGGGGGATGAAATTAAAAAAAATCTTCTCCTCTGAAACTACTGAGCCAATCTCAACCAAACTTTGCTGAAATGATCCTTAGGTGGTCCTCTTTCAAAAATGTGTCCGTCAGCGCCGTCCTGTATCCAAGATGGCCGCCATTACTAAAAATAGAAATTTCTTCAAATGGCCAAAACTGCTCTATTTTAAGCCAGAAAGTGCCCAAATTTGAACTGTATAAGCATAATGATGAGCTTTTTAACATATATTACGGGAATTTTTATGAACTTTGAACTTTTACCGATTTTGATCGATTATGCAAATTAGAAAAAAGGGGGATGAAATTTAAAAAAATCTTCTCCTCTGAAACTACTGAGCCAATCTCAACCAAACTTTGCTGAAATGATCCTTAGGTGGTCCCCTTTCAAAATTGTGTCCGTCAGCGCCGCCATTACTAAAAATAGAAATTTCTTCAAATGGCCAAAACTGCTCTATTTTAAGCCAGAAAGTGCCCAAATTTGAACTGTATAAGCATAATGATGAGCTTTTTATCATATATTACCGGATTTTTTATGAACTTTGAACTTTTACCGATTTTGACCGATTATGCAAATTAGAAAAAAGGGAGTATGAAATTTAAAAAAATCTTCTCCTCTGAAACTACTGAGCCAATCTCAACCAAACTTTGCTGAAATGATCCTTAGGTGGTCCCCTTTCAAAATTGTGTCCGTCAGCGCCGTCCTGTATCCAAGATGGCCGCCATTACTAAAAATAGAAATTTCTTCAAATGGCCAAAACTGCTCTATTTTAAGCCAGAAAGTGCCCAAATTTGAACTGTATAAGCATAATGATGAACTTTTTAACATATATTACGGGAATTTTTATGAACTTTGAACTTTTACCGATTTTGACCGATTATGCAAATTAGAAAAAAGGGGGAATGAAATTAAAAAAAATCTTCTCTGAAACTGCTGAGCCAATCTCAACCAAACTTTGCTGAAATAATCCTTAGGTGGTCCTCTTTCAAAATTGTGTCCGTCAGCGCCGTCCTGTATCCAAGATGGCCGCCATTACTAAAAATAGAAATTTCTTCAAATGGCCAAAACTGCTCTATTTTAAGCCAGAAAGTGCCCAAATTTGAACTGTATAAGCATAATGATGAGCTTTTTAACATATATTACGGGATTTGTTATGAACTTTGAACTTTTACCGATTTTGACCGATTATGCAAATTAGAAAAAAGGGGGGATGAAATTAAAAAAAAATCTTCTCCTCTGAAACTACTGAGCCAATCTCAACCAAACTTTGCTGAAATGATCCTTAGGTGGTCCTCTTTCAAAATTGTGTCCGTCAGCGCCGTCCTGTATCCAAGATGGCCGCCATTACTAAAAATAGAAATTTCTTCAAATGGCCAAAACTGCTCTATTTTAAGCCAGAAAGTGCCCAAATTTGAACTGTATAAGCATAATGATGAGCTTTTTAACATATATTACGGGATTTTTTATGAACTTTGAACTTTTACCGATTTTGACCGATTATGCAAATTAGAAAAAAGGGGGGATGAAATTTAAAAAAATCTTCTCCTCTGAAACTACTGAGCCAATCTCAACCAAACTTTGCTGAAATGATCCTTAGGTGGTCCCCTTTCAAAATTGTGTCCGTCAGCGCCGTCCTGTATCTAAGATGGCCGCCATTACTAAAAAAATAGAAATTTCTTCAAATGGCCAAAACTGCTCTATTTTAAGCCAGAAAGTGCCCAAATTTGAACTGTATAAGCATAATGATGAGCTTTTTAACATATATTACGGGATTTTTTATGAACTTTGAACTTTTACCGATTTTGACCGATTATGCAAATTAGAAAAAGGGGGGATGAAATTTAAAAAAATCTTCTCCTCTGAAACTACTGAGCCAATCTCAACCAAACTTTGCTGAAATGATCCTTAGGTGGTCCTCTTTCAAAAATGTGTCCTTCAGCGCCGTCCTGTATCCAAGATGGCCGCCATTACTAAAAATAGAAATTTCTTCAAATGGCCAAAACTGCTCTATTTTAAGCCAGAAAGTGCCCAAATTTGAACTGTATAAGCATAATGATGAGCTTTTTAACATATATAACGGGAATTTTTATGAACTTTGAACTTTTACCGATTTTGATCGATTATGCAAATTAGAAAAAAGGGGGATGCAATTTAAAAAAATCTTCTCCTCTGAAACTACTGAGCCAATCTCAACCAAACTTTGCTGAAATGATCCTTAGGTGGTCCCCTTTCAAAATTGTGTCCGTCAGCGCCGCCATTACTAAAAATAGAAATTTCTTCAAATGGCCAAAACTGCTCTATTTTAAGCCAGAAAGTGCCCAAATTTGAACTGTATAAGCATAATGATGAGCTTTTTATCATATATTACCGGATTTTTTATGAACTTTGAACTTTTACCGATTTTGACCGATTATGCAAATTAGAAAAAAGGGAGTATGAAATTTAAAAAAATCTTCTCCTCTGAAACTACTGAGCCAATCTCAACCAAACTTTGCTGAAATGATCCTTAGGTGGTCCCCTTTCAAAATTGTGTCCGTCAGCGCCGTCCTGTATCCAAGATGGCCGCCATTACTAAAAATAGAAATTTCTTCAAATGGCCAAAACTGCTCTATTTTAAGCCAGAAAGTGCCCAAATTTGAACTGTATAAGCATAATGATGAGCTTTTTAACATATATTACGGGATTTTTTATGAACTTTGAACTTTTACCGATTTTGACCGATTATGCAAATTAGAAAAAAGGGGGAATGAAATTTAAAAAAATCTTCTCCTCTGAAACTACTGAGCCAATCTCAACCAAACTTTGCTGAAATGATCCTTAGGTGGTCCTCTTTCAAAAATGTGTCCGTCAGCGCCGTCCTGTATCCAAGATGGCCGCCATTACTAAAAATAGAAATTTCTTCAAATGGCCAAAACTGCTCTATTTTAAGCCAGAAAGTGCCCAAATTTGAACTGTATAAGCATAATGATGAGCTTTTTAACATATATTACGGGAATTTTTATGAACTTTGAACTTTTACCGATTTTGACCGATTATGCAAATTAGAAAAAAGGGGGATGAAATTTAAAAAAATCTTCTCCTCTGAAACTACTGAGCCAATCTCAACCAAACTTTGCTGAAATGATCCTTAGGTGGTCCCCTTTCAAAATTGTGTCCGTCAGCGCCGCCATTACTAAAAATAGAAATTTCTTCAAATGGCCAAAACTGCTCTATTTTAAGCCAGAAAGTGCCCAAATTTGAACTGTATAAGCATAATGATGAGCTTTTTATCATATATTACCGGATTTTTTATGAACTTTGAACTTTTACCGATTTTGACCGATTATGCAAATTAGAAAAAAGGGAGTATGAAATTTAAAAAAATCTTCTCCTCTGAAACTACTGAGCCAATCTCAACCAAACTTTGCTGAAATGATCCTTAGGTGGTCCCCTTTCAAAATTGTGTCCGTCAGCGCCGTCCTGTATCCAAGATGGCCGCCATAACTAAAAATAGAAATTTCTTCAAATGGCCAAAACTGCTCTATTTTAAGCCAGAAAGTGCCCAAATTTGAACTGTATAAGCATAATGATGAACTTTTTAACATATATTACGGGAATTTTTATGAACTTTGAACTTTGACCGATTATGCAAATTAGAAAAAAGGGGGGGATGAAATTAAAAAAAATCTTCTCCTCTGAAACTACTGAGCCAATCTCAACCAAACTTTGCTGAAATAATCCTTAGGTGGTCCTCTTTCAAAATTGTGTCTGTCAGCGCCGTCCTGTATCCAAGATGGCCGCCATTACTAAAAATAGGAATTTCTTCAAATGGCCAAAACTGCTCTATTTTAAGCCAGAAAGTGCCCAAATTTGAACTGTATAAGCATAATGATGCGCTTTTTAACATATATTACGGGATTTGTTATGAACTTTGAACTTTTACCGATTTTGACCGATTATGCAAATTAGAAAAAAGGGGGGATGAAATTTAAAAAAAATCTTCTCCTCTGAAACTACTGAGCCAATCTCAACCAAACTTTGCTGAAATGATCCTTAGGTGGTCCTCTTTCAAAATTGTGTCCGTCAGCGCCGTCCTGTATCCAAGATGGCCGCCATTACTAAAAATAGAAATTTCTTCAAATGGCCAAAACTGCTCTATTTTAAGCCAGAAAGTGCCCAAATTTGAACTGTATAAGCATAATGATGAGCTTTTTATCATATATTACCGGATTTTTTATGAACTTTGAACTTTTACCGATTTTGACCGATTATGCAAATTAGAAAAAAGGGAGTATGAAATTTAAAAAAATCTTCTCCTCTGAAACTACTGAGCCAATCTCAACCAAACTTTGCTGAAATGATCCTTAGGTGGTCCCCTTTCAAAATTGTGTCCGTCAGCGCCGTCCTGTATCCAAGATGGCCGCCATTACTAAAAATAGAAATTTCTTCAAATGGCCAAAACTGCTCTATTTTAAGCCAGAAAGTGCCCAAATTTGAACTGTATAAGCATAATGATGAACTTTTTAACATATATTACGGGAATTTTTATGAACTTTGAACTTTTACCGATTTTGACCGATTATGCAAATTAGAAAAAAGGGGGGATGAAATTTAAAAAAAATCTTCTCCTCTGAAACTACTGAGCCAATCTCAACCAAACTTTGCTGAAATGATCCTTAGGTGGTCCTCTTTCAAAATTGTGTCCGTCAGCGCCGTCCTGTATCCAAGATGGCCGCCATTACTAAAAATAGAAATTTCTTCAAATGGCCAAAACTGCTCTATTTTAAGCCAGAAAGTGCCCAAATTTGAACTGTATAAGCATAATGATGAGCTTTTTAACATATATTACGGGATTTTTTATGAACTTTGAACTTTTACCGATTTTGACCGATTATGCAAATTAGAAAAAAGGGGGGATGAAATTTAAAAAAATCTTCTCCTCTGAAACTACTGAGCCAATCTCAACCAAACTTTGCTGAAATGATCCTTAGGTGGTCCTCTTTCAAAAATGTGTCCGTCAGCGCCGTCCTGTATCCAAGATGGCCGCCATTACTAAAAATAGAAATTTCTTCAAATGGCCAAAACTGCTCTATTTTAAGCCAGAAAGTGCCCAAATTTGAACTGTATAAGCATAATGATGAGCTTTTTAACATATATTACGGGAATTTTTATGAACTTTGAACTTTTACCGATTTTGACCGATTATGCAAATTAGAAAAAAGGGGGATGAAATTTAAAAAAATCTTCTCCTCTGAAACTACTGAGCCAATCTCAACCAAACTTTGCTGAAATGATCCTTAGGTGGTCCCCTTTCAAAATTGTGTCCGTCAGCGCCGCCATTACTAAAAATAGAAATTTCTTCAAATGGCCAAAACTGCTCTATTTTAAGCCAGAAAGTGCCCAAATTTGAACTGTATAAGCATAATGATGAGCTTTTTATCATATATTACCGGATTTTTTATGAACTTTGAACTTTTACCGATTTTGACCGATTATGCAAATTAGAAAAAAGGGAGTATGAAATTTAAAAAAATCTTCTCCTCTGAAACTACTGAGCCAATCTCAACCAAACTTTGCTGAAATGATCCTTAGG
Source organism: Bathymodiolus brooksi (assembly GCA_963680875.1). Lineage (NCBI taxonomy): Eukaryota > Metazoa > Mollusca > Bivalvia > Mytilida > Modiolidae > Bathymodiolus > Bathymodiolus brooksi. The sequence goes on along the minus strand of OY804587.1, from coordinate 2,427,930 downwards.
TGGTCCCCTTTCAAAATTGTGTCCGTCAGCGCCGTCCTGTATCCAAGATGGCCGCCATAACTAAAAATAGAAATTTCTTCAAATGGCCAAAACTGCTCTATTTTAAGCCAGAAAGTGCCCAAATTTGAACTGTATAAGCATAATGATGAACTTTTTAACATATATTACGGGAATTTTTATGAACTTTGAACTTTGACCGATTATGCAAATTAGAAAAAAGGGGGGGATGAAATTAAAAAAAATCTTCTCCTCTGAAACTACTGAGCCAATCTCAACCAAACTTTGCTGAAATAATCCTTAGGTGGTCCTCTTTCAAAATTGTGTCTGTCAGCGCCGTCCTGTATCCAAGATGGCCGCCATTACTAAAAATAGGAATTTCTTCAAATGGCCAAAACTGCTCTATTTTAAGCCAGAAAGTGCCCAAATTTGAACTGTATAAGCATAATGATGCGCTTTTTAACATATATTACGGGATTTGTTATGAACTTTGAACTTTTACCGATTTTGACCGATTATGCAAATTAGAAAAAAGGGGGGATGAAATTTAAAAAAAATCTTCTCCTCTGAAACTACTGAGCCAATCTCAACCAAACTTTGCTGAAATGATCCTTAGGTGGTCCTCTTTCAAAATTGTGTCCGTCAGCGCCGTCCTGTATCCAAGATGGCCGCCATTACTAAAAATAGAAATTTCTTCAAATGGCCAAAACTGCTCTATTTTAAGCCAGAAAGTGCCCAAATTTGAACTGTATAAGCATAATGATGAACTTTTTAACATATATTACGCGATTTTTTATGAACTTTGAACTTTTACCGATTTTGACCGATTATGCAAATTAGAAAAAAGGGGGGATGAAATTTAAAAAAATCTTCTCTGAAACTACTGAGCCAATCTCAACCAAACTTTGCTGAAATGATCCTTAGGTGGTCCTCTTTCAAAAATGTGTCCGTCAGCGCCGTCCTGTATCCAAGATGGCCGCCATTACTAAAAATAGAAATTTCTTCAAATGGCCAAAACTGCTCTATTTTAAGCCAGAAAGTGCCCAAATTTGAACTGTATAAGCATAATGATGCGCTTTTTAACATATATTACGGGATTTGTTATGAACTTTGAACTTTTACCGATTTTGACCGATTATGCAAATTAGAAAAAAGGGGGGATGAAATTTAAAAAAAATCTTCTCCTCTGAAACTACTGAGCCAATCTCAACCAAACTTTGCTGAAATGATCCTTAGGTGGTCCTCTTTCAAAATTGTGTCCGTCAGCGCCGTCCTGTATCCAAGATGGCCGCCATTACTAAAAATAGAAATTTCTTCAAATGGCCAAAACTGCTCTATTTTAAGCCAGAAAGTGCCCAAATTTGAACTGTATAAGCATAATGATGAGCTTTTTAACATATATTACGGGATTTTTTATGAACTTTGAACTTTTACCGATTTTGACCGATTATGCAAATTAGAAAAAAGGGGGGATGAAATTTAAAAAAATCTTCTCTGAAACTACTGAGCCAATCTCAACCAAACTTTGCTGAAATGATCCTTAGGTGGTCCTCTTTCAAAAATGTGTCCGTCAGCGCCGTCCTGTATCCAAGATGGCCGCCATTACTAAAAATAGAAATTTCTTCAAATGGCCAAAACTGCTCTATTTTAAGCCAGAAAGTGCCCAAATTTGAACTGTATAAGCATAATGATGAGCTTTTTAACATATATTACGGGAATTTTTATGAACTTTGAACTTTTACCGATTTTGATCGATTATGCAAATTAGAAAAAAGGGGGATGAAATTTAAAAAAATCTTCTCCTCTGAAACTACTGAGCCAATCTCAACCAAACTTTGCTGAAATGATCCTTAGGTGGTCCCCTTTCAAAATTGTGTCCGTCAGCGCCGCCATTACTAAAAATAGAAATTTCTTCAAATGGCCAAAACTGCTCTATTTTAAGCCAGAAAGTGCCCAAATTTGAACTGTATAAGCATAATGATGAGCTTTTTATCATATATTACCGGATTTTTTATGAACTTTGAACTTTTACCGATTTTGACCGATTATGCAAATTAGAAAAAAGGGAGTATGAAATTTAAAAAAATCTTCTCCTCTGAAACTACTGAGCCAATCTCAACCAAACTTTGCTGAAATGATCCTTAGGTGGTCCCCTTTCAAAATTGTGTCCGTCAGCGCCGTCCTGTATCCAAGATGGCCGCCATTACTAAAAATAGAAATTTCTTCAAATGGCCAAAACTGCTCTATTTTAAGCCAGAAAGTGCCCAAATTTGAACTGTATAAGCATAATGATGAACTTTTTAACATATATTACGGGAATTTTTATGAACTTTGAACTTTTACCGATTTTGACCGATTATGCAAATTAGAAAAAAGGGGGGATGAAATTTAAAAAAAATCTTCTCCTCTGAAACTACTGAGCCAATCTCAACCAAACTTTGCTGAAATGATCCTTAGGTGGTCCTCTTTCAAAATTGTGTCCGTCAGCGCCGTCCTGTATCCAAGATGGCCGCCATTACTAAAAATAGAAATTTCTTCAAATGGCCAAAACTGCTCTATTTTAAGCCAGAAAGTGCCCAAATTTGAACTGTATAAGCATAATGATGAGCTTTTTAACATATATTACGGGATTTTTTATGAACTTTGAACTTTTACCGATTTTGACCGATTATGCAAATTAGAAAAAAGGGGGGATGAAATTTAAAAAAATCTTCTCTGAAACTACTGAGCCAATCTCAACCAAACTTTGCTGAAATGATCCTTAGGTGGTCCTCTTTCAAAAATGTGTCTGTCAGCGCCGTCCTGTATCCAAGATGGCCGCCATTACTAAAAATAGAAATTTCTTCAAATGGCCAAAACTGCTCTATTTTAAGCCAGAAAGTGCCCAAATTTGAACTGTATAAGCATAATGATGAGCTTTTTAACATATATTACGGGAATTTTTATGAACTTTGAACTTTTACCGATTTTGATCGATTATGCAAATTAGAAAAAAGGGGGATGAAATTTAAAAAAATCTTCTCCTCTGAAACTACTGAGCCAATCTCAACCAAACTTTGCTGAAATGATCCTTAGGTGGTCCCCTTTCAAAATTGTGTCCGTCAGCGCCGCCATTATTAAAAATAGAAATTTCTTCAAATGGCCAAAACTGCTCTATTTTAAGCCAGAAAGTGCCCAAATTTGAACTGTATAAGCATAATGATGAGCTTTTTATCATATATTACCGGATTTTTTATGAACTTTGAACTTTTACCGATTTTGACCGATTATGCAAATTAGAAAAAAGGGAGTATGAAATTTAAAAAAACTTCTCCTCTGAAACTACTGAGCCAATCTCAACCAAACTTTGCTGAAATGATCCTTAGGTGGTCCCCTTTCAAAATTGTGTCCGTCAGCGCCGTCCTGTATCCAAGATGGCCGCCATTACTAAAAATAGAAATTTCTTCAAATGGCCAAAACTGCTCTATTTTAAGCCAGAAAGTGCCCAAATTTGAACTGTATAAGCATAATGATGAACTTTTTAACATATATTACGGGAATTTTTATGAACTTTGAACTTTTACCGATTTTGACCGATTATGCAAATTAGAAAAAAGGGGGGATGAAATTAAAAAAATCTTCTCCTCTGAAACTACTGAGCCAATCTCAACCAAACTTTGCTGAAATGATCCTTAGGTGGTCCCCTTTCAAAATTGTGTCCGTCAGCGCCGTCCTGTATCCAAGATGGTCGCCATTACTAAAAATAGAAATTTCTTCAAATGGCCAAAACTGCTCTATTTTAAGCCAGAAAGTGCCCAAATTTGAACTGCATAAGCATAATGATGAGCTTTTTAACATATATTACGGAATTTTTATGAACTTTGAACTTTTACCGATTTTGACCGATTATGCAAATTAGAAAAAAGGGGGGATGAAATTAAAAAAAATCTTCTCCTCTGAAACTACTGAGCCAATCTCAACCAAACTTTGCTGAAATGATCCTTAGGTGGTCCCCTTTCAAAATTGTGTCCGTCAGCGCCGTCCTGTATCCAAGATGGCCGCCATTACTAAAAATAGAAATTTCTTCAAATGGCCAAAACTGCTCTATTTTAAGCCAGAAAGTGCCCAAATTTGAACTGTGTAAGCATAATGATGAACTTTTTAACATATATTACGGGAATTTTTATGAACTTTGAACTTTTACCGATTTTGACCGATTATGCAAATTAGAAAAAAGGGGGGATGAAATTAAAAAAATCTTCTCCTCTGAAACTACTGAGCCAATCTCAACCAAACTTTGCTGAAATGATCCTTAGGTGGTCCCCTTTCAAAATTGTGTCCGTCAGCGCCGTCCTGTATCCAAGATGGTCGCCATTACTAAAAATAGAAATTTCTTCAAATGGCCAAAACTGCTCTATTTTAAGCCAGAAAGTGCCCAAATTTGAACTGCATAAGCATAATGATGAGCTTTTTAACATATATTACGGAATTTTTATGAACTTTGAACTTTTACCGATTTTGACCGATTATGCAAATTAGAAAAAAGGGGGGATGAAATTAAAAAAAATCTTCTCCTCTGAAACTACTGAGCCAATCTCAACCAAACTTTGCTGAAATAAACCTTAGGTGGTCCTCTTTCAAAAGTGTGTCTGTCAGCGCCGTCCTGTATTTAAGATGGCCGCCATTACTAAAAATAGGAATTTCTTCAAAGGGCCAAAACTGCTCTATTTTAAGCCAGAAAGTGCCCAAATTTGAACTGTATAAGTATAATGATGAGCTTTTTAACATATATTACGTGAATTTTTATGAACTTTGAACTTTTACCGATTTTGACCGATTATGCAAATTAGAAAAAAGGGGGGATGAAATTTTTAAAAAATCTTCTCCTCTGAAACTACTGAGCCAATCTCAACCAAACTTTGCTGAAATAATCCTTAGGTGGTCCTCTTTCAAAATTGTGTCCGTCAGCGCCGTCCTGTATCCAAGATGGCCGCCATTACTAAAAATAGAAATTTCTTCAAATGGCCAAAACTGCTCTATTTTAAGCCAGAAAGTGCCCAAATTTGAACTGTATAAGCATAATGATGAGCTTTTTAACATATATTACGGGATTTGTTATGAACTTTGAACTTTTACCGATTTTGACCGATTATGCAAATTAGAAAAAAGGGGGGATGAAATTTAAAAAAAATCTTCTCCTCTGAAACTACTGAGCCAATCTCAACCAAACTTTGCTGAAATGATCCTTAGGTGGTCCTCTTTCAAAATTGTGTCCGTCAGCGCCGTCCTGTATCCAAGATGGCCGCCATTACTAAAAATAGAAATTTCTTCAAAGGGCCAAAACTGCTCTATTTTAAGCCAGAAAGTGCCCAAATTTGAACTGTATAAGCATAATGATGAGCTTTTTAACATATATTACGGGAATTTTTATGAACTTTGAACTTTTACCGATTTTGACCGATTATGCAAATTAGAAAAAAGGGGGAATGAAATTAAAAAAAATCTTCTCTGAAACTACTGAGCCAATCTCAACCAAACTTTGCTGAAATAATCCTTAGGTGGTCCTCTTTCAAAATTGTGTCCGTCAGCGCCGTCCTGTATCCAAGATGGCCGCCATTACTAAAAATAGAAATTTCTTCAAATGGCCAAAACTGCTCTATTTTAAGCCAGAAAGTGCCCAAATTTGAACTGTATAAGCATAATGATGAGCTTTTTAACATATATTACGGGATTTGTTATGAACTTTGAACTTTTACCGATTTTGACCGATTATGCAAATTAGAAAAAAGGGGGATGAAATTTAAAAAAATCTTCTCCTCTGAAACTACTGAGCCAATCTCAACCAAACTTTGCTGAAATGATCCTTAGGTGGTCCCCTTTCAAAATTGTGTCCGTCAGCGCCGCCATTACTAAAAATAGAAATTTCTTCAAATGGCCAAAACTGCTCTATTTTAAGCCAGAAAGTGCCCAAATTTGAACTGTATAAGCATAATGATGAGCTTTTTATCATATATTACCGGATTTTTTATGAACTTTGAACTTTTACCGATTTTGACCGATTATGCAAATTAGAAAAAAGGGAGTATGAAATTTAAAAAAATCTTCTCCTCTGAAACTACTGAGCCAATCTCAACCAAACTTTGCTGAAATGATCCTTAGGTGGTCCCCTTTCAAAATTGTGTCCGTCAGCGCCGCCATTACTAAAAATAGAAATTTCTTCAAATGGCCAAAACTGCTCTATTTTAAGCCAGAAAGTGCCCAAATTTGAACTGTATAAGCATAATGATGAACTTTTTAACATATATTACGGGAATTTTTATGAACTTTGAACTTTTACCGATTTTGACCGATTATGCAAATTAGAAAAAAGGGGGAATGAAATTAAAAAAAATCTTCTCTGAAACTACTGAGCCAATCTCAACCAAACTTTGCTGAAATAATCCTTAGGTGGTCCTCTTTCAAAATTGTGTCCGTCAGCGCCGTCCTGTATCCAAGATGGCCGCCATTACTAAAAATAGAAATTTCTTCAAATGGCCAAAACTGCTCTATTTTAAGCCAGAAAGTGCCCAAATTTGAACTGTATAAGCATAATGATGAGCTTTTTAACATATATTACGGGATTTGTTATGAACTTTGAACTTTTACCGATTTTGACCGATTATGCAAATTAGAAAAAAGGGGGGATGAAATTTAAAAAAAATCTTCTCCTCTGAAACTACTGAGCCAATCTCAACCAAACTTTGCTGAAATGATCCTTAGGTGGTCCTCTTTCAAAATTGTGTCCGTCAGCGCCGTCCTGTATCCAAGATGGCCGCCATTACTAAAAATAGAAATTTCTTCAAATGGCCAAAACTGCTCTATTTTAAGCCAGAAAGTGCCCAAATTTGAACTGTATAAGCATAATGATGAGCTTTTTAACATATATTACGGGATTTTTTATGAACTTTGAACTTTTACCGATTTTGACCGATTATGCAAATTAGAAAAAAGGGGGGATGAAATTTAAAAAAATCTTTTCCTCTGAAACTACTGAGCCAATCTCAACCAAACTTTGCTGAAATGATCCTTAGGTGGTCCTCTTTCAAAAATGTGTCCGTCAGCGCCGTCCTGTATCCAAGATGGCCGCCATTACCAAAAATAGAAATTTCTTCAAATGGCCAAAACTGCTCTATTTTAAGCCAGAAAGTGCCCAAATTTGAACTGTATAAGCATAATGATGAGCTTTTTAACATATATTACGGGAATTTTTATGAACTTTGAACTTTTACCGATTTTGACCGATTATGCAAATTAGAAAAAAGGGGGATGAAATTTAAAAAAATCTTCTCCTCTGAAACTACTGAGCCAATCTCAACCAAACTTTGCTGAAATGATCCTTAGGTGGTCCCCTTTCAAAATTGTGTCCGTCAGCGCCGCCATTACTAAAAATAGAAATTTCTTCAAATGGCCAAAACTGCTCTATTTTAAGCCAGAAAGTGCCCAAATTTGAACTGTATAAGCATAATGATGAGCTTTTTATCATATATTACCGGATTTTTTATGAACTTTGAACTTTTACCGATTTTGACCGATTATGCAAATTAGAAAAAAGGGAGTATGAAATTTAAAAAAATCTTCTCCTCTGAAACTACTGAGCCAATCTCAACCAAACTTTGCTGAAATGATCCTTAGGTGGTCCCCTTTCAAAATTGTGTCCGTCAGCGCCGTCCTGTATCCAAGATGGCCGCCATTACTAAAAATAGAAATTTCTTCAAATGGCCAAAACTGCTCTATTTTAAGCCAGAAAGTGCCCAAATTTGAACTGTATAAGCATAATGATGAACTTTTTAACATATATTACGGGAATTTTTATGAACTTTGAACTTTGACCGATTATGCAAATTAGAAAAAAGGGGGGGATGAAATTAAAAAAAATCTTCTCCTCTGAAACTACTGAGCCAATCTCAACCAAACTTTGCTGAAATAATCCTTAGGTGGTCCTCTTTCAAAATTGTGTCTGTCAGCGCCGTCCTGTATCCAAGATGGCCGCCATTACTAAAAATAGGAATTTCTTCAAATGGCCAAAACTGCTCTATTTTAAGCCAGAAAGTGCCCAAATTTGAACTGTATAAGTATAATGATGCGCTTTTTAACATATATTACGGGATTTGTTATGAACTTTGAACTTTTACCGATTTTGACCGATTATGCAAATTAGAAAAAAGGGGGGATGAAATTTAAAAAAAATCTTCTCCTCTGAAACTACTGAGCCAATCTCAACCAAACTTTGCTGAAATGATCCTTAGGTGGTCCTCTTTCAAAATTGTGTCCGTCAGCGCCGTCCTGTATCCAAGATGGCCGCCATTACTAAAAATAGAAATTTCTTCAAATGGCCAAAACTGCTCTATTTTAAGCCAGAAAGTGCCCAAATTTGAACTGTATAAGCATAATGATGAGCTTTTTAACATATATTACGGGATTTTTTATGAACTTTGAACTTTTACCGATTTTGACCGATTATGCAAATTAGAAAAAAGGGGGGATGAAATTAAAAAAATCTTCTCCTCTGAAACTACTGAGCCAATCTCAACCAAACTTTGCTGAAATGATCCTTAGGTGGTCCTCTTTCAAAAATGTGTCCGTCAGCGCCGTCCTGTATCCAAGATGGCCGCCATTACTAAAAATAGAAATTTCTTCAAATGGCCAAAACTGCTCTATTTTAAGCCAGAAAGTGCCCAAATTTGAACTGTATAAGCATAATGATGAGCTTTTTAACATATATTACGGGAATTTTTATGAACTTTGAACTTTTACCGATTTTGATCGATTATGCAAATTAGAAAAAAGGGGGATGAAATTTAAAAAAATCTTCTCCTCTGAAACTACTGAGCCAATCTCAACCAAACTTTGCTGAAATGATCCTTAGGTGGTCCCCTTTCAAAATTGTGTCCGTCAGCGCCGCCATTATTAAAAATAGAAATTTCTTCAAATGGCCAAAACTGCTCTATTTTAAGCCAGAAAGTGCCCAAATTTGAACTGTATAAGCATAATGGTGAGCTTTTTATCATATATTACCGGATTTTTTATGAACTTTGAACTTTTACCGATTTTGACCGATTATGCAAATTAGAAAAAAGGGAGTATGAAATTAAAAAAAATCTTCTCCTCTGAAACTACTGAGCCAATCTCAACCAAACTTTGCTGAAATGATCCTTAGGTGGTCCCCTTTCAAAATTGTGTCCGTCAGCGCCGTCCTGTATCCAAGATGGCCGCCATTACTAAAAATAGAAATTTCTTCAAATGGCCAAAACTGCTCTATTTTAAGCCAGAAAGTGCCCAAATTTGAACTGTATTAGCATAATGATGAACTTTTTAACATATATTACGGGAATTTTTATGAACTTTGAACTTTTACCGATTTTGACCGATTATGCAAATTAGAAAAAAGGGGGGATGAAATTAAAAAAATCTTCTCCTCTGAAACTACTGAGCCAATCTCAACCAAACTTTGCTGAAATGATCCTTAGGTGGTCCCCTTTCAAAATTGTGTCCGTCAGCGCCGTCCTGTATCCAAGATGGTCGCCATTACTAAAAATAGAAATTTCTTCAAATGGCCAAAACTGCTCTATTTTAAGCCAGAAAGTGCCCAAATTTGAACTGTATAAGCATAATGATGAGCTTTTTAACATATATTACGGAATTTTTATGAACTTTGAACTTTTACCGATTTTGACCGATTATGCAAATTAGAAAAAAGAGGGGATGAAATTAAAAAAAATCTTCTCCTCTGAAACTACTGAGCCAATCTCAACCAAACTTTGCTGAAATAAACCTTAGGTGGTCCTCTTTCAAAATTGTGTCTGTCAGCGCCGTCCTGTATCCAAGATGGCCGCCATTACTAAAAATAGGAATTTCTTCAAAGGGCCAAAACTGCTCTATTTTAAGCCAGAAAGTGCCCAAATTTGAACTGTATAAGTATAATGATGAGCTTTTTAACATATATTACGTGAATTTTTATGAACTTTGAACTTTTACCGATTTTGACCGATTATGCAAATTAGAAAAAAGGGGGGATGAAATTTTAAAAAAATCTTCTCCTCTGAAACTACTGAGCCAATCTCAACCAAACTTTGCTGAAATAATCCTTAGGTGGTCCTCTTTCAAAATTGTGTCCGTCAGCGCCGTCCTGTATCCAAGATGGCCGCCATTACTAAAAATAGAAATTTCTTCAAAGGGCCAAAACTGCTCTATTTTAAGCCAGAAAGTGCCCAAATTTGAACTGTATAAGCATAATGATGAGCTTTTTAACATATATTACGGGAATTTTTATGAACTTTGAACTTTTACCGATTTTGACCGATTATGCAAATTAGAAAAAAGGGGGAATGAAATTAAAAAAAATCTTCTCTGAAACTACTGAGCCAATCTCAACCAAACTTTGCTGAAATAATCCTTAGGTGGTCCTCTTTCAAAATTGTGTCCGTCAGCGCCGTCCTGTATCCAAGATGGCCGCCATTACTAAAAATAGAAATTTCTTCAAATGGCCAAAACTGCTCTATTTTAAGCCAGAAAGTGCCCAAATTTGAACTGTATAAGCATAATGATGAGCTTTTTAACATATATTACGGGATTTGTTATGAACTTTGAACTTTTACCGATTTTGACCGATTATGCAAATTAGAAAAAAGGGGGATGAAATTTAAAAAAATCTTCTCCTCTGAAACTACTGAGCCAATCTCAACCAAACTTTGCTGAAATGATCCTTAGGTGGTCCCCTTTCAAAATTGTGTCCGTCAGCGCCGCCATTACTAAAAATAGAAATTTCTTCAAATGGCCAAAACTGCTCTATTTTAAGCCAGAAAGTGCCCAAATTTGAACTGTATAAGCATAATGATGAGCTTTTTATCATATATTACCGGATTTTTTATGAACTTTGAACTTTTACCGATTTTGACCGATTATGCAAATTAGAAAAAAGGGAGTATGAAATTTAAAAAAATCTTCTCCTCTGAAACTACTGAGCCAATCTCAACCAAACTTTGCTGAAATGATCCTTAGGTGGTCCCCTTTCAAAATTGTGTCCGTCAGCGCCGTCCTGTATCCAAGATGGCCGCCATTACTAAAAATAGAAATTTCTTCAAATGGCCAAAACTGCTCTATTTTAAGCCAGAAAGTGCCCAAATTTGAACTGTATAAGCATAATGATGAACTTTTTAACATATATTACGGGAATTTTTATGAACTTTGAACTTTTACCGATTTTGACCGATTATGCAAATTAGAAAAAAGGGGGGGATGAAATTAAAAAAATCTTCTCCTCTGAAACTACTGAGCCAATCTCAACCAAACTTTGCTGAAATAATCCTTAGGGGTCCTCTTTCAAAATTGTGTCTGTCAGCGCCGTCCTGTATCCAAGATGGCCGCCATTACTAAAAATAGGAATTTCTTCAAATGGCCAAAACTGCTCTATTTTAAGCCAGAAAGTGCCCAAATTTGAACTGTATAAGCATAATGATGCGCTTTTTAACATATATTACGGGATTTGTTATGAACTTTGAACTTTTACCGATTTTGACCGATTATGCAAATTAGAAAAAAGGGGGGATGAAATTTAAAAAAAATCTTCTCCTCTGAAACTACTGAGCCAATCTCAACCAAACTTTGCTGAAATGATCCTTAGGTGGTCCTCTTTCAAAATTGTGTCCGTCAGCGCCGTCCTGTATCCAAGATGGCCACCATTACTAAAAATAGAAATTTCTTCAAATGGCCAAAACTGCTCTATTTTAAGCCAGAAAGTGCCCAAATTTGAACTGTATAAGCATAATGATGAGCTTTTTAACATATATTACGGGAATTTTTATGAACTTTGAACTTTTACCGATTTTGACCGATTATGCAAATTAGAAAAAAGGGGGATGAAATTTAAAAAAATCTTCTCCTCTGAAACTACTGAGCCAATCTCAACCAAACTTTGCTGAAATGATCCTTAGGTGGTCCCCTTTCAAAATTGTGTCCGTCAGCGCCGCCATTACTAAAAATAGAAATTTCTTCAAATGGCCAAAACTGCTCTATTTTAAGCCAGAAAGTGCCCAAATTTGAACTGTATAAGCATAATGATGAGCTTTTTATCATATATTACCGGATTTTTTATGAACTTTGAACTTTTACCGATTTTGACCGATTATGCAAATTAGAAAAAAGGGAGTATGAAATTTAAAAAAATCTTCTCCTCTGAAACTACTGAGCCAATCTCAACCAAACTTTGCTGAAATGATCCTTAGGTGGTCCCCTTTCAAAATTGTGTCCGTCAGCGCCGTCCTGTATCCAAGATGGCCGCCATTACTAAAAATAGAAATTTCTTCAAATGGCCAAAACTGCTCTATTTTAAGCCAGAAAGTGCCCAAATTTGAACTGTATAAGCATAATGATGAACTTTTTAACATATATTACGGGAATTTTTATGAACTTTGAACTTTTACCGATTTTGACCGATTATGCAAATTAGAAAAAAGGGGGGATGAAATTAAAAAAAAATCTTCTCCTCTGAAACTACTGAGCCAATCTCAACCAAACTTTGCTGAAATGATCCTTAGGTGGTCCTCTTTCAAAATTGTGTCCGTCAGCGCCGTCCTGTATCCAAGATGGCCGCCATTACTAAAAATAGAAATTTCTTCAAATGGCCAAAACTGCTCTATTTTAAGCCAGAAAGTGCCCAAATTTGAACTGTATAAGCATAATGATGAGCTTTTTAACATATATTACGGGATTTGTTATGAACTTTGAACTTTTACCGATTTTGACCGATTATGCAAATTAAAAAAAAGGGGGGATGAAATTTAAAAAAAATCTTCTCCTCTGAAACTACTGAGCCAATCTCAACCAAACTTTGCTGAAATGATCCTTAGGTGGTCCTCTTTCAAAATTGTGTCCGTCAGCGCCGTCCTGTATCCAAGATGGCCGCCATTACTAAAAATAGAAATTTCTTCAAATGGCCAAAACTGCTCTATTTTAAGCCAGAAAGTGCCCAAATTTGAACTGTATAAGCATAATGATGAGCTTTTTAACATATATTACGGGATTTGTTATGAACATTGAACTTTTACCGATTTTGACCGATTATGCAAATTAAAAAAAAGGGGGGATGAAATTAAAAAAAAATCTTCTCCTCTGAAACTACTGAGCCAATCTCAACCAAACTTTGCTGAAATGATCCTTAGGTGGTCCTCTTTCAAAATTGTGTCCGTCAGCGCCGTCCTGTATCCAAGATGGCCGCCATTACTAAATATAGAAATTTCTTCAAATGGCCAAAACTGCTCTATTTTAAGCCAGAAAGTGCCCAAATTTGAACTGTATAAGCATAATGATGAGCTTTTTAACATATATTACGGGATTTGTTATGAACTTTGAACTTTTACCGATTTTGACCGATTATGCAAATTAAAAAAAAGGGGGGATGAAATTTAAAAAAAATCTTCTCCTCTGAAACTACTGAGCCAATCTCAACCAAACTTTGCTGAAATGATCCTTAGGTGGTCCTCTTTCAAAATTGTGTCCGTCAGCGCCGTCCTGTATCCAAGATGGCCGCCATTACTAAAAATAGAAATTTCTTCAAATGGCCAAAACTGCTCTATTTTAAGCCAGAAAGTGCCCAAATTTGAACTGTATAAGCATAATGATGAGCTTTTTAACATATATTACGGGATTTGTTATGAACATTGAACTTTTACCGATTTTGACCGATTATGCAAATTAAAAAAAAGGGGGGATGAAATTAAAAAAAAATCTTCCCCTCTGAAACTACTGAGCCAATCTCAACCAAACTTTGCTGAAATGATCCTTAGGTGGTCCTCTTTCAAAATTGTTTCCGTCAGCGCCGTCCTGTATCCAAGATGGCCGCCATTACTAAAAATAGAAATTTCTTCAAATGGCCAAAACTGCTCTATTTTAAGCCAGAAAGTGCCCAAATTTGAACTGTATAAGCATAATGATGAGCTTTTTAACATATATTACGGGATTTGTTATGAACATTGAACTTTTACCGATTTTGACCGATTATGCAAATTAAAAAAAAGGGGGGATGAAATTAAAAAAAAATCTTCTCCTCTGAAACTACTGAGCCAATCTCAACCAAACTTTGCTGAAATGATCCTTAGGTGGTCCTCTTTCAAAATTGTTTCCGTCAGCGCCGTCCTGTATCCAAGATGGCCGCCATTACTAAAAATAGAAATTTCTTCAAATGGCCAAAACTGCTCTATTTTAAGCCAGAAAGTGCCCAAATTTGAACTGTATAAGCATAATGATGAGCTTTTTAACATATATTACGGGAATTTTTATGAACTTTGAACTTTTACAGATTTTGACCGATTATGCAAATTAGAAAAAAGGGGGGATGAAATTAAAAAAAATCTTCTCCTCTGAAACTACTGAGCCAATCTCAACCAAACTTTGCTGAAATAATCCTTAGGTGGTCCTCTTTCAAAATTGTGTCTGTCAGCGCCGTCCTGTATCCAAGATGGCCGCCATTACTAAAAATAGAAATTTCTTCAAATGGCCAAAACTGCTCTATTTTAAGCCAGAAAGTGCCCAAATTTGAACTGTATAAGCATAATGATGAGCTTTTTAACATATATTACGGGATTTGTTATGAACTTTGAACTTTTACCGATTTTGACCGATTATGCAAATTAAAAAAAAAGGGGGGATGAAATTTAAAAAAAATCTTCTCCTCTGAAACTACTGAGCCCATCTCAACCAAACTTTGCTGAAATGATCCTTAGGTGGTCCTCTTTCAAAATTGTGTCCGTCAGCGTCGTCCTGTATCCAAGATGGCCGCCATTACTAAAAATAGAAATTTCTTCAAATGGCCAAAACTGCTCTATTTTAAGCCAGAAAGTGCCCAAATTTGAACTGTATAAGCATAATGATGAGCTTTTTAACATATATTACGGGAATTGTTATGAACATTGAACTTTTACCGATTTTGACCGATTATGCAAATTAAAAAAAAGGGGGGATGAAATTAAAAAAAATCTTCTCCTCTGAAACTACTGAGCCAATCTCAACCAAACTTTGCTGAAATAATCCTTAGGTGGTCCTCTTTCAAAATTGTGTCTGTCAGCGCCGTCCTGTATCCAAGATGGCCGCCATTACTAAGAATAGAAATTTCTTCAAATGGCCAAAACTGCTCTATTTTAAGCCAGAAAGTGCCCAAATTTGAACTGTATAAGCATAATGATGAGCTTTTTAACATATATTACGGGAATTGTTATGAACATTGAACTTTTACCGATTTTGACCGATTATGCAAATTAAAAAAAAGGGGGGATGAAATTAAAAAAAATCTTCTCCTCTGAAACTACTGAGCCAATCTCAACCAAACTTTGCTGAAATGATCCTTAGGTGGTCCTCTTTCAAAATTGTGTCCGTCAGCGCCGTCCTGTATCCAAGATGGCCGCCATTACTAAAAATAGAAATTTCTTCAAATGGCCAAAACTGCTCTATTTTAAGCCAGAAAGTGCCCAAATTTGAACTGTATAAGCATAATGATGAGCTTTTTAACATATATTACGGGATTTGTTATGAACATTGAACTTTTACCGATTTTGACCGATTATGCAAATTAAAAAAAGGGGGGATGAAATTAAAAAAAAATCTTCTCCTCTGAAACTACTGAGCCAATCTCAACCAAACTTTGCTGAAATGATCCTTAGGTGGTCCTCTTTCAAAATTGTTTCCGTCAGCGCCGTCCTGTATCCAAGATGGCCGCCATTACTAAAAATAGAAATTTCTTCAAATGGCCAAAACTGCTCTATTTTAAGCCAGAAAGTGCCCAAATTTGAACTGTATAAGCATAATGATGAGCTTTTTAACATATATTACGGGAATTTTTATGAACTTTGAACTTTTACAGATTTTGACCGATTATGCAAATTAGAAAAAAGGGGGGATGAAATTAAAAAAAATCTTCTCCTCTGAAACTACTGAGCCAATCTCAACCAAACTTTGCTGAAATAATCCTTAGGTGGTCCTCTTTCAAAATTGTGTCTGTCAGCGCCGTCCTGTATCCAAGATGGCCGCCATTACTAAAAATAGAAATTTCTTCAAATGGCCAAAACTGCTCTATTTTAAGCCAGAAAGTGCCCAAATTTGAACTGTATAAGCATAATGATGAGCTTTTTAACATATATTACGGGAATTGTTATGAACATTGAACTTTTACCGATTTTGACCGATTATGCAAATTAAAAAAAAGGGGGGATGAAATTAAAAAAAATCTTCTCCTCTGAAACTACTGAGCCAATCTCAACCAAACTTTGCTGAAATAATCCTTAGGTGGTCCTCTTTCAAAATTGTGTCTGTCAGCGCCGTCCTGTATCCAAGATGGCCGCCATTACTAAAAATAGAAATTTCTTCAAATGGCCAAAACTGCTCTATTTTAAGCCAGAAAGTGCCCAAATTTGAACTGTATAAGCATAATGATGAGCTTTTTAACATATATTACGGGATTTGTTATGAACATTGAACTTTTACCGATTTTGACCGATTATGCAAATTAAAAAAAAGGGGGGATGAAATTAAAAAAAAATCTTCTCCTCTGAAACTACTGAGCCAATCTCAACCAAACTTTGCTGAAATGATCCTTAGGTGGTCCTCTTTCAAAATTGTTTCCATCAGCGCCGTCCTGTATCCAAGATGGCCGCCATTACTAAAAATAGAAATTTCTTCAAATGGCCAAAACTGCTCTATTTTAAGCCAGAAAGTGCCCAAATTTGAACTGTATAAGCATAATGATGAGCTTTTTAACATATATTACGGGATTTGTTATGAACATTGAACTTTTACCGATTTTGACCGATTATGCAAATTAAAAAAAGGGGGGATGAAATTAAAAAAAAATCTTCTCTGAAACTACTGAGCCAATCTCAACCAAACTTTGCTGAAATGATCCTTAGGTGGTCCTCTTTCAAAATTGTTTCCGTCAGCGCCGTCCTGTATCCAAGATGGCCGCCATTACTAAAAATAGAAATTTCTTCAAATGGCCAAAACTGCTCTATTTTAAGCCAGAAAGTGCCCAAATTTGAACTGTATAAGCATAATGATGAGCTTTTTAACATATATTACGGGAATTTTTATGAACTTTGAACTTTTACAGATTTTGACCGATTATGCAAATTAGAAAAAAGGGGGGATGAAATTAAAAAAAATCTTCTCCTCTGAAACTACTGAGCCAATCTCAACCAAACTTTGCTGAAATAATCCTTAGGTGGTCCTCTTTCAAAATTGTGTCTGTCAGCGCCGTCCTGTATCCAAGATGGCCGCCATTACTAAAAATAGAAATTTCTTCAAATGGCCAAAACTGCTCTATTTTAAGCCAGAAAGTGCCCAAATTTGAACTGTATAAGCATAATGATGAGCTTTTTAACATATATTACGGGAATTGTTATGAACATTGAACTTTTACCGATTTTGACCGATTATGCAAATTAAAAAAAAGGGGGGATGAAATTAAAAAAAATCTTCTCCTCTGAAACTACTGAGCCAATCTCAACCAAACTTTGCTGAAATAATCCTTAGGTGGTCCTCTTTCAAAATTGTGTCTGTCAGCGCCGTCCTGTATCCAAGATGGCCGCCATTACTAAAAATAGAAATTTCTTCAAATGGCCAAAACTGCTCTATTTTAAGCCAGAAAGTGCCCAAATTTGAACTGTATAAGCATAATGATGAGCTTTTTAACATATATTACGGGATTTGTTATGAACTTTGAACTTTTACCGATTTTGACCGATTATGCAAATTAAAAAAAAGGGGGGATGAAATTTTAAAAAAATCTTCTCCTCTGAAACTACTGAGCCAATCTCAACCAAACTTTGCTGAAATGATCCTTAGGTGGTCCTCTTTCAAAATTGTGTCCGTCAGCGCCGTCCTGTATCCAAGATGGCCGCCATTACTAAAAATAGAAATTTCTTCAAATGGCCAAAACTGCTCTATTTTAAGCCAGAAAGTGCCCAAATTTGAACTGTATAAGCATAATGATGAGCTTTTTAACATATATTACGGGATTTGTTATGAACTTTGAACTTTTACCGATTTTGATCGATTATGCAAATTAAAAAAAAGCAGGGATGAAATTTAAAAAAAATCTTCTCCTCTGAAACTACTGAGCCAATCTCAACCAAACTTTGCTGAAATGATCCTTAGGTGGTCCTCTTTCAAAATTGTTTCCGTCAGCGCCGTCCTGTATCCAAGATGGCCGCCATTACTAAAAATAGAAATTTCTTCAAATGGCCAAAACTGCTCTATTTTAAGCCAGAAAGTGCCCAAATTTGAACTGTATAAGCATAATGATGAGCTTTTTAACATATATTACGGGAATTTTTATGAACTTTGAACTTTTACCGATTTTGACCGATTATGCAAATTAGAAAAAAGGGGGGATGAAATTAAAAAAAATCTTCTCTGAAACTACTGAGCCAATCTCAACCAAACTTTGCTGAAATAATCCTTAGGTGGTCCTCTTTCAAAATTGTGTCTGTCAGCGTGTCCTGTATCCAAGATGGCCGCCATTACTAAAAATAGAAATTTCTTCAAATGGCCAAAACTGCTCTATTTTAAGCCAGAAAGTGCCCAAATTTGAACTGTATAAGCATAATGATGAGCTTTTTAACATATATTACGGAATTTTTATGAACTTTGAACTTTTACCGATTTTGACCGATTATGCAAATTAAAAAAAAGGGGGGATGAAATTAAAAAAATCTTCTCCTCTGAAACTACTGAGCCAATCTCAACCAAACTTTGCTGAAATGATCCTTAGGTGGTCCCCTTTCAAAATTGTGTCCGTTAGCGCCGTCCTGTATCCAAGATGGCCGCCATTACTAAAAATAGAAATTTCTTCAAATGGCCAAAACTGCTCTATTTTAAGCCAGAAAGTGCCCAAATTTGAACTGTATAAGCATAATGATGAGCTTTTTAACATATATTACGGGAATTTTTATGAACTTTGAACTTTTACCGATTTTGACCGATTATGCAAATTAGAAAAAAGGGGGGATGAAATTTAAAAAAATCTTCTCTGAAACTACTGAGCCAATCTCAACCAAACTTTGCTGAAATAATCCTTAGGTGGTCCTCTTTCAAAATTGTGTCTGTCAGCGTGTCCTGTATCCAAGATGGCCGCCATTACTAAAAATAGAAATTTCTTCAAATGGCCAAAACTGCTCTATTTTAAGCCAGAAAGTGCCCAAATTTGAACTGTATAAGCATAATGATGAGCTTTTTAACATATATTACGGGAATTGTTATGAACATTGAACTTTTACCGATTTTGACCGATTATGCAAATTAAAAAAAAGGGGGGATGAAATTAAAAAAAATCTTCTCCTCTGAAACTACTGAGCCAATCTCAACCAAACTTTGCTGAAATAATCCTTAGGTGGTCCTCTTTCAAAATTGTGTCCGTCAGCGCCGTCCTTTATCTAAGATGGCCGCCATTACTAAAAATAGAAATTTCTTCAAATGGCCAAAACTGCTCTATTTTAAGCCAGAAAGTGCCCAAATTTGAACTGTATAAGCATAATGATGAGCTTTTTAACATATATTACGGGAATTTTTATGAACTTTGAACTTTTACCGATTTTGACCGATTATGCAAATTAAAAAAAAGGGGGGATGAAATTAAAAAAATCTTCTCCTCTGAAACTACTGAGCCAATCTCAACCAAACTTTGCTGAAATGATCCTTAGGTGGTCCCCTTTCAAAATTGTGTCCGTCAGCGCCGTCCTGTATCCAAGATGGCCGCCATTACTAAAAATAGAAATTTCTTCAAATGGCCAAAACTGCTCTATTTTAAGCCAGAAAGTGCCCAAATTTGAACTGTATAAGAATAATGATGAGCTTTTTAACATATATTACGGGATTTTTTATGAACTTTGAACTTTTACCGATTTTGACCGATTATGCAAATTAGAAAAAAGGGGGTATGAAATTTAAAAAAAATCTTCTCCTCTGAAACTACTGAGCCAATCTCAACCAAACTTTGCTGAAATGATCCTTAGGTGGTCCTCTTTCAAAATTGTGTCCGTCAGCGCCGTCCTGTATCCAAGATGGCCGCCATTACTAAATATAGAAATTTCTTCAAATGGCCAAAACTGCTCTATTTTAAGCCGGAAAGTGCCCAAATTTGAACTGTATAAGCATAATGATGAGCTTTTTAACATATATTACGGGAATTTTTATGAACTTTGAACTTTTACCGATTTTGACCGATTATGCAAATTAAAAAAAAGGGGGGATGAAATTAAAAAAATCTTCTCCTCTGAAACTACTGAGCCAATCTCAACCAAACTTTGCTGAAATGATCCTTAGGTGGTCCCCTTTCAAAATTGTGTCCGTCAGCGCCGTCCTGTATCCAAGATGGCCGCCATTACTAAAAATAGAAATTTCTTCAAATGGCCAAAACTGCTCTATTTTAAGCCAGAAAGTGCCCAAATTTGAACTGTATAAGCATAATGATGAGCTTTTTAACATATATTACGGGATTTGTTATGAACATTGAACTTTTACCGATTTTGACCGATTATGCAAATTAAAAAAAGGGGGGATGAAATTAAAAAAAAATCTTCTCCTCTGAAACTACTGAGCCAATCTCAACCAAACTTTGCTGAAATGATCCTTAGGTGGTCCTCTTTCAAAATTGTTTCCGTCAGCGCCGTCCTGTATCCAAGATGGCCGCCATTACTAAAAATAGAAATTTCTTCAAATGGCCAAAACTGCTCTATTTTAAGCCAGAAAGTGCCCAAATTTGAACTGTATAAGCATAATGATGAGCTTTTTAACATATATTACGGGAATTTTTATGAACTTTGAACTTTTACAGATTTTGACCGATTATGCAAATTAGAAAAAAGGGGGGATGAAATTAAAAAAAATCTTCTCCTCTGAAACTACTGAGCCAATCTCAACCAAACTTTGCTGAAATAATCCTTAGGTGGTCCTCTTTCAAAATTGTGTCTGTCAGCGCCGTCCTGTATCCAAGATGGCCGCCATTACTAAAAATAGAAATTTCTTCAAATGGCCAAAACTGCTCTATTTTAAGCCAGAAAGTGCCCAAATTTGAACTGTATAAGCATAATGATGAGCTTTTTAACATATATTACGGGAATTGTTATGAACATTGAACTTTTACCGATTTTGACCGATTATGCAAATTAAAAAAAAGGGGGGATGAAATTAAAAAAAATCTTCTCCTCTGAAACTACTGAGCCAATCTCAACCAAACTTTGCTGAAATAATCCTTAGGTGGTCCTCTTTCAAAATTGTGTCTGTCAGCGCCGTCCTGTATCCAAGATGGCCGCCATTACTAAAAATAGAAATTTCTTCAAATGGCCAAAACTGCTCTATTTTAAGCCAGAAAGTGCCCAAATTTGAACTGTATAAGCATAATGATGAGCTTTTTAACATATATTACGGGATTTGTTATGAACATTGAACTTTTACCGATTTTGACCGATTATGCAAATTAAAAAAAAGGGGGGATGAAATTAAAAAAAAATCTTCTCCTCTGAAACTACTGAGCCAATCTCAACCAAACTTTGCTGAAATGATCCTTAGGTGGTCCTCTTTCAAAATTGTTTCCATCAGCGCCGTCCTGTATCCAAGATGGCCGCCATTACTAAAAATAGAAATTTCTTCAAATGGCCAAAACTGCTCTATTTTAAGCCAGAAAGTGCCCAAATTTGAACTGTATAAGCATAATGATGAGCTTTTTAACATATATTACGGGATTTGTTATGAACATTGAACTTTTACCGATTTTGACCGATTATGCAAATTAAAAAAAGGGGGGATGAAATTAAAAAAAAATCTTCTCTGAAACTACTGAGCCAATCTCAACCAAACTTTGCTGAAATGATCCTTAGGTGGTCCTCTTTCAAAATTGTTTCCGTCAGCGCCGTCCTGTATCCAAGATGGCCGCCATTACTAAAAATAGAAATTTCTTCAAATGGCCAAAACTGCTCTATTTTAAGCCAGAAAGTGCCCAAATTTGAACTGTATAAGCATAATGATGAGCTTTTTAACATATATTACGGGAATTTTTATGAACTTTGAACTTTTACAGATTTTGACCGATTATGCAAATTAGAAAAAAGGGGGGATGAAATTAAAAAAAATCTTCTCCTCTGAAACTACTGAGCCAATCTCAACCAAACTTTGCTGAAATAATCCTTAGGTGGTCCTCTTTCAAAATTGTGTCTGTCAGCGCCGTCCTGTATCCAAGATGGCCGCCATTACTAAAAATAGAAATTTCTTCAAATGGCCAAAACTGCTCTATTTTAAGCCAGAAAGTGCCCAAATTTGAACTGTATAAGCATAATGATGAGCTTTTTAACATATATTACGGGAATTGTTATGAACATTGAACTTTTACCGATTTTGACCGATTATGCAAATTAAAAAAAAGGGGGGATGAAATTAAAAAAAATCTTCTCCTCTGAAACTACTGAGCCAATCTCAACCAAACTTTGCTGAAATAATCCTTAGGTGGTCCTCTTTCAAAATTGTGTCTGTCAGCGCCGTCCTGTATCCAAGATGGCCGCCATTACTAAAAATAGAAATTTCTTCAAATGGCCAAAACTGCTCTATTTTAAGCCAGAAAGTGCCCAAATTTGAACTGTATAAGCATAATGATGAGCTTTTTAACATATATTACGGGATTTGTTATGAACTTTGAACTTTTACCGATTTTGACCGATTATGCAAATTAAAAAAAAGGGGGGATGAAATTTTAAAAAAATCTTCTCCTCTGAAACTACTGAGCCAATCTCAACCAAACTTTGCTGAAATGATCCTTAGGTGGTCCTCTTTCAAAATTGTTTCCGTCAGCGGCGTCCTGTATCCATGATGGCCGCCATTACTAAAAATAGAAATTTCTTCAAATGGCCAAAACTGCTCTATTTTAAGCCAGAAAGTGCCCAAATTTGAACTGTATAAGCATAATGATGAGCTTTTTAACATATATTACGGGATTTTTTATGAACTTTGAACTTTTACCGATTTTGACCGATTATGCAAATTAGAAAAAAGGGGGGATGAAATTTAAAAAAAATCTTCTCCTCTGAAACTACTGAGCCCATCTCAACCAAACTTTGCTGAAATGATCCTTAGGTGGTCCTCTTTCAAAATTGTGTCCGTCAGCGCCGTCCTGTATCCAAGATGGCCGCCATTACTAAAAATAGAAATTTCTTCAAATGGCCAAAACTGCTCTATTTTAAGCCAGAAAGTGCCCAAATTTGAACTGTATAAGCATAATGATGAGCTTTTTAACATATATTACGGGATTTGTTATGAACTTTGAACTTTTACCGATTTTGATCGATTATGCAAATTAAAAAAAAGCAGGGATGAAATTTAAAAAAAATCTTCTCCTCTGAAACTACTGAGCCAATCTCAACCAAACTTTGCTGAAATGATCCTTAGGTGGTCCTCTTTCAAAATTGTTTCCGTCAGCGCCGTCCTGTATCCAAGATGGCCGCCATTACTAAAAATAGAAATTTCTTCAAATGGCCAAAACTGCTCTATTTTAAGCCAGAAAGTGCCCAAATTTGAACTGTATAAGCATAATGATGAGCTTTTTAACATATATTACGGGAATTTTTATGAACTTTGAACTTTTACCGATTTTGACCGATTATGCAAATTAGAAAAAAGGGGGGATGAAATTAAAAAAAATCTTCTCTGAAACTACTGAGCCAATCTCAACCAAACTTTGCTGAAATAATCCTTAGGTGGTCCTCTTTCAAAATTGTGTCTGTCAGCGTGTCCTGTATCCAAGATGGCCGCCATTACTAAAAATAGAAATTTCTTCAAATGGCCAAAACTGCTCTATTTTAAGCCAGAAAGTGCCCAAATTTGAACTGTATAAGCATAATGATGAGCTTTTTAACATATATTACGGAATTTTTATGAACTTTGAACTTTTACCGATTTTGACCGATTATGCAAATTAAAAAAAAGGGGGGATGAAATTAAAAAAATCTTCTCCTCTGAAACTACTGAGCCAATCTCAACCAAACTTTGCTGAAATGATCCTTAGGTGGTCCCCTTTCAAAATTGTGTCCGTTAGCGCCGTCCTGTATCCAAGATGGCCGCCATTACTAAAAATAGAAATTTCTTCAAATGGCCAAAACTGCTCTATTTTAAGCCAGAAAGTGCCCAAATTTGAACTGTATAAGCATAATGATGAGCTTTTTAACATATATTACGGGAATTTTTATGAACTTTGAACTTTTACCGATTTTGACCGATTATGCAAATTAGAAAAAAGGGGGGATGAAATTTAAAAAAATCTTCTCTGAAACTACTGAGCCAATCTCAACCAAACTTTGCTGAAATAATCCTTAGGTGGTCCTCTTTCAAAATTGTGTCTGTCAGCGTGTCCTGTATCCAAGATGGCCGCCATTACTAAAAATAGAAATTTCTTCAAATGGCCAAAACTGCTCTATTTTAAGCCAGAAAGTGCCCAAATTTGAACTGTATAAGCATAATGATGAGCTTTTTAACATATATTACGGGAATTGTTATGAACATTGAACTTTTACCGATTTTGACCGATTATGCAAATTAAAAAAAAGGGGGGATGAAATTAAAAAAAATCTTCTCCTCTGAAACTACTGAGCCAATCTCAACCAAACTTTGCTGAAATAATCCTTAGGTGGTCCTCTTTCAAAATTGTGTCCGTCAGCGCCGTCCTTTATCCAAGATGGCCGCCATTACTAAAAATAGAAATTTCTTCAAATGGCCAAAACTGCTCTATTTTAAGCCAGAAAGTGCCCAAATTTGAACTGTATAAGCATAATGATGAGCTTTTTAACATATATTACGGGAATTTTTATGAACTTTGAACTTTTACCGATTTTGACCGATTATGCAAATTAAAAAAAAGGGGGGATGAAATTAAAA
The DNA here is from genome assembly GCA_963680875.1 of Bathymodiolus brooksi. Lineage (NCBI taxonomy): Eukaryota > Metazoa > Mollusca > Bivalvia > Mytilida > Modiolidae > Bathymodiolus > Bathymodiolus brooksi. The sequence goes on along the minus strand of OY804587.1, from coordinate 2,403,018 downwards.
AAATCTTCTCCTCTGAAACTACTGAGCCAATCTCAACCAAACTTTGCTGAAATGATCCTTAGGTGGTCCCCTTTCAAAATTGTGTCCGTCAGCGCCGTCCTGTATCCAAGATGGCCGCCATTACTAAAAATAGAAATTTCTTCAAATGGCCAAAACTGCTCTATTTTAAGCCAGAAAGTGCCCAAATTTGAACTGTATAAGAATAATGATGAGCTTTTTAACATATATTACGGGATTTTTTATGAACTTTGAACTTTTACCGATTTTGACCGATTATGCAAATTAGAAAAAAGGGGGTATGAAATTTAAAAAAAATCTTCTCCTCTGAAACTACTGAGCCAATCTCAACCAAACTTTGCTGAAATGATCCTTAGGTGGTCCTCTTTCAAAATTGTGTCCGTCAGCGCCGTCCTGTATCCAAGATGGCCGCCATTACTAAATATAGAAATTTCTTCAAATGGCCAAAACTGCTCTATTTTAAGCCGGAAAGTGCCCAAATTTGAACTGTATAAGCATAATGATGAGCTTTTTAACATATATTACGGGAATTTTTATGAACTTTGAACTTTTACCGATTTTGACCGATTATGCAAATTAAAAAAAAGGGGGGATGAAATTAAAAAAATCTTCTCCTCTGAAACTACTGAGCCAATCTCAACCAAACTTTGCTGAAATGATCCTTAGGTGGTCCCCTTTCAAAATTGTGTCCGTCAGCGCCGTCCTGTATCCAAGATGGCCGCCATTACTAAAAATAGAAATTTCTTCAAATGGCCAAAACTGCTCTATTTTAAGCCAGAAAGTGCCCAAATTTGAACTGTATAAGCATAATGATGAGCTTTTTAACATATATTACGGGAATTTTTATGAACTTTGAACTTTTACCGATTTTGACCGATTATGCAAATTAGAAAAAAGGGGGGATGAAATTAAAAAAAATCTTCTCTGAAACTACTGAGCCAATCTCAACCAAACTTTGCTGAAATAATCCTTAGGTGGTCCTCTTTCAAAATTGTGTCTGTCAGCGTGTCCTGTATCCAAGATGGCCGCCATTACTAAAAATAGAAATTTCTTCAAATGGCCAAAACTGCTCTATTTTAAGCCAGAAAGTGCCCAAATTTGAACTGTATAAGCATAATGATGAGCTTTTTAACATATATTACGGAATTTTTATGAACTTTGAACTTTTACCGATTTTGACCGATTATGCAAATTAAAAAAAAGGGGGGATGAAATTAAAAAAATCTTCTCCTCTGAAACTACTGAGCCAATCTCAACCAAACTTTGCTGAAATGATCCTTAGGTGGTCCCCTTTCAAAATTGTGTCCGTTAGCGCCGTCCTGTATCCAAGATGGCCGCCATTACTAAAAATAGAAATTTCTTCAAATGGCCAAAACTGCTCTATTTTAAGCCAGAAAGTGCCCAAATTTGAACTGTATAAGCATAATGATGAGCTTTTTAACATATATTACGGGAATTTTTATGAACTTTGAACTTTTACCGATTTTGACCGATTATGCAAATTAGAAAAAAGGGGGGATGAAATTTAAAAAAATCTTCTCTGAAACTACTGAGCCAATCTCAACCAAACTTTGCTGAAATAATCCTTAGGTGGTCCTCTTTCAAAATTGTGTCTGTCAGCGTGTCCTGTATCCAAGATGGCCGCCATTACTAAAAATAGAAATTTCTTCAAATGGCCAAAACTGCTCTATTTTAAGCCAGAAAGTGCCCAAATTTGAACTGTATAAGCATAATGATGAGCTTTTTAACATATATTACGGGAATTGTTATGAACATTGAACTTTTACCGATTTTGACCGATTATGCAAATTAAAAAAAAGGGGGGATGAAATTAAAAAAAATCTTCTCCTCTGAAACTACTGAGCCAATCTCAACCAAACTTTGCTGAAATAATCCTTAGGTGGTCCTCTTTCAAAATTGTGTCCGTCAGCGCCGTCCTTTATCCAAGATGGCCGCCATTACTAAAAATAGAAATTTCTTCAAATGGCCAAAACTGCTCTATTTTAAGCCAGAAAGTGCCCAAATTTGAACTGTATAAGCATAATGATGAGCTTTTTAACATATATTACGGGAATTTTTATGAACTTTGAACTTTTACCGATTTTGACCGATTATGCAAATTAAAAAAAAGGGGGGATGAAATTAAAAAAATCTTCTCCTCTGAAACTACTGAGCCAATCTCAACCAAACTTTGCTGAAATGATCCTTAGGTGGTCCCCTTTCAAAATTGTGTCCGTCAGCGCCGTCCTGTATCCAAGATGGCCGCCATTACTAAAAATAGAAATTTCTTCAAATGGCCAAAACTGCTCTATTTTAAGCCAGAAAGTGCCCAAATTTGAACTGTATAAGAATAATGATGAGCTTTTTAACATATATTACGGGATTTTTTATGAACTTTGAACTTTTACCGATTTTGACCGATTATGCAAATTAGAAAAAAGGGGGTATGAAATTTAAAAAAAATCTTCTCCTCTGAAACTACTGAGCCAATCTCAACCAAACTTTGCTGAAATGATCCTTAGGTGGTCCTCTTTCAAAATTGTGTCCGTCAGCGCCGTCCTGTATCCAAGATGGCCGCCATTACTAAATATAGAAATTTCTTCAAATGGCCAAAACTGCTCTATTTTAAGCCGGAAAGTGCCCAAATTTGAACTGTATAAGCATAATGATGAGCTTTTTAACATATATTACGGGAATTTTTATGAACTTTGAACTTTTACCGATTTTGACCGATTATGCAAATTAAAAAAAAGGGGGGATGAAATTAAAAAAATCTTCTCCTCTGAAACTACTGAGCCAATCTCAACCAAACTTTGCTGAAATGATCCTTAGGTGGTCCCCTTTCAAAATTGTGTCCGTCAGCGCCGTCCTGTATCCAAGATGGCCGCCATTACTAAAAATAGAAATATCTTCAAATGGCCAAAACTGCTCTATTTTAAGCCAGAAAGTGCCCAAATTTGAACTGTATAAGAATAATGATGAGCTTTTTAACATATATTACGGGATTTTTTATGAACTTTGAACTTTTACCGATTTTGACCGATTATGCAAATTAGAAAAAAGGGGGTATGAAATTTAAAAAAAATCTTCTCCTCTGAAACTACTGAGCCAATCTCAACCAAACTTTGCTGAAATGATCCTTAGGTGGTCCTCTTTCAAAATTGTGTCCGTCAGCGCCGTCCTGTATCCAAGATGGCCGCCATTACTAAATATAGAAATTTCTTCAAATGGCCAAAACTGCTCTATTTTAAGCCGGAAAGTGCCCAAATTTGAACTGTATAAGCATAATGATGAGCTTTTTAACATATATTACGGGAATTTTTATGAACTTTGAACTTTTACCGATTTTGACCGATTATGCAAATTAAAAAAAAGGGGGGATGAAATTAAAAAAATCTTCTCCTCTGAAACTACTGAGCCAATCTCAACCAAACTTTGCTGAAATGATCCTTAGGTGGTCCCCTTTCAAAATTGTGTCCGTCAGCGCCGTCCTGTATCCAAGATGGCCGCCATTACTAAAAATAGAAATATCTTCAAATGGCCAAAACTGCTCTATTTTAAGCCAGAAAGTGCCCAAATTTGAACTGTATAAGAATAATGATGAGCTTTTTAACATATATTACGGGATTTTTTATGAACTTTGAACTTTTACCGATTTTGACCGATTATGCAAATTAGAAAAAAGGGGGTATGAAATTTAAAAAAAATCTTCTCCTCTGAAACTACTGAGCCAATCTCAACCAAACTTTGCTGAAATGATCCTTAGGTGGTCCTCTTTCAAAATTGTGTCCGTCAGCGCCGTCCTGTATCCAAGATGGCCGCCATTACTAAAAATAGAAATTTCTTCAAATGGCCAAAACTGCTCTATTTTAAGCCAGAAAGTGCCCAAATTTGAACTGTATAAGCATAATGATGAGCTTTTTAACATATATTACGAGAATTTTTATGAACTTTGAACTTTTACCGATTTTGACCGATTATGCAAATTAGAAAAAGGGGGGGATGAAATTAAAAAAAATCTTCTCTGAAACTACTGAGCCAATCTCAACCAAACTTTGCTGAAATAATCCTTAGGTGGTCCTCTTTCAAAATTGTGTCCGTCAGCGCCGTCCTTTATCCAAGATGGCCGCCATTACTAAAAATAGAAATTTCTTCAAATGGCCAAAACTGCTCTATTTTAAGCCAGAAAGTGCCCAAATTTGAACTGTATAAGCATAATGAGGTGCTTTTTAACATATATTACGGGAATTTTTATGAACTTTGAACTTTTACCGATTTTGACCGATTATGCAAATTTAAAAAAAGGGGGGATGAAATTAAAAAAATCTTCTCCTCTGAAACTACTGAGCCAATCTCAACCAAACTTTGCTGAAATGATCCTTAGGTGGTCCCCTTTCAAAATTGTGTCCGTCAGCGCCGTCCTGTATCCAAGATGGCCGCCATTACTAAAAATAGAAATTTCTTCAAATGGCCAAAACTGCTCTATTTTAAGCCAGAAAGTGCCCAAATTTGAACTGTATAAGAATAATGATGAGCTTTTTAACATATATTACGGTATTTTTTATGAACTTTGAACTTTTACCGATTTTGACCGATTATGCAAATTAGAAAAAAGGGGGTATGAAATTTAAAAAAAATCTTCTCCTCTGAAACTACTGAGCCAATCTCAACCAAACTTTGCTGAAATGATCCTTAGGTGGTCCTCTTTCAAAATTGTGTCCGTCAGCGCCGTCCTGTATCCAAGATGGCCGGCATTGCTAAAAATAGAAATTTCTTCAAATGGCCAAAACTGCTCTATTTTAAGCCAGAAAGTGCCCAAATTTGAACTGTATAAGCATAATGATGAGCTTTTTAACATATATTACGGGAATTTTTATGAACTTTGAACTTTTACCGATTTTGACCGATTATGCAAATTAAAAAAAAGGGGGGATGAAATTAAAAAAATCTTCTCCTCTGAAACTACTGAGCCAATCTCAACCAAACTTTGCTGAAATGATCCTTAGGTGGTCCCCTTTCAAAATTGTGTCCGTCAGCGCCGTCCTGTATCCAAGATGGCCGCCATTACTAAAAATAGAAATTTCTTCAAATGGCCAAAACTGCTCTATTTTAAGCCAGAAAGTGCCCAAATTTGAACTGTATAAGAATAATGATGAGCTTTTTAACATATATTACGGGATTTTTTATGAACTTTGAACTTTTACCGATTTTGACCGATTATGCAAATTAGAAAAAAGGGGGTATGAAATTTAAAAAAAATCTTCTCCTCTGAAACTACTGAGCCAATCTCAACCAAACTTTGCTGAAATGATCCTTAGGTGGTCCTCTTTCAAAATTGTGTCCGTCAGCGCCGTCCTGTATCCAAGATGGCCGCCATTACTAAAAATAGAAATTTCTTCAAATGGCCAAAACTGCTCTATTTTAAGCCAGAAAGTGCCCAAATTTGAACTGTATAAGCATAATAATGAGCTTTTTAACATATATTACGAGAATTTTTATGAACTTTGAACTTTTACCGATTTTGACCGATTATGCAAATTAGAAAAAAGGGGGGATGAAATTAAAAAAAATCTTCTCTGAAACTACTGAGCCAATCTCAACCAAACTTTGCTGAAATAATCCTTAGGTGGTCCTCTTTCAAAATTGTGTCCGTCAGCGCCGTCCTTTATCCAAGATGGCCGCCATTACTAAAAATAGAAATTTCTTCAAATGGCCAAAACTGCTCTATTTTAAGCCAGAAAGTGCCCAAATTTGAACTGTATAAGCATAATGATGAGCTTTTTAACATATATTACGGGAATTTTTATGAACTTTGAACTTTTACCGATTTTGACCGATTATGCAAATTAAAAAAAAGGGGGGATGAAATTAAAAAAATCTTCTCCTCTGAAACTACTGAGCCAATCTCAACCAAACTTTGCTGAAATGATCCTTAGGTGGTCCCCTTTCAAAATTGTGTCCGTCAGCGCCGTCCTGTATCCAAGATGGCCGCCATTACTAAAAATAGAAATTTCTTCAAATGGCCAAAACTGCTCTATTTTAAGCCAGAAAGTGCCCAAATTTGAACTGTATAAGCATAATGATGAGCTTTTTAACATATATTACGGGATTTGTTATGAACTTTGAACTTTTACCGATTTTGATCGATTATGCAAATTAAAAAAAAGGGGGATGAAATTTAAAAAAAATCTTCTCCTCTGAAACTACTGAGCCAATCTCAACCAAACTTTGCTGAAATGATCCTTAGGTGGTCCTCTTTCAAAATTGTTTCCGTCAGCGCCGTCCTGTATCCAAGATGGCCGCCATTACTAAAAATAGAAATTTCTTCAAATGGCCAAAACTGCTCTATTTTAAGCCAGAAAGTGCCCAAATTTGAACTGTATAAGCATAATGATGAGCTTTTTAACATATATTACGGGAATTTTTATGAACTTTGAACTTTTACCGATTTTGACCGATTATGCAAATTAGAAAAAAGGGGGGATGAAATTAAAAAAAATCTTCTCTGAAACTACTGAGCCAATCTCAACCAAACTTTGCTGAAATAATCCTTAGGTGGTCCTCTTTCAAAATTGTGTCTGTCAGCGTGTCCTGTATCCAAGATGGCCGCCATTACTAAAAATAGAAATTTCTTCAAATGGCCAAAACTGCTCTATTTTAAGCCAGAAAGTGCCCAAATTTGAACTGTATAAGCATAATGATGAGCTTTTTAACATATATTACGGAATTTTTATGAACTTTGAACTTTTACCGATTTTGACCGATTATGCAAATTAAAAAAAAGGGGGGATGAAATTAAAAAAATCTTCTCCTCTGAAACTACTGAGCCAATCTCAACCAAACTTTGCTGAAATGATCCTTAGGTGGTCCCCTTTCAAAATTGTGTCCGTCAGCGCCGTCCTGTATCCAAGATGGCCGCCATTACTAAAAATAGAAATTTCTTCAAATGGCCAAAACTGCTCTATTTTAAGCCAGAAAGTGCCCAAATTTGAACTGTATAAGCATAATGATGAGCTTTTTAACATATATTACGGGAATTTTTATGAACTTTGAACTTTTACCGATTTTGACCGATTATGCAAATTAGAAAAAAGGGGGGATGAAATTAAAAAAAATCTTCTCTGAAACTACTGAGCCAATCTCAACCAAACTTTGCTGAAATAATCCTTAGGTGGTCCTCTTTCAAAATTGTGTCTGTCAGCGTGTCCTGTATCCAAGATGGCCGCCATTACTAAAAATAGAAATTTCTTCAAATGGCCAAAACTGCTCTATTTTAAGCCAGAAAGTGCCCAAATTTGAACTGTATAAGCATAATGATGAGCTTTTTAACATATATTACGGAATTTTTATGAACTTTGAACTTTTACCGATTTTGACCGATTATGCAAATTAAAAAAAAGGGGGGATGAAATTTAAAAAATCTTCTCCTCTGAAACTACTGAGCCAATCTCAACCAAACTTTGCTGAAATGATCCTTAGGTGGTCCCCTTTCAAAATTGTGTCCGTCAGCGCCGTCCTGTATCCAAGATGGCCGCCATTACTAAAAATAGAAATTTCTTCAAATGGCCAAAACTGCTCTATTTTAAGCCAGAAAGTGCCCAAATTTGAACTGTATAAGCATAATGATGAGCTTTTTAACATATATTACGGGATTTGTTATGAACTTTGAACTTTTACCGATTTTGATCGATTATGCAAATTAAAAAAAAGGGGGATGAAATTTAAAAAAAATCTTCTCCTCTGAAACTACTGAGCCAATCTCAACCAAACTTTGCTGAAATGATCCTTAGGTGGTCCTCTTTCAAAATTGTTTCCGTCAGCGCCGTCCTGTATCCAAGATGGCCGCCATTACTAAAAATAGAAATTTCTTCAAATGGCCAAAACTGCTCTATTTTAAGCCAGAAAGTGCCCAAATTTGAACTGTATAAGCATAATGATGAGCTTTTTAACATATATTACGGGAATTTTTATGAACTTTGAACTTTTACCGATTTTGACCGATTATGCAAATTAGAAAAAAGGGGGGATGAAATTAAAAAAAATCTTCTCTGAAACTACTGAGCCAATCTCAACCAAACTTTGCTGAAATAATCCTTAGGTGGTCCTCTTTCAAAATTGTGTCTGTCAGCGTGTCCTGTATCCAAGATGGCCGCCATTACTAAAAATAGAAATTTCTTCAAATGGCCAAAACTGCTCTATTTTAAGCCAGAAAGTGCCCAAATTTGAACTGTATAAGCATAATGATGAGCTTTTTAACATATATTACGGAATTTTTATGAACTTTGAACTTTTACCGATTTTGACCGATTATGCAAATTAAAAAAAAGGGGGGATGAAATTAAAAAAATCTTCTCCTCTGAAACTACTGAGCCAATCTCAACCAAACTTTGCTGAAATGATCCTTAGGTGGTCCCCTTTCAAAATTGTGTCCGTCAGCGCCGTCCTGTATCCAAGATGGCCGCCATTACTAAAAATAGAAATTTCTTCAAATGGCCAAAACTGCTCTATTTTAAGCCAGAAAGTGCCCAAATTTGAACTGTATAAGCATAATGATGAGCTTTTTAACATATATTACGGGAATTTTTATGAACTTTGAACTTTTACCGATTTTGACCGATTATGCAAATTAGAAAAAAGGGGGGATGAAATTAAAAAAAATCTTCTCTGAAACTACTGAGCCAATCTCAACCAAACTTTGCTGAAATAATCCTTAGGTGGTCCTCTTTCAAAATTGTGTCTGTCAGCGTGTCCTGTATCCAAGATGGCCGCCATTACTAAAAATAGAAATTTCTTCAAATGGCCAAAACTGCTCTATTTTAAGCCAGAAAGTGCCCAAATTTGAACTGTATAAGCATAATGATGAGCTTTTTAACATATATTACGGAATTTTTATGAACTTTGAACTTTTACCGATTTTGACCGATTATGCAAATTAAAAAAAAGGGGGGATGAAATTTAAAAAATCTTCTCCTCTGAAACTACTGAGCCAATCTCAACCAAACTTTGCTGAAATGATCCTTAGGTGGTCCCCTTTCAAAATTGTGTCCGTCAGCGCCGTCCTGTATCCAAGATGGCCGCCATTACTAAAAATAGAAATTTCTTCAAATGGCCAAAACTGCTCTATTTTAAGCCAGAAAGTGCCCAAATTTGAACTGTATAAGCATAATGATGAGCTTTTTAACATATATTACGGGAATTTTTATGAACTTTGAACTTTTACCGATTTTGACCGATTATGCAAATTAAAAAAAAGGGGGGATGAAATTAAAAAAATCTTCTCCTCTGAAACTACTGAGCCAATCTCAACCAAACTTTGCTGAAATGATCCTTAGGTGGTCCCCTTTCAAAATTGTGTCCGTCAGCGTCGTCCTGTATCCAAGATGGCCGCCATTACTAAAAATAGAAATTTCTTCAAATGGCCAAAACTGCTCTATTTTAAGCCAGAAAGTGCCCAAATTTGAACTGTATAAGAATAATGATGAGCTTTTTAACATATATTACGGGATTTTTTATGAACTTTGAACTTTTACCGATTTTGACCGATTATGCAAATTAGAAAAAAGGGGGTATGAAATTTAAAAAAAATCTTCTCCTCTGAAACTACTGAGCCAATCTCAACCAAACTTTGCTGAAATGATCCTTAGGTGGTCCTCTTTCAAAATTGTGTCCGTCAGCGCCGTCCTGTATCCAAGATGGCCGCCATTACTAAAAATAGAAATTTCTTCAAATGGCCAAAACTGCTCTATTTTAAGCCAGAAAGTGCCCAAATTTGAACTGTATAAGCATAATAATGAGCTTTTTAACATATATTACGAGAATTTTTATGAACTTTGAACTTTTACCGATTTTGACCGATTATGCAAATTAGAAAAAAGGGGGGATGAAATTAAAAAAAATCTTCTCTGAAACTACTGAGCCAATCTCAACCAAACTTTGCTGAAATAATCCTTAGGTGGTCCTCTTTCAAAATTGTGTCCGTCAGCGCCGTCCTTTATCCAAGATGGCCGCCATTACTAAAAATAGAAATTTCTTCAAATGGCCAAAACTGCTCTATTTTAAGCCAGAAAGTGCCCAAATTTGAACTGTATAAGCATAATGATGAGCTTTTTAACATATATTACGGGAATTTTTATGAACTTTGAACTTTTACCGATTTTGACCGATTATGCAAATTAAAAAAAAGGGGGGATGAAATTAAAAAAATCTTCTCCTCTGAAACTACTGAGCCAATCTCAACCAAACTTTGCTGAAATGATCCTTAGGTGGTCCCCTTTCAAAATTGTGTCCGTCAGCGCCGTCCTGTATCCAAGATGGCCGCCATTACTAAAAATAGAAATTTCTTCAAATGGCCAAAACTGCTCTATTTTAAGCCAGAAAGTGCCCAAATTTGAACTGTATAAGCATAATGATGAGCTTTTTAACATATATTACGGGATTTGTTATGAACTTTGAACTTTTACCGATTTTGATCGATTATGCAAATTAAAAAAAAGGGGGATGAAATTTAAAAAAAATCTTCTCCTCTGAAACTACTGAGCCAATCTCAACCAAACTTTGCTGAAATGATCCTTAGGTGGTCCTCTTTCAAAATTGTTTCCGTCAGCGCCGTCCTGTATCCAAGATGGCCGCCATTACTAAAAATAGAAATTTCTTCAAATGGCCAAAACTGCTCTATTTTAAGCCAGAAAGTGCCCAAATTTGAACTGTATAAGCATAATGATGAGCTTTTTAACATATATTACGGGAATTTTTATGAACTTTGAACTTTTACCGATTTTGACCGATTATGCAAATTAGAAAAAAGGGGGGATGAAATTAAAAAAAATCTTCTCTGAAACTACTGAGCCAATCTCAACCAAACTTTGCTGAAATAATCCTTAGGTGGTCCTCTTTCAAAATTGTGTCTGTCAGCGTGTCCTGTATCCAAGATGGCCGCCATTACTAAAAATAGAAATTTCTTCAAATGGCCAAAACTGCTCTATTTTAAGCCAGAAAGTGCCCAAATTTGAACTGTATAAGCATAATGATGAGCTTTTTAACATATATTACGGAATTTTTATGAACTTTGAACTTTTACCGATTTTGACCGATTATGCAAATTAAAAAAAAGGGGGGATGAAATTAAAAAAATCTTCTCCTCTGAAACTACTGAGCCAATCTCAACCAAACTTTGCTGAAATGATCCTTAGGTGGTCCCCTTTCAAAATTGTGTCCGTCAGCGCCGTCCTGTATCCAAGATGGCCGCCATTACTAAAAATAGAAATTTCTTCAAATGGCCAAAACTGCTCTATTTTAAGCCAGAAAGTGCCCAAATTTGAACTGTATAAGCATAATGATGAGCTTTTTAACATATATTACGGGAATTTTTATGAACTTTGAACTTTTACCGATTTTGACCGATTATGCAAATTAGAAAAAAGGGGGGATGAAATTAAAAAAAATCTTCTCTGAAACTACTGAGCCAATCTCAACCAAACTTTGCTGAAATAATCCTTAGGTGGTCCTCTTTCAAAATTGTGTCTGTCAGCGTGTCCTGTATCCAAGATGGCCGCCATTACTAAAAATAGAAATTTCTTCAAATGGCCAAAACTGCTCTATTTTAAGCCAGAAAGTGCCCAAATTTGAACTGTATAAGCATAATGATGAGCTTTTTAACATATATTACGGAATTTTTATGAACTTTGAACTTTTACCGATTTTGACCGATTATGCAAATTAAAAAAAAGGGGGGATGAAATTTAAAAAATCTTCTCCTCTGAAACTACTGAGCCAATCTCAACCAAACTTTGCTGAAATGATCCTTAGGTGGTCCCCTTTCAAAATTGTGTCCGTCAGCGCCGTCCTGTATCCAAGATGGCCGCCATTACTAAAAATAGAAATTTCTTCAAATGGCCAAAACTGCTCTATTTTAAGCCAGAAAGTGCCCAAATTTGAACTGTATAAGAATAATGATGAGCTTTTTAACATATATTACGGGATTTTTTATGAACTTTGAACTTTTACCGATTTTGACCGATTATGCAAATTAGAAAAAAGGGGGTATGAAATTTAAAAAAAATCTTCTCCTCTGAAACTACTGAGCCAATCTCAACCAAACTTTGCTGAAATGATCCTTAGGTGGTCCTCTTTCAAAATTGTGTCCGTCAGCGCCGTCCTGTATCCAAGATGGCCGCCATTACTAAAAATAGAAATTTCTTCAAATGGCCAAAACTGCTCTATTTTAAGCCAGAAAGTGCCCAAATTTGAACTGTATAAGCATAATAATGAGCTTTTTAACATATATTACGAGAATTTTTATGAACTTTGAACTTTTACCGATTTTGACCGATTATGCAAATTAGAAAAAAGGGGGGATGAAATTAAAAAAAATCTTCTCTGAAACTACTGAGCCAATCTCAACCAAACTTTGCTGAAATAATCCTTAGGTGGTCCTCTTTCAAAATTGTGTCCGTCAGCGCCGTCCTTTATCCAAGATGGCCGCCATTACTAAAAATAGAAATTTCTTCAAATGGCCAAAACTGCTCTATTTTAAGCCAGAAAGTGCCCAAATTTGAACTGTATAAGCATAATGATGAGCTTTTTAACATATATTACGGGAATTTTTATGAACTTTGAACTTTTACCGATTTTGACCGATTATGCAAATTAAAAAAAAGGGGGGATGAAATTAAAAAAATCTTCTCCTCTGAAACTACTGAGCCAATCTCAACCAAACTTTGCTGAAATGATCCTTAGGTGGTCCCCTTTCAAAATTGTGTCCGTCAGCGCCGTCCTGTATCCAAGATGGCCGCCATTACTAAAAATAGAAATTTCTTCAAATGGCCAAAACTGCTCTATTTTAAGCCAGAAAGTGCCCAAATTTGAACTGTATAAGCATAATGATGAGCTTTTTAACATATATTACGGGATTTGTTATGAACTTTGAACTTTTACCGATTTTGATCGATTATGCAAATTAAAAAAAAGGGGGATGAAATTTAAAAAAAATCTTCTCCTCTGAAACTACTGAGCCAATCTCAACCAAACTTTGCTGAAATGATCCTTAGGTGGTCCTCTTTCAAAATTGTTTCCGTCAGCGCCGTCCTGTATCCAAGATGGCCGCCATTACTAAAAATAGAAATTTCTTCAAATGGCCAAAACTGCTCTATTTTAAGCCAGAAAGTGCCCAAATTTGAACTGTATAAGCATAATGATGAGCTTTTTAACATATATTACGGGAATTTTTATGAACTTTGAACTTTTACCGATTTTGACCGATTATGCAAATTAGAAAAAAGGGGGGATGAAATTAAAAAAAATCTTCTCTGAAACTACTGAGCCAATCTCAACCAAACTTTGCTGAAATAATCCTTAGGTGGTCCTCTTTCAAAATTGTGTCTGTCAGCGTGTCCTGTATCCAAGATGGCCGCCATTACTAAAAATAGAAATTTCTTCAAATGGCCAAAACTGCTCTATTTTAAGCCAGAAAGTGCCCAAATTTGAACTGTATAAGCATAATGATGAGCTTTTTAACATATATTACGGAATTTTTATGAACTTTGAACTTTTACCGATTTTGACCGAATATGCAAATTAAAAAAAAGGGGGGATGAAATTAAAAAAATCTTCTCCTCTGAAACTACTGAGCCAATCTCAACCAAACTTTGCTGAAATGATCCTTAGGTGGTCCCCTTTCAAAATTGTGTCCGTCAGCGCCGTCCTGTATCCAAGATGGCCGCCATTACTAAAAATAGAAATTTCTTCAAATGGCCAAAACTGCTCTATTTTAAGCCAGAAAGTGCCCAAATTTGAACTGTATAAGCATAATGATGAGCTTTTTAACATATATTACGGGAATTTTTATGAACTTTGAACTTTTACCGATTTTGACCGATTATGCAAATTAGAAAAAAGGGGGGATGAAATTAAAAAAAATCTTCTCTGAAACTACTGAGCCAATCTCAACCAAACTTTGCTGAAATAATCCTTAGGTGGTCCTCTTTCAAAATTGTGTCTGTCAGCGTGTCCTGTATCCAAGATGGCCGCCATTACTAAAAATAGAAATTTCTTCAAATGGCCAAAACTGCTCTATTTTAAGCCAGAAAGTGCCCAAATTTGAACTGTATAAGCATAATGATGAGCTTTTTAACATATATTACGGAATTTTTATGAACTTTGAACTTTTACCGATTTTGACCGATTATGCAAATTAAAAAAAAGGGGGGATGAAATTTAAAAAATCTTCTCCTCTGAAACTACTGAGCCAATCTCAACCAAACTTTGCTGAAATGATCCTTAGGTGGTCCCCTTTCAAAATTGTGTCCGTCAGCGCCGTCCTGTATCCAAGATGGCCGCCATTACTAAAAATAGAAATTTCTTCAAATGGCCAAAACTGCTCTATTTTAAGCCAGAAAGTGCCCAAATTTGAACTGTATAAGCATAATGATGAGCTTTTTAACATATATTACGGGATTTGTTATGAACTTTGAACTTTTACCGATTTTGATCGATTATGCAAATTAAAAAAAAGGGGGATGAAATTTAAAAAAAATCTTCTCCTCTGAAACTACTGAGCCAATCTCAACCAAACTTTGCTGAAATGATCCTTAGGTGGTCCTCTTTCAAAATTGTTTCCGTCAGCGCCGTCCTGTATCCAAGATGGCCGCCATTACTAAAAATAGAAATTTCTTCAAATGGCCAAAACTGCTCTATTTTAAGCCAGAAAGTGCCCAAATTTGAACTGTATAAGCATAATGATGAGCTTTTTAACATATATTACGGGAATTTTTATGAACTTTGAACTTTTACCGATTTTGACCGATTATGCAAATTAGAAAAAAGGGGGGATGAAATTAAAAAAAATCTTCTCTGAAACTACTGAGCCAATCTCAACCAAACTTTGCTGAAATAATCCTTAGGTGGTCCTCTTTCAAAATTGTGTCTGTCAGCGTGTCCTGTATCCAAGATGGCCGCCATTACTAAAAATAGAAATTTCTTCAAATGGCCAAAACTGCTCTATTTTAAGCCAGAAAGTGCCCAAATTTGAACTGTATAAGCATAATGATGAGCTTTTTAACATATATTACGGAATTTTTATGAACTTTGAACTTTTACCGATTTTGACCGATTATGCAAATTAAAAAAAAGGGGGGATGAAATTAAAAAAATCTTCTCCTCTGAAACTACTGAGCCAATCTCAACCAAACTTTGCTGAAATGATCCTTAGGTGGTCCCCTTTCAAAATTGTGTCCGTCAGCGCCGTCCTGTATCCAAGATGGCCGCCATTACTAAAAATAGAAATTTCTTCAAATGGCCAAAACTGCTCTATTTTAAGCCAGAAAGTGCCCAAATTTGAACTGTATAAGCATAATGATGAGCTTTTTAACATATATTACGGGAATTTTTATGAACTTTGAACTTTTACCGATTTTGACCGATTATGCAAATTAGAAAAAAGGGGGGATGAAATTAAAAAAAATCTTCTCTGAAACTACTGAGCCAATCTCAACCAAACTTTGCTGAAATAATCCTTAGGTGGTCCTCTTTCAAAATTGTGTCTGTCAGCGTGTCCTGTATCCAAGATGGCCGCCATTACTAAAAATAGAAATTTCTTCAAATGGCCAAAACTGCTCTATTTTAAGCCAGAAAGTGCCCAAATTTGAACTGTATAAGCATAATGATGAGCTTTTTAACATATATTACGGAATTTTTATGAACTTTGAACTTTTACCGATTTTGACCGATTATGCAAATTAAAAAAAAGGGGGGATGAAATTTAAAAAATCTTCTCCTCTGAAACTACTGAGCCAATCTCAACCAAACTTTGCTGAAATGATCCTTAGGTGGTCCCCTTTCAAAATTGTGTCCGTCAGCGCCGTCCTGTATCCAAGATGGCCGCCATTACTAAAAATAGAAATTTCTTCAAATGGCCAAAACTGCTCTATTTTAAGCCAGAAAGTGCCCAAATTTGAACTGTATAAGCATAATGATGAGCTTTTTAACATATATTACGGGAATTTTTATGAACTTTGAACTTTTACCGATTTTGACCGATTATGCAAATTAAAAAAAAGGGGGGATGAAATTAAAAAAATCTTCTCCTCTGAAACTACTGAGCCAATCTCAACCAAACTTTGCTGAAATGATCCTTAGGTGGTCCCCTTTCAAAATTGTGTCCGTCAGCGCCGTCCTGTATCCAAGATGGCCGCCATTACTAAAAATAGAAATTTCTTCAAATGGCCAAAACTGCTCTATTTTAAGCCAGAAAGTGCCCAAATTTGAACTGTATAAGAATAATGATGAGCTTTTTAACATATATTACGGGATTTTTTATGAACTTTGAACTTTTACCGATTTTGACCGATTATGCAAATTAGAAAAAAGGGGGTATGAAATTTAAAAAAAATCTTCTCCTCTGAAACTACTGAGCCAATCTCAACCAAACTTTGCTGAAATGATCCTTAGGTGGTCCTCTTTCAAAATTGTGTCCGTCAGCGCCGTCCTGTATCCAAGATGGCCGCCATTACTAAAAATAGAAATTTCTTCAAATGGCCAAAACTGCTCTATTTTAAGCCAGAAAGTGCCCAAATTTGAACTGTATAAGCATAATAATGAGCTTTTTAACATATATTACGAGAATTTTTATGAACTTTGAACTTTTACCGATTTTGACCGATTATGCAAATTAGAAAAAAGGGGGGATGAAATTAAAAAAAATCTTCTCTGAAACTACTGAGCCAATCTCAACCAAACTTTGCTGAAATAATCCTTAGGTGGTCCTCTTTCAAAATTGTGTCCGTCAGCGCCGTCCTTTATCCAAGATGGCCGCCATTACTAAAAATAGAAATTTCTTCAAATGGCCAAAACTGCTCTATTTTAAGCCAGAAAGTGCCCAAATTTGAACTGTATAAGCATAATGATGAGCTTTTTAACATATATTACGGGAATTTTTATGAACTTTGAACTTTTACCGATTTTGACCGATTATGCAAATTAAAAAAAAGGGGGGATGAAATTAAAAAAATCTTCTCCTCTGAAACTACTGAGCCAATCTCAACCAAACTTTGCTGAAATGATCCTTAGGTGGTCCCCTTTCAAAATTGTGTCCGTCAGCGCCGTCCTGTATCCAAGATGGCCGCCATTACTAAAAATAGAAATTTCTTCAAATGGCCAAAACTGCTCTATTTTAAGCCAGAAAGTGCCCAAATTTGAACTGTATAAGCATAATGATGAGCTTTTTAACATATATTACGGGATTTGTTATGAACTTTGAACTTTTACCGATTTTGATCGATTATGCAAATTAAAAAAAAGGGGGATGAAATTTAAAAAAAATCTTCTCCTCTGAAACTACTGAGCCAATCTCAACCAAACTTTGCTGAAATGATCCTTAGGTGGTCCTCTTTCAAAATTGTTTCCGTCAGCGCCGTCCTGTATCCAAGATGGCCGCCATTACTAAAAATAGAAATTTCTTCAAATGGCCAAAACTGCTCTATTTTAAGCCAGAAAGTGCCCAAATTTGAACTGTATAAGCATAATGATGAGCTTTTTAACATATATTACGGGAATTTTTATGAACTTTGAACTTTTACCGATTTTGACCGATTATGCAAATTAGAAAAAAGGGGGGATGAAATTAAAAAAAATCTTCTCTGAAACTACTGAGCCAATCTCAACCAAACTTTGCTGAAATAATCCTTAGGTGGTCCTCTTTCAAAATTGTGTCTGTCAGCGTGTCCTGTATCCAAGATGGCCGCCATTACTAAAAATAGAAATTTCTTCAAATGGCCAAAACTGCTCTATTTTAAGCCAGAAAGTGCCCAAATTTGAACTGTATAAGCATAATGATGAGCTTTTTAACATATATTACGGAATTTTTATGAACTTTGAACTTTTACCGATTTTGACCGATTATGCAAATTAAAAAAAAGGGGGGATGAAATTAAAAAAATCTTCTCCTCTGAAACTACTGAGCCAATCTCAACCAAACTTTGCTGAAATGATCCTTAGGTGGTCCCCTTTCAAAATTGTGTCCGTCAGCGCCGTCCTGTATCCAAGATGGCCGCCATTACTAAAAATAGAAATTTCTTCAAATGGCCAAAACTGCTCTATTTTAAGCCAGAAAGTGCCCAAATTTGAACTGTATAAGCATAATGATGAGCTTTTTAACATATATTACGGGAATTTTTATGAACTTTGAACTTTTACCGATTTTGACCGATTATGCAAATTAGAAAAAAGGGGGGATGAAATTAAAAAAAATCTTCTCTGAAACTACTGAGCCAATCTCAACCAAACTTTGCTGAAATAATCCTTAGGTGGTCCTCTTTCAAAATTGTGTCTGTCAGCGTGTCCTGTATCCAAGATGGCCGCCATTACTAAAAATAGAAATTTCTTCAAATGGCCAAAACTGCTCTATTTTAAGCCAGAAAGTGCCCAAATTTGAACTGTATAAGCATAATGATGAGCTTTTTAACATATATTACGGAATTTTTATGAACTTTGAACTTTTACCGATTTTGACCGATTATGCAAATTAAAAAAAAGGGGGGATGAAATTTAAAAAATCTTCTCCTCTGAAACTACTGAGCCAATCTCAACCAAACTTTGCTGAAATGATCCTTAGGTGGTCCCCTTTCAAAATTGTGTCCGTCAGCGCCGTCCTGTATCCAAGATGGCCGCCATTACTAAAAATAGAAATTTCTTCAAATGGCCAAAACTGCTCTATTTTAAGCCAGAAAGTGCCCAAATTTGAACTGTATAAGCATAATGATGAGCTTTTTAACATATATTACGGGAATTTTTATGAACTTTGAACTTTTACCGATTTTGACCGATTATGCAAATTAAAAAAAAGGGGGGATGAAATTAAAAAAATCTTCTCCTCTGAAACTACTGAGCCAATCTCAACCAAACTTTGCTGAAATGATCCTTAGGTGGTCCCCTTTCAAAATTGTGTCCGTCAGCGCCGTCCTGTATCCAAGATGGCCGCCATTACTAAAAATAGAAATTTCTTCAAATGGCCAAAACTGCTCTATTTTAAGCCAGAAAGTGCCCAAATTTGAACTGTATAAGAATAATGATGAGCTTTTTAACATATATTACGGGATTTTTTATGAACTTTGAACTTTTACCGATTTTGACCGATTATGCAAATTAGAAAAAAGGGGGTATGAAATTTAAAAAAAATCTTCTCCTCTGAAACTACTGAGCCAATCTCAACCAAACTTTGCTGAAATGATCCTTAGGTGGTCCTCTTTCAAAATTGTGTCCGTCAGCGCCGTCCTGTATCCAAGATGGCCGCCATTACTAAAAATAGAAATTTCTTCAAATGGCCAAAACTGCTCTATTTTAAGCCAGAAAGTGCCCAAATTTGAACTGTATAAGCATAATAATGAGCTTTTTAACATATATTACGAGAATTTTTATGAACTTTGAACTTTTACCGATTTTGACCGATTATGCAAATTAGAAAAAAGGGGGGATGAAATTAAAAAAAATCTTCTCTGAAACTACTGAGCCAATCTCAACCAAACTTTGCTGAAATAATCCTTAGGTGGTCCTCTTTCAAAATTGTGTCCGTCAGCGCCGTCCTTTATCCAAGATGGCCGCCATTACTAAAAATAGAAATTTCTTCAAATGGCCAAAACTGCTCTATTTTAAGCCAGAAAGTGCCCAAATTTGAACTGTATAAGCATAATGATGAGCTTTTTAACATATATTACGGGAATTTTTATGAACTTTGAACTTTTACCGATTTTGACCGATTATGCAAATTAAAAAAAAGGGGGGATGAAATTAAAAAAATCTTCTCCTCTGAAACTACTGAGCCAATCTCAACCAAACTTTGCTGAAATGATCCTTAGGTGGTCCCCTTTCAAAATTGTGTCCGTCAGCGCCGTCCTGTATCCAAGATGGCCGCCATTACTAAAAATAGAAATTTCTTCAAATGGCCAAAACTGCTCTATTTTAAGCCAGAAAGTGCCCAAATTTGAACTGTATAAGCATAATGATGAGCTTTTTAACATATATTACGGGATTTGTTATGAACTTTGAACTTTTACCGATTTTGATCGATTATGCAAATTAAAAAAAAGGGGGATGAAATTTAAAAAAAATCTTCTCCTCTGAAACTACTGAGCCAATCTCAACCAAACTTTGCTGAAATGATCCTTAGGTGGTCCTCTTTCAAAATTGTTTCCGTCAGCGCCGTCCTGTATCCAAGATGGCCGCCATTACTAAAAATAGAAATTTCTTCAAATGGCCAAAACTGCTCTATTTTAAGCCAGAAAGTGCCCAAATTTGAACTGTATAAGCATAATGATGAGCTTTTTAACATATATTACGGGAATTTTTATGAACTTTGAACTTTTACCGATTTTGACCGATTATGCAAATTAGAAAAAAGGGGGGATGAAATTAAAAAAAATCTTCTCTGAAACTACTGAGCCAATCTCAACCAAACTTTGCTGAAATAATCCTTAGGTGGTCCTCTTTCAAAATTGTGTCTGTCAGCGTGTCCTGTATCCAAGATGGCCGCCATTACTAAAAATAGAAATTTCTTCAAATGGCCAAAACTGCTCTATTTTAAGCCAGAAAGTGCCCAAATTTGAACTGTATAAGCATAATGATGAGCTTTTTAACATATATTACGGAATTTTTATGAACTTTGAACTTTTACCGATTTTGACCGATTATGCAAATTAAAAAAAAGGGGGGATGAAATTAAAAAAATCTTCTCTGAAACTACTGAGCCAATCTCAACCAAACTTTGCTGAAATGATCCTTAGGTGGTCCCCTTTCAAAATTGTGTCCGTCAGCGCCGTCCTGTATCCAAGATGGCCGCCATTACTAAAAATAGAAATTTCTTCAAATGGCCAAAACTGCTCTATTTTAAGCCAGAAAGTGCCCAAATTTGAACTGTATAAGCATAATGATGAGCTTTTTAACATATATTACGGGAATTTTTATGAACTTTGAACTTTTACCGATTTTGACCGATTATGCAAATTAGAAAAAAGGGGGGATGAAATTAAAAAAAATCTTCTCTGAAACTACTGAGCCAATCTCAACCAAACTTTGCTGAAATAATCCTTAGGTGGTCCTCTTTCAAAATTGTGTCTGTCAGCGTGTCCTGTATCCAAGATGGCCGCCATTACTAAAAATAGAAATTTCTTCAAATGGCCAAAACTGCTCTATTTTAAGCCAGAAAGTGCCCAAATTTGAACTGTATAAGCATAATGATGAGCTTTTTAACATATATTACGGAATTTTTATGAACTTTGAACTTTTACCGATTTTGACCGATTATGCAAATTAAAAAAAAGGGGGGATGAAATTTAAAAAATCTTCTCCTCTGAAACTACTGAGCCAATCTCAACCAAACTTTGCTGAAATGATCCTTAGGTGGTCCCCTTTCAAAATTGTGTCCGTCAGCGCCGTCCTGTATCCAAGATGGCCGCCATTACTAAAAATAGAAATTTCTTCAAATGGCCAAAACTGCTCTATTTTAAGCCAGAAAGTGCCCAAATTTGAACTGTATAAGCATAATGATGAGCTTTTTAACATATATTACGAGAATTTTTATGAACTTTGAACTTTTACCGATTTTGACCGATTATGCAAATTAGAAAAAAGGGGGGATGAAATAAAAAAAAATCTTCTCTGAAACTACTGAGCCAATCTCAACCAAACTTTGCTGAAATAATCCTTAGGTGGTCCTCTTTCAAAATTGTGTCCGTCAGCGCCGTCCTGTATCCAAGATGGCCGCCATTACTAAAAATAGAAATTTCTTCAAATGGCCAAAACTGCTCTATTTTAAGCCAGAAAGTGCCCAAATTTGAACTGTATAAGAATAATGATGAGCTTTTTAACATATATTACGGGATTTTTTATGAACTTTGAACTTTTACCGATTTTGACCGATTATGCAAATTAGAAAAAAGGGGGTATGAAATTTAAAAAAAATCTTCTCCTCTGAAACTACTGAGCCAATCTCAACCAAACTTTGCTGAAATGATCCTTAGGTGGTCCTCTTTCAAAATTGTGTCCGTCAGCGCCGTCCTGTATCCAAGATGGCCGCCATTACTAAAAATAGAAATTTCTTCAAATGGCCAAAACTGCTCTATTTTAAGCCAGAAAGTGCCCAAATTTGAACTGTATAAGCATAATGATGAGCTTTTTAACATATATTACGAGAATTTTTATGAACTTTGAACTTTTACCGATTTTGACCGATTATGCAAATTAGAAAAAAGGGGGGATGAAATTAAAAAAAATCTTCTCTGAAACTACTGAGCCAATCTCAACCAAACTTTGCTGAAATAATCCTTAGGTGGTCCTCTTTCAAAATTGTGTCCGTCAGCGCCGTCCTTTATCCAAGATGGCCGCCATTACTAAAAATAGAAATTTCTTCAAATGGCCAAAACTGCTCTATTTTAAGCCAGAAAGTGCCCAAATTTGAACTGTATAAGCATAATGATGAGCTTTTTAACATATATTACGGGAATTTTTATGAACTTTGAACTTTTACCGATTTTGACCGATTATGCAAATTAAAAAAAAGGGGGGATGAAATTAAAAAAATCTTCTCCTCTGAAACTACTGAGCCAATCTCAACCAAACTTTGCTGAAATGATCCTTAGGTGGTCCCCTTTCAAAATTGTGTCCGTCAGCGCCGTCCTGTATCCAAGATGGCCGCCATTACTAAAAATAGAAATTTCTTCAAATGGCCAAAACTGCTCTATTTTAAGCCAGAAAGTGCCCAAATTTGAACTGTATAAGAATAATGATGAGCTTTTTAACATATATTACGGGATTTTTTATGAACTTTGAACTTTTACCGATTTTGACCGATTATGCAAATTAGAAAAAAGGGGGTATGAAATTTAAAAAAAATCTTCTCCTCTGAAACTACTGAGCCAATCTCAACCAAACTTTGCTGAAATGATCCTTAGGTGGTCCTCTTTCAAAATTGTGTCCGTCAGCGCCGTCCTGTATCCAAGATGGCCGCCATTACTAAAAATAGAAATTTCTTCAAATGGCCAAAACTGCTCTATTTTAAGCCAGAAAGTGCCCAAATTTGAACTGTATAAGCATAATGATGAGCTTTTTAACATATATTACGAGAATTTTTATGAACTTTGAACTTTTACCGATTTTGACCGATTATGCAAATTAGAAAAAAGGGGGGATGAAATTAAAAAAAATCTTCTCTGAAACTACTGAGCCAATCTCAACCAAACTTTGCTGAAATAATCCTTAGGTGGTCCTCTTTCAAAATTGTGTCCGTCAGCGCCGTCCTGTATCCAAGATGGCCGCCATTACTAAAAATAGAAATTTCTTCAAATGGCCAAAACTGCTCTATTTTAAGCCAGAAAGTGCCCAAATTTGAACTGTATAAGCATAATGATGAGCTTTTTAACATATATTACGGGAATTTTTATGAACTTTGAACTTTTACCGATTTTGACCGATTATGCAAATTAAAAAAAAGGGGGGATGAAATTAAAAAAATCTTCTCCTCTGAAACTACTGAGCCAATCTCAACCAAACTTTGCTGAAATGATCCTTAGGTGGTCCCCTTTCAAAATTGTGTCCGTCAGCGCCGTCCTGTATCCAAGATGGCCGCCATTACTAAAAATAGAAATTTCTTCAAATGGCCAAAACTGCTCTATTTTAAGCCAGAAAGTGCCCAAATTTGAACTGTATAAGAATAATGATGAGCTTTTTAACATATATTACGGTATTTTTTATGAACTTTGAACTTTTACCGATTTTGACCGATTATGCAAATTAGAAAAAAGGGGGTATGAAATTTAAAAAAAATCTTCTCCTCTGAAACTACTGAGCCAATCTCAACCAAACTTTGCTGAAATGATCCTTAGGTGGTCCTCTTTCAAAATTGTGTCCGTCAGCGCCGTCCTGTATCCAAGATGGCCGCCATTACTAAATATAGAAATTTCTTCAAATGGCCAAAACTGCTCTATTTTAAGCCAGAAAGTGCCCAAATTTGAACTGTACAAGCATAATGATGAGCTTTTTAACATATATTACGGGAATTTTTATGAACTTTGAACTTTTACCGATTTTGACCGATTATGCAAATTAAAAAAAAGGGGGGATGAAATTAAAAAAATCTTCTCCTCTGAAACTACTGAGCCAATCTCAACCAAACTTTGCTGAAATGATCCTTAGGTGGTCCCCTTTCAAAATTGTGTCCGTCAGCGCCGTCCTGTATCCAAGATGGCCGCCATTACTAAAAATAGAAATTTCTTCAAATGGCCAAAACTGCTCTATTTTAAGCCAGAAAGTGCCCAAATTTGAACTGTATAAGAATAATGATGAGCTTTTTAACATATATTACGGGATTTTTTATGAACTTTGAACTTTTACCGATTTTGACCGATTATGCAAATTAGAAAAAAGGGGGTATGAAATTTAAAAAAAATCTTCTCCTCTGAAACTACTGAGCCAATCTCAACCAAACTTCGCTGAAATGATCCTTAGGTGGTCCTCTTTCAAAATTGTGTCCGTCAGCGCCGTCCTGTATCCAAGATGGACGGCATGGCTAAAAATAAAAATTTCTTCAAATGGCCAAAACTGCTCTATTTTAAGCCAGAAAGTGCCCAAATTTGAACTGTATAAGCATAATGATGAGCTTTTTAACATATATTACGGGATTTGATATGAACTTTGAACTTTTACCGAATTTGATCGATTATGCAAATTAAAAAAAAGGGGGGATGAAATTTAAAAAAAATCTTCTCCTCTGAAACTACTGAGCCAATCTCAACCAAACTTTGCTGAAATAATCCTTAGGTGGTCCTCTTTCAAAATTGTGTCTGTCAGCGCCGTCCTATATCCAAGATGGCCGCCATTACTAAAAATAGAAATTTCTTCAAATGGCCAAAACTGCTCTATTTTAAGCCGGAAAGTGCCCAAATTTGAACTGTATAAGCATAATGATGAGCTTTTTAACATATATTACGGGAATTTTTATGAACTTTGAACTTTTACCGATTTTGACCGATTATGCAAATTAAAAAAAAGGGGGGATGAAATTAAAAAAATCTTCTCCTCTGAAACTACTGAGCCAATCTCAACCAAACTTTGCTGAAATGATCCTTAGGTGGTCCCCTTTCAAAATTGTGTCCGTCAGCGCCGTCCTGTATCCAAGATGGCCGCCATTACTAAAAATAGAAATATCTTCAAATGGCCAAAACTGCTCTATTTTAAGCCAGAAAGTGCCCAAATTTGAACTGTATAAGAATAATGATGAGCTTTTTAACATATATTACGGGATTTTTTATGAACTTTGAACTTTTACCGATTTTGACCGATTATGCAAATTAGAAAAAAGGGGGTATGAAATTTAAAAAAAATCTTCTCCTCTGAAACTACTGAGCCAATCTCAACCAAACTTTGCTGAAATGATCCTTAGGTGGTCCTCTTTCAAAATTGTGTCCGTCAGCGCCGTCCTGTATCCAAGATGGCCGCCATTACTAAAAATAGAAATTTCTTCAAATGGCCAAAACTGCTCTATTTTAAGCCAGAAAGTGCCCAAATTTGAACTGTATAAGAATAATGATGAGCTTTTTAACATATATTACGAGAATTTTTATGAACTTTGAACTTTTACCGATTTTGACCGATTATGCAAATTAGAAAAAAGGGGGGATGAAATTAAAAAAAATCTTCTCTGAAACTACTGAGCCAATCTCAACCAAACTTTGCTGAAATAATCCTTAGGTGGTCCTCTTTCAAAATTGTGTCCGTCAGCGCCGTCCTTTATCCAAGATGGCCGCCATTACTAAAAATAGAAATTTCTTCAAATGGCCAAAACTGCTCTATTTTAAGCCAGAAAGTGCCCAAATTTGAACTGTATAAGCATAATGATGAGCTTTTTAACATATATTGCGGGAATTTTTATGAACTTTGAACTTTTACCGATTTTGACCGATTATGCAAATTAGAAAAAAGGGGGGATGAAATTAAAAAAATCTTCTCCTCTGAAACTACTGAGCCAATCTCAACCAAACTTTGCTGAAATAATCCTTAGGTGGTCCTCTTTCAAAATTGTGTCTGTCAGCGCCGTCCTATATCCAAGATGGCCGCCATTACTAAAAATAGAAATTTCTTCAAATGGCCAAAACTGCTCTATTTTAAGCCGGAAAGTGCCCAAATTTGAACTGTATAAGCATAATGATGAGCTTTTTAACATATATTACGGGAATTTTTATGAACTTTGAACTTTTACCGATTTTGACCGATTATGCAAATTAAAAAAAAGGGGGGATGAAATTAAAAAAATCTTCTCCTCTGAAACTACTGAGCCAATCTCAACCAAACTTTGCTGAAATGATCCTTAGGTGGTCCCCTTTCAAAATTGTGTCCGTCAGCGCCGTCCTGTATCCAAGATGGCCGCCATTACTAAAAATAGAAATATCTTCAAATGGCCAAAACTGCTCTATTTTAAGCCAGAAAGTGCCCAAATTTGAACTGTATAAGAATAATGATGAGCTTTTTAACATATATTACGGGATTTTTTATGAACTTTGAACTTTTACCGATTTTGACCGATTATGCAAATTAGAAAAAAGGGGGTATGAAATTTAAAAAAAATCTTCTCCTCTGAAACTACTGAGCCAATCTCAACCAAACTTTGCTGAAATGATCCTTAGGTGGTCCTCTTTCAAAATTGTGTCCGTCAGCGCCGTCCTGTATCCAAGATGGCCGCCATTACTAAAAATAGAAATTTCTTCAAATGGCCAAAACTGCTCTATTTTAAGCCAGAAAGTGCCCAAATTTGAACTGTATAAGAATAATGATGAGCTTTTTAACATATATTACGAGAATTTTTATGAACTTTGAACTTTTTCCGATTTTGACCGATTATGCAAATTAGAAAAAAGGGGGGATGAAATTAAAAAAAATCTTCTCTGAAACTACTGAGCCAATCTCAACCAAACTTTGCTGAAATAATCCTTAGGTGGTCCTCTTTCAAAATTGTGTCCGTCAGCGCCGTCCTTTATCCAAGATGGCCGCCATTACTAAAAATAGAAATTTCTTCAAATGGCCAAAACTGCTCTATTTTAAGCCAGAAAGTGCCCAAATTTGAACTGTATAAGCATAATGATGAGCTTTTTAACATATATTACGGGAATTTTTATGAACTTTGAACTTTTACCGATTTTGACCGATTATGCAAATTAAAAAAAAGGGGGGATGAAATTAAAAAAATCTTCTCCTCTGAAACTACTGAGCCAATCTCAACCAAACTTTGCTGAAATGATCCTTAGGTGGTCCCCTTTCAAAATTGTGTCCGTCAGCGCCGTCCTGTATCCAAGATGGCCGCCATTACTAAAAATAGAAATTTCTTCAAATGGCCAAAACTGCTCTATTTTAAGCCAGAAAGTGCCCAAATTTGAACTGTATAAGCATAATGATGAGCTTTTTAACATATATTACGGGAATTTTTATGAACTTTGAACTTTTACCGATTTTGACCGATTATGCAAATTAAAAAAAAGGGGGGATGAAATTAAAAAAATCTTCTCCTCTGAAACTACTGAGCCAATCTCAACCAAACTTTGCTGAAATGATCCTTAGGTGGTCCCCTTTCAAAATTGTGTCCGTCAGCGCCGTCCTGTATCCAAGATGGCCGCCATTACTAAAAATAGAAATTTCTTCAAATGGCCAAAACTGCTCTATTTTAAGCCAGAAAGTGCCCAAATTTGAACTGTATAAGAATAATGATGAGCTTTTTAACATATATTACGGGATTTTTTATGAACTTTGAACTTTTACCGATTTTGACCGATTATGCAAATTAGAAAAAAGGGGGTATGAAATTTAAAAAAAATCTTCTCCTCTGAAACTACTGAGCCAATCTCAACCAAACTTTGCTGAAATGATCCTTAGGTGGTCCTCTTTCAAAATTGTGTCCGTCAGCGCCGTCCTGTATCCAAGATGGCCGCCATTACTAAATATAGAAATTTCTTCAAATGGCCAAAACTGCTCTATTTTAAGCCAGAAAGTGCCCAAATTTGAACTGTACAAGCATAATGATGAGCTTTTTAACATATATTACGGGAATTTTTATGAACTTTGAACTTTTACCGATTTTGACCGATTATGCAAATTAAAAAAAAGGGGGGATGAAATTAAAAAAATCTTCTCCTCTGAAACTACTGAGCCAATCTCAACCAAACTTTGCTGAAATGATCCTTAGGTGGTCCTCTTTCAAAATTGTGTCCGTCAGCGCCGTCCTGTATCCAAGATGGACGGCATGGCTAAAAATAAAAATTTCTTCAAATGGCCAAAACTGCTCTATTTTAAGCCAGAAAGTGCCCAAATTTGAACTGTATAAGCATAATGATGAGCTTTTTAACATATATTACGGGATTTGATATGAACTTTGAACTTTTACCGAATTTGATCGATTATGCAAATTAAAAAAAAGGGGGGATGAAATTTAAAAAAAATCTTCTCCTCTGAAACTACTGAGCCAATCTCAACCAAACTTTGCTGAAATAATCCTTAGGTGGTCCTCTTTCAAAATTGTGTCTGTCAGCGCCGTCCTGTATCCAAGATGGCCGCCATTACTAAAAATAGAAATTTCTTCAAATGGCCAAAACTGCTCTATTTTAAGCCGGAAAGTGCCCAAATTTGAACTGTATAAGCATAATGATGAGCTTTTTAACATATATTACGGGAATTTTTATGAACTTTGAACTTTTACCGATTTTGACCGATTATGCAAATTAAAAAAAAGGGGGGATGAAATTAAAAAAATCTTCTCCTCTGAAACTACTGAGCCAATCTCAACCAAACTTTGCTGAAATGATCCTTAGGTGGTCCCCTTTCAAAATTGTGTCCGTCAGCGCCGTCCTGTATCCAAGATGGCCGCCATTACTAAAAATAGAAATATCTTCAAATGGCCAAAACTGCTCTATTTTAAGCCAGAAAGTGCCCAAATTTGAACTGTATAAGAATAATGATGAGCTTTTTAACATATATTACGGGATTTT
Organism: Bathymodiolus brooksi; assembly: GCA_963680875.1. Classification (NCBI taxonomy): domain Eukaryota; kingdom Metazoa; phylum Mollusca; class Bivalvia; order Mytilida; family Modiolidae; genus Bathymodiolus; species Bathymodiolus brooksi. Next base: position 2,373,991 of record OY804587.1, on the reverse strand, counting down.
TTATGAACTTTGAACTTTTACCGATTTTGACCGATTATGCAAATTAGAAAAAAGGGGGTATGAAATTTAAAAAAAATCTTCTCCTCTGAAACTACTGAGCCAATCTCAACCAAACTTTGCTGAAATGATCCTTAGGTGGTCCTCTTTCAAAATTGTGTCCGTCAGCGCCGTCCTGTATCCAAGATGGCCGCCATTACTAAAAATAGAAATTTCTTCAAATGGCCAAAACTGCTCTATTTTAAGCCAGAAAGTGCCCAAATTTGAACTGTATAAGAATAATGATGAGCTTTTTAACATATATTACGAGAATTTTTATGAACTTTGAACTTTTACCGATTTTGACCGATTATGCAAATTAGAAAAAAGGGGGGATGAAATTAAAAAAAATCTTCTCTGAAACTACTGAGCCAATCTCAACCAAACTTTGCTGAAATAATCCTTAGGTGGTCCTCTTTCAAAATTGTGTCCGTCAGCGCCGTCCTTTATCCAAGATGGCCGCCATTACTAAAAATAGAAATTTCTTCAAATGGCCAAAACTGCTCTATTTTAAGCCAGAAAGTGCCCAAATTTGAACTGTATAAGCATAATGATGAGCTTTTTAACATATATTACGGGAATTTTTATGAACTTTGAACTTTTACCGATTTTGACCGATTATGCAAATTAAAAAAAAGGGGGGATGAAATTAAAAAAATCTTCTCCTCTGAAACTACTGAGCCAATCTCAACCAAACTTTGCTGAAATGATCCTTAGGTGGTCCCCTTTCAAAATTGTGTCCGTCAGCGCCGTCCTGTATCCAAGATGGCCGCCATTACTAAAAATAGAAATTTCTTCAAATGGCCAAAACTGCTCTATTTTAAGCCAGAAAGTGCCCAAATTTGAACTGTATAAGAATAATGATGAGCTTTTTAACATATATTACGGGATTTTTTATGAACTTTGAACTTTTACCGATTTTGACCGATTATGCAAATTAGAAAAAAGGGGGTATGAAATTTAAAAAAAATCTTCTCCTCTGAAACTACTGAGCCAATCTCAACCAAACTTTGCTGAAATGATCCTTAGGTGGTCCTCTTTCAAAATTGTGTCCGTCAGCGCCGTCCTGTATCCAAGATGGCCGGCATTGCTAAAAATAGAAATTTCTTCAAATGGCCAAAACTGCTCTATTTTAAGCCAGAAAGTGCCCAAATTTGAACTGTATAAGCATAATGATGAGCTTTTTAACATATATTACGGGAATTTTTATGAACTTTGAACTTTTACCGATTTTGACCGATTATGCAAATTAAAAAAAAGGGGGGATGAAATTAAAAAAATCTTCTCCTCTGAAACTACTGAGCCAATCTCAACCAAACTTTGCTGAAATGATCCTTAGGTGGTCCCCTTTCAAAATTGTGTCCGTCAGCGCCGTCCTGTATCCAAGATGGTCGCCATTACTAAAAATAGAAATTTCTTCAAATGGCCAAAACTGCTCTATTTTAAGCCAGAAAGTGCCCAAATTTGAACTGTATAAGCATAATGATGAGCTTTTTAACATATATTACGGGAATTTTTATGAACTTTGAACTTTTACCGATTTTGACCGATTATGCAAATTAAAAAAAAGGGGGGATGAAATTAAAAAAATCTTCTCCTCTGAAACTACTGAGCCAATCTCAACCAAACTTTGCTGAAATGATCCTTAGGTGGTCCCCTTTCAAAATTGTGTCCGTCAGCGCCGTCCTGTATCCAAGATGGCCGCCATTACTAAAAATAGAAATTTCTTCAAATGGCCAAAACTGCTCTATTTTAAGCCAGAAAGTGCCCAAATTTGAACTGTATAAGAATAATGATGAGCTTTTTAACATATATTACGGGATTTTTTATGAACTTTGAACTTTTACCGATTTTGACCGATTATGCAAATTAGAAAAAAGGGGGTATGAAATTTAAAAAAAATCTTCTCCTCTGAAACTACTGAGCCAATCTCAACCAAACTTTGCTGAAATGATCCTTAGGTGGTCCTCTTTCAAAATTGTGTCCGTCAGCGCCGTCCTGTATCCAAGATGGCCGCCATTACTAAATATAGAAATTTCTTCAAATGGCCAAAACTGCTCTATTTTAAGCCAGAAAGTGCCCAAATTTGAACTGTACAAGCATAATGATGAGCTTTTTAACATATATTACGGGAATTTTTATGAACTTTGAACTTTTACCGATTTTGACCGATTATGCAAATTAAAAAAAAGGGGGGATGAAATTAAAAAAATCTTCTCCTCTGAAACTACTGAGCCAATCTCAACCAAACTTTGCTGAAATGATCCTTAGGTGGTCCCCTTTCAAAATTGTGTCCGTCAGCGCCGTCCTGTATCCAAGATGGCCGCCATTACTAAAAATAGAAATTTCTTCAAATGGCCAAAACTGCTCTATTTTAAGCCAGAAAGTGCCCAAATTTGAACTGTATAAGAATAATGATGAGCTTTTTAACATATATTACGGGATTTTTTATGAACTTTGAACTTTTACCGATTTTGACCGATTATGCAAATTAGAAAAAAGGGGGTATGAAATTTAAAAAAAATCTTCTCCTCTGAAACTACTGAGCCAATCTCAACCAAACTTCGCTGAAATGATCCTTAGGTGGTCCTCTTTCAAAATTGTGTCCGTCAGCGCCGTCCTGTATCCAAGATGGACGGCATTGCTAAAAATAAAAATTTCTTCAAATGGCCAAAACTGCTCTATTTTAAGCCAGAAAGTGCCCAAATTTGAACTGTATAAGCATAATGATGAGCTTTTTAACATATATTACGGGATTTGATATGAACTTTGAACTTTTACCGAATTTGATCGATTATGCAAATTAAAAAAAAGGGGGGATGAAATTTAAAAAAAATCTTCTCCTCTGAAACTACTGAGCCAATCTCAACCAAACTTTGCTGAAATAATCCTTAGGTGGTCCTCTTTCAAAATTGTGTCTGTCAGCGCCGTCCTGTATCCAAGATGGCCGCCATTATTAAAAATAGAAATTTCTTCAAATGGCCAAAACTGCTCTATTTTAAGCCGGAAAGTGCCCAAATTTGAACTGTATAAGCATAATGATGAGCTTTTTAACATATATTACGGGAATTTTTATGAACTTTGAACTTTTACCGATTTTGACCGATTATGCAAATTAAAAAAAAGGGGGGATGAAATTAAAAAAATCTTCTCCTCTGAAACTACTGAGCCAATCTCAACCAAACTTTGCTGAAATGATCCTTAGGTGGTCCCCTTTCAAAATTGTGTCCGTCAGCGCCGTCCTGTATCCAAGATGGCCGCCATTACTAAAAATAGAAATATCTTCAAATGGCCAAAACTGCTCTATTTTAAGCCAGAAAGTGCCCAAATTTGAACTGTATAAGAATAATGATGAGCTTTTTAACATATATTACGGGATTTTTTATGAACTTTGAACTTTTACCGATTTTGACCGATTATGCAAATTAGAAAAAAGGGGGTATGAAATTTAAAAAAAATCTTCTCCTCTGAAACTACTGAGCCAATCTCAACCAAACTTTGCTGAAATGATCCTTAGGTGGTCCTCTTTCAAAATTATGTCCGTCAGCGCCGTCCTGTATCCAAGATGGCCGCCATTACTAAAAATAGAAATTTCTTCAAATGGCCAAAACTGCTCTATTTTAAGCCAGAAAGTGCCCAAATTTGAACTGTATAAGCATAATGATGAGCTTTTTAACATATATTACGAGAATTTTTATGAACTTTGAACTTTTACCGATTTTGACCGATTATGCAAATTAGAAAAAGGGGGGGATGAAATTAAAAAAAATCTTCTCTGAAACTACTGAGCCAATCTCAACCAAACTTTGATGAAATAATCCTTAGGTGGTCCTCTTTCAAAATTGTGTCCGTCAGCGCCGTCCTTTATCCAAGATGGCCGCCATTACTAAAAATAGAAATTTCTTCAAATGGCCAAAACTGCTCTATTTTAAGCCAGAAAGTGCCCAAATTTGAACTGTATAAGCATAATGAGGTGCTTTTTAACATATATTACGGGAATTTTTATGAACTTTGAACTTTTACCGATTTTGACCGATTATGCAAATTTAAAAAAAGGGGGGATGAAATTAAAAAAATCTTCTCCTCTGAAACTACTGAGCCAATCTCAACCAAACTTTGCTGAAATGATCCTTAGGTGGTCCCCTTTCAAAATTGTGTCCGTCAGCGCCGTCCTGTATCCAAGATGGCCGCCATTACTAAAAATAGAAATTTCTTCAAATGGTCAAAACTGCTCTATTTTAAGCCAGAAAGTGCCCAAATTTGAACTGTATAAGAATAATGATGAGCTTTTTAACATATATTACGGTATTTTTTATGAACTTTGAACTTTTACCGATTTTGACCGATTATGCAAATTAGAAAAAAGGGGGTATGAAATTTAAAAAAAATCTTCTCCTCTGAAACTACTGAGCCAATCTCAACCAAACTTTGCTGAAATGATCCTTAGGTGGTCCTCTTTCAAAATTGTGTCCGTCAGCGCCGTCCTGTATCCAAGATGGCCGGCATTGCTAAAAATAGAAATTTCTTCAAATGGCCAAAACTGCTCTATTTTAAGCCAGAAAGTGCCCAAATTTGAACTGTATAAGCATAATGATGAGCTTTTTAACATATATTACGGGAATTTTTATGAACTTTGAACTTTTACCGATTTTGACCGATTATGCAAATTAAAAAAAAGGGGGGATGAAATTAAAAAAATCTTCTCCTCTGAAACTACTGAGCCAATCTCAACCAAACTTTGCTGAAATGATCCTTAGGTGGTCCCCTTTCAAAATTGTGTCCGTCAGCGCCGTCCTGTATCCAAGATGGCCGCCATTACTAAAAATAGATATTTCTTCAAATCGCCAAAACTGCTCTATTTTAAGCCAGAAAGTGCCCAAATTTGAACTGTATAAGAATAATGATGAGCTTTTTAACATATATTACGGGATTTTTTATGAACTTTGAACTTTTACCGATTTTGACCGATTATGCAAATTAGAAAAAAGGGGGTATGAAATTTAAAAAAAATCTTCTCCTCTGAAACTACTGAGCCAATCTCAACCAAACTTTGCTGAAATGATCCTTAGGTGGTCCTCTTTCAAAATTGTGTCCGTCAGCGCCGTCCTGTATCCAAGATGGCCGCCATTACTAAAAATAGAAATTTCTTCAAATGGCCAAAACTGCTCTATTTTAAGCCAGAAAGTGCCCAAATTTGAACTGTATAAGAATAATGATGAGCTTTTTAACATATATTACGAGAATTTTTATGAACTTTGAACTTTTACCGATTTTGACCGATTATGCAAATTAGAAAAAAGGGGGGATGAAATTAAAAAAAATCTTCTCTGAAACTACTGAGCCAATCTCAACCAAACTTTGCTGAAATAATCCTTAGGTGGTCCTCTTTCAAAATTGTGTCCGTCAGCGCCGTCCTTTATCCAAGATGGCCGCCATTACTAAAAATAGAAATTTCTTCAAATGGCCAAAACTGCTCTATTTTAAGCCAGAAAGTGCCCAAATTTGAACTGTATAAGCATAATGATGAGCTTTTTAACATATATTACGGGAATTTTTATGAACTTTGAACTTTTACCGATTTTGACCGATTATGCAAATTAAAAAAAAGGGGGGATGAAATTAAAAAAATCTTCTCCTCTGAAACTACTGAGCCAATCTCAACCAAACTTTGCTGAAATGATCCTTAGGTGGTCCCCTTTCAAAATTGTGTCCGTCAGCGCCGTCCTGTATCCAAGATGGCCGCCATTACTAAAAATAGAAATTTCTTCAAATGGCCAAAACTGCTCTATTTTAAGCCAGAAAGTGCCCAAATTTGAACTGTATAAGAATAATGATGAGCTTTTTAACATATATTACGGGATTTTTTATGAACTTTGAACTTTTACCGATTTTGACCGATTATGCAAATTAGAAAAAAGGGGGTATGAAATTTAAAAAAAATCTTCTCCTCTGAAACTACTGAGCCAATCTCAACCAAACTTTGCTGAAATGATCCTTAGGTGGTCCTCTTTCAAAATTGTGTCCGTCAGCGCCGTCCTGTATCCAAGATGGCCGGCATTGCTAAAAATAGAAATTTCTTCAAATGGCCAAAACTGCTCTATTTTAAGCCAGAAAGTGCCCAAATTTGAACTGTATAAGCATAATGATGAGCTTTTTAACATATATTACGGGAATTTTTATGAACTTTGAACTTTTACCGATTTTGACCGATTATGCAAATTAAAAAAAAGGGGGGATGAAATTAAAAAAATCTTCTCCTCTGAAACTACTGAGCCAATCTCAACCAAACTTTGCTGAAATGATCCTTAGGTGGTCCCCTTTCAAAATTGTGTCCGTCAGCGCCGTCCTGTATCCAAGATGGCCGCCATTACTAAAATTAGAAATTTCTTCAAATGGCCAAAACTGCTCTATTTTAAGCCAGAAAGTGCCCAAATTTGAACTGTATAAGAATAATGATGAGCTTTTTAACATATATTACGGTATTTTTTATGAACTTTGAACTTTTACCGATTTTGACCGATTATGCAAATTAGAAAAAAGGGGGTATGAAATTTAAAAAAAATCTTCTCCTCTGAAACTACTGAGCCAATCTCAACCAAACTTTGCTGAAATGATCCTTAGGTGGTCCTCTTTCAAAATTGTGTCCGTCAGCGCCGTCCTGTATCCAAGATGGCCGGCATTGCTAAAAATAGAAATTTCTTCAAATGGCCAAAACTGCTCTATTTTAAGCCAGAAAGTGCCCAAATTTGAACTGTATAAGCATAATGATGAGCTTTTTAACATATATTACGGGATTTGATATGAACTTTGAACTTTTACCGAATTTGACCGATTATGCAAATTAAAAAAAAGGGGGGATGAAATTTAAAAAAAATCTTCTCCTCTGAAACTACTGAGCCAATCTCAACCAAACTTTGCTGAAATAATCCTTAGGTGGTCCTCTTTCAAAATTGTGTCCGTCAGCGCCGTCCTTTATCCAAGATGGCCGCCATTACTAAAAATAGAAATTTCTTCAAATGGCCAAAACTGCTCTATTTTAAGCCAGAAAGTGCCCAAATTTGAACTGTATAAGCATAATGATGTGCTTTTTAACATATATTACGGGAATTTTTATGAACTTTGAACTTTTACCGATTTTGACCGATTATGCAAATTAAAAAAAAGGGGGGATGAAATTTAAAAAAAATCTTCTCCTCTGAAACTACTGAGCCAATCTCAACCAAACTTTGCTGAAATGATCCTTAGGTGGTCCTCTTTCAAAATTGTGTCCGTCAGCGCCGTCCTGTATCCAAGATGGCCGGCATTGCTAAAAATAGAAATTTCTTCAAATGGCCAAAACTGCTCTATTTTAAGCCAGAAAGTGCCCAAATTTGAACTGTATAAGCATAATGATGAGCTTTTTAACATATATTACGGGAATTTTTATGAACTTTGAACTTTTACCGATTTTGACCGATTATGCAAATTAGAAAAAAGGGGGGATGAAATTAAAAAAAATCTTCTCTGAAACTACTGAGCCAATCTCAACCAAACTTTGCTGAAATAATCCTTAGGTGGTCCTCTTTCAAAATTGTGTCCGTCAGCGCCGTCCTGTATCCAAGATGGCCGCCATTACTAAAAATAGAAATTTCTTCAAATGGCCAAAACTGCTCTATTTTAAGCCAGAAAGTGCCCAAATTTGAACTGTATAAGCATAATGATGAGCTTTTTAACATATATTACGGGATTTTTTATGAACTTTGAACTTTTACCGATTTTGACCGATTATGCAAATTAGAAAAAAGGGGGTATGAAATTTAAAAAAAATCTTTTCCTCTGAAACTACTGAGCCCATCTCAACCAAACTTTGCTGAAATGATCCTTAGGTGGTCCTCTTTCAAAATTGTGTCCGTCAGCGCCGTCCTGTATCCAAGATGGCCGCCATTACTAAAAATAGAAATTTCTTCAAATGGCCAAAACTGCTCTATTTTAAGCCAGAAAGTGCCCAAATTTGAACTGTATAAGCATAATGATGAGCTTTTTAACATATATTACGGGAATTTTTATGAACTTTGAACTTTTACCGATTTTGATCGATTATGCAAATTAAAAAAAAGGGGGGATGAAATTTAAAAAAAATCTTCTCCTCTGAAACTACTGAGCCAATCTCAACCAAACTTTGCTGAAATGATCCTTAGGTGGTCCTCTTTCAAAATTGTTTCCGTCAGCGCCGTCCTGTATCCAAGATGGCCGCCATTACTAAAAATAGAAATTTCTTCAAATGGCCAAAACTGCTCTATTTTAAGCCAGAAAGTGCCCAAATTTGAACTGTATAAGCATAATGATGAGCTTTTTAACATATATTACGGGAATTTTTATGAACTTTGAACTTTTACCGATTTTGACCGATTATGCAAATTAAAAAAAAGGGGGGATGAAATTAAAAAAATCTTCTCCTCTGAAACTACTGAGCCAATCTCAACCAAACTTTGCTGAAATGATCCTTAGGTGGTCCCCTTTCAAAATTGTGTCCGTCAGCGCCGTCCTGTATCCAAGATGGCCGCCATTACTAAAAATAGAAATTTCTTCAAATGGCCAAAACTGCTCTATTTTAAGCCAGAAAGTGCCCAAATTTGAACTGTATAAGAATAATGATGAGCTTTTTAACATATATTACGGAATTTTTTATGAACTTTGAACTTTTACCGATTTTGACCGATTATGCAAATTAGAAAAAAGGGGGTATGAAATTTAAAAAAAATCTTCTCCTCTGAAACTACTGAGCCAATCTCAACCAAACTTTGCTGAAATGATCCTTAGGTGGTCCTCTTTAAAAATTGTGTCCGTCAGCGCCGTCCTGTATCCAAGATGGCCGCCATTACTAAAAATAGAAATTTCTTCAAATGGCCAAAACTGCTCTATTTTAAGCCAGAAAGTGCCCTAATTTGAACTGTATAAGCATAATGATGAGCTTTTTAACATATATTACGGGAATTTTTATGAACTTTGAACTTTTACCGATTTTGACCGATTATGCAAATTAGAAAAAAGGGGGGATGAAATTAAAAAAAATCTTCTCTGAAACTACTGAGCCAATCTCAACCAAACTTTGCTGAAATAATCCTTAGGTGGTCCTCTTTCAAAATTGTGTCCGTCAGCCCCGTCCTTTATCCAAGATGGCCGCCATTACTAAAAATAGAAATTTCTTCAAATGGCCAAAACTGCTCTATTTTAAGCCAGAAAGTGCCCAAATTTGAACTGTATAAGCATAATGATGAGCTTTTTAACATATATTACGGGATTTTTTATGAACTTTGAACTTTTACCGATTTTGACCGGTTATGCAAATTAGAAAAAAGGGGGTATGAAATTTAAAAAAAATCTTCTCCTCTGAAACTACTGAGCCCATCTCAACCAAACTTTGCTGAAATGATCCTTAGGTGGTCCTCTTTCAAAATTGTGACCATCAGCGCCGTCCTGTATCCAAGATGGCCGCCATTACTAAAAATAGAAATTTCTTCAAATGGCCAAAACTGCTCTATTTTAAGCCAGAAAGTGCCCAAATTTGAACTGTATAAGCATAATGATGAGCTTTTTAACATATATTACGGGATTTGTTATGAACTTTGAACTTTTACCGATTTTGACCGATTATGCAAATTTAAAAAAAGGGGGGATGAAATTAAAAAAAATTCTTCTCCTCTGAAACTACTTAGCCAATCTCAACCAAACTTTGCTGAAATGATCCTTAGGTGGTCCTCTTTCAAAATTGTGTCCGTCAGCGCCGTCCTGTATCCAAGATGGCCGCCATTACTAAAAATAGAAATTTCTTCAAATGGCCAAAACTGCTCTATTTTAAGCCAGAAAGTGCCCTAATTTGAACTGTATAAGCATAATGATGAGCTTTTTAACATATATTACGGGAATTTTTATGAACTTTGAACTTTTACCGATTTTGACCGATTATGCAAATTAAAAAAAAGGGGGATGAAATTAAAAAAATCTTCTCCTCTGAAACTACTGAGCCAATCTCAACCAAACTTTGCTGAAATGATCCTTAGGTGGTCCCCTTTCAAAATTTTGTCCGACAGCGCCGTCCTGTATCCAAGATGGCCGCCATTACTAAAAATAGAAATTTCTTCAAATGGTCAAAACTGCTCTATTTTAAGCCAGAAAGTGCCCTAATTTGAACTGTATAAGCATAATGATGAGCTTTTTAACATATATTACGGGAATTTTTATGAACTTTGAACTTTTACCGATTTTGACCGATTATGCAAATTAGAAAAAAGGGGGGATGAAATTAAAAAAAATCTTCTCTGAAACTACTGAGCCAATCTCAACCAAACTTTGCTGAAATGATCCTTAGGTGGTCCCCTTTCAAAATTGTGTCCGTCAGCGCCGTCCTGTATCCAAGATGGCCGCCATTACTAAAAATAGAAATTTCTTCAAATGGCCAAAACTGCTCTATTTTAAGCCAGAAAGTGCCCAAATTTGAACTGTATAAGAATAATGATGAGCTTTTTAACATATATTACGGGATTTTTTATGAACTTTGAACTTTTACCGATTTTGATCGATTATGCAAATTAAAAAAAAGGGGGGATGAAATTTAAAAAAAATCTTCTCCTCTGAAACTACTGAGCCAATCTCAACCAAACTTTGCTGAAATGATCCTTAGGTGGTCCTCTTTCAAAATTGTTTCCGTCAGCGCCGTCCTGTATCCAAGATGGCCGCCATTACTAAAAATAGAAATTTCTTCAAATGGCCAAAACTGCTCTATTTTAAGCCAGAAAGTGCCCAAATTTGAACTGTATAAGCATAATGATGAGCTTTTTAACATATATTACGGGAATTTTTATGAACTTTGAACTTTTACCGATTTTGACCGATTATGCAAATTAAAAAAAAGGGGGGATGAAATTAAAAAAATCTTCTCCTCTGAAACTACTGAGCCAATCTCAACCAAACTTTGCTGAAATGATCCTTAGGTGGTCCCCTTTCAAAATTGTGTCCGTCAGCGCCGTCCTGTATCCAAGATGGCCGCCATTACTAAAAATAGAAATTTCTTCAAATGGCCAAAACTGCTCTATTTTAAGCCAGAAAGTGCCCAAATTTGAACTGTATAAGAATAATGATGAGCTTTTTAACATATATAACGGAATTTTTTATGAACTTTGAACTTTTACCGATTTTGACCGATTATGCAAATTAGAAAAAAGGGGGTATGAAATTTAAAAAAAATCTTCTCCTCTGAAACTACTGAGCCAATCTCAACCAAACTTTGCTGAAATGATCCTTAGGTGGTCCTCTTTAAAAATTGTGTCCGTCAGCGCCGTCCTGTATCCAAGATGGCCGCCATTACTAAAAATAGAAATTTCTTCAAATGGCCAAAACTGCTCTATTTTAAGCCAGAAAGTGCCCTAATTTGAACTGTATAAGCATAATGATGAGCTTTTTAACATATATTACGGGAATTTTTATGAACTTTGAACTTTTACCGATTTTGACCGATTATGCAAATTAGAAAAAAGGGGGGATGAAATTAAAAAAAATCTTCTCTGAAACTACTGAGCCAATCTCAACCAAACTTTGCTGAAATAATCCTTAGGTGGTCCTCTTTCAAAATTGTGTCCGTCAGCGCCGTCCTTTATCCAAGATGGCCGCCATTACTAAAAATAGAAATTTCTTCAAATGGCCAAAACTGCTCTATTTTAAGCCAGAAAGTGCCCAAATTTGAACTGTATAAGCATAATGATGAGCTTTTTAACATATATTACGGGATTTTTTATGAACTTTGAACTTTTACCGATTTTGACCGGTTATGCAAATTAGAAAAAAGGGGGTATGAAATTTAAAAAAAATCTTCTCCTCTGAAACTACTGAGCCCATCTCAACTAAACTTTGCTGAAATGATCCTTAGGTGGTCCCCTTTCAAAATTGTGTCCGTCAGCGCCGTCCTGTATCCAAGATGGCCGCCATTACTAAAAATAGATATTTCTTCAAATCGCCAAAACTGCTCTATTTTAAGCCAGAAAGTGCCCAAATTTGAACTGTATAAGAATAATGATGAGCTTTTTAACATATATTACGGGATTTTTTATGAACTTTGAACTTTTACAGATTTTGACCGATTATGCAAATTAGAAAAAAGGGGGTATGAAATTTAAAAAAAATCTTCTCCTCTGAAACTACTGAGCCAATCTCAACCAAACTTTGCTGAAATGATCCTTAGGTGGTCCTCTTTCAAAATTGTGTCCGTCAGCGCCGTCCTGTATCCAAGATGGCCGCCATTACTAAAAATAGAAATTTCTTCAAATGGCCAAAACTGCTCTATTTTAAGCCAGAAAGTGCCCTAATTTGAACTGTATAAGCATAATGATGAGCTTTTTAACATATATTACGGGAATTTTTATGAACTTTGAACTTTTACCGATTTTGACCGATTATGCAAATTAGAAAAAAGGGGGGATGAAATTAAAAAAAATCTTCTCTGAAACTACTGAGCCAATCTCAACCAAACTTTGCTGAAATAATCCTTAGGTGGTCCTCTTTCAAAATTGTGTCCGTCAGCCCCGTCCTTTATCCAAGATGGCCGCCATTACTAAAAATAGAAATTTCTTCAAATGGCCAAAACTGCTCTATTTTAAGCCAGAAAGTGCCCAAATTTGAACTGTATAAGCATAATGATGAGCTTTTTAACATATATTACGGGATTTTTTATGAACTTTGAACTTTTACCGATTTTGACCGGTTATGCAAATTAGAAAAAGGGGGTATGAAATTTAAAAAAAATCTTCTCCTCTGAAACTACTGAGCCCATCTCAACCAAACTTTGCTGAAATGATCCTTAGGTGGTCCTCTTTCAAAATTGTGACCATCAGCGCCGTCCTGTATCCAAGATGGCCGCCATTACTAAAAATAGAAATTTCTTCAAATGGCCAAAACTGCTCTATTTTAAGCCAGAAAGTGCCCAAATTTGAACTGTATAAGCATAATGATGAGCTTTTTAACATATATTACGGGATTTGTTATGAACTTTGAACTTTTACCGATTTTGACCGATTATGCAAATTTAAAAAAAGGGGGGATGAAATGAAAAAAAATTCTTCTCCTCTGAAACTACTGAGCCAATCTCAACCAAACTTTGCTGAAATGATCCTTAGGTGGTCCTCTTTCAAAATTGTGTCCGTCAGCGCCGTCCTGTATCCAAGATGGCCGCCATTACTAAAAATAGAAATTTCTTCAAATGGCCAAAACTGCTCTATTTTAAGCCAGAAAGTGCCCTAATTTGAACTGTATAAGCATAATGATGAGCTTTTTAACATATATTACGGGAATTTTTATGAACTTTGAACTTTTACCGATTTTGACCGATTATGCAAATTAAAAAAAAGGGGGATGAAATTAAAAAAATCTTCTCCTCTGAAACTACTGAGCCAATCTCAACCAAACTTTGCTGAAATGATCCTTAGGTGGTCCCCTTTCAAAATTGTGTCCGTCAGCGCCGTCCTGTATCCAAGATGGCCGCCATTACTAAAAATAGAAATTTCTTCAAATGGTCAAAACTGCTCTATTTTAAGCCAGAAAGTGCCCTAATTTGAACTGTATAAGCATAATGATGAGCTTTTTAACATATATTACGGGAATTTTTATGAACTTTGAACTTTTACCGATTTTGACCGATTATGCAAATTAGAAAAAAGGGGGGATGAAATTAAAAAAAATCTTCTCTGAAACTACTGAGCCAATCTCAACCAAACTTTGCTGAAATGATCCTTAGGTGGTCCCCTTTCAAAATTGTGTCCGTCAGCGCCGTCCTGTATCCAAGATGGCCGCCATTACTAAAAATAGAAATTTCTTCAAATGGCCAAAACTGCTCTATTTTAAGCCAGAAAGTGCCCAAATTTGAACTGTATAAGAATAATGATGAGCTTTTTAACATATATTACGGGATTTGTTATGAACTTTGAACTTTTACCGATTTTGACCGATTATGCAAATTAGAAAAAAGGGGGTATGAAATTTAAAAAAAATCTTCTCCTCTAAAACTACTGAGCCAATCTCAACCAAACTTCGCTGAAATGATCCTTAGGTGGTCCTCTTTCAAAATTGTGTCCGTCAGCGCCGTCCTGTATCCAAGATGGCCGGCATTGCTAAAAATAAAAATTTCTTCAAATGGCCAAAACTGCTCTATTTTAAGCCAGAAAGTGCCCAAATTTGAACTGTATAAGCATAATGATGAGCTTTTTAACATATATTACGGGATTTGATATGAACTTTGAACTTTTACCGAATTTGATCGATTATGCAAATTAAAAAAAAGGGGGGATGAAATTTAAAAAAAATCTTCTCCTCTGAAACTACTGAGCCAATCTCAACCAAACTTTGCTGAAATAATCCTTAGGTGGTCCTCTTTCAAAATTGTGTCTGTCTGTCAGCGCCGTCCTGTATCCAAGATGGCCGCCATTACTAAAAATAGAAATTTCTTCAAATGGCCAAAACTGCTCTATTTTAAGCCGGAAAGTGCCCAAATTTGAACTGTATAAGCATAATGATGAGCTTTTTAACATATATTACGGGATTTTTTATGAACTTTGAACTTTTACCGATTTTGACCGATTATGCAAATTAAAAAAAAGGGGGGATGAAATTAAAAAAATCTTCTCCTCTGAAACTACTGAGCCAATCTCAACCAAACTTTGCTGAAATGATCCTTAGGTGGTCCCCTTTCAAAATTGTGTCCGTCAGCGCCGTCCTGTATCCAAGATGGCCGCCATTACTAAAAATAGAAATATCTTCAAATGGCCAAAACTGCTCTATTTTAAGCCAGAAAGTGCCCAAATTTGAACTGTATAAGAATAATGATGAGCTTTTTAACATATATTACGGGATTTTTTATGAACTTTGAACTTTTACCGATTTTGACCGATTATGCAAATTAGAAAAAAGGGGGTATGAAATTTAAAAAAAATCTTCTCCTCTGAAACTACTGAGCCAATCTCAACCAAACTTTGCTGAAATGATCCTTAGGTGGTCCTCTTTCAAAATTGTGTCCGTCAGCGCCGTCCTGTATCCAAGATGGCCGCCATTACTAAAAATAGAAATTTCTTCAAATGGCCAAAACTGCTCTATTTTAAGCCAGAAAGTGCCCAAATTTGAACTGTATAAGCATAATGATGAGCTTTTTAACATATATTACGAGAATTTTTATGAACTTTGAACTTTTACCGATTTTGACCGATTATGCAAATTAGAAAAAGGGGGGGATGAAATTAAAAAAAATCTTCTCTGAAACTACTGAGCCAATCTCAACCAAACTTTGCTGAAATAATCCTTAGGTGGTCCTCTTTCAAAATTGTGTCCGTCAGCGCCGTCCTTTATCCAAGATGGCCGCCATTACTAAAAATAGAAATTTCTTCAAATGGCCAAAACTGCTCTATTTTAAGCCAGAAAGTGCCCAAATTTGAACTGTATAAGCATAATGAGGTGCTTTTTAACATATATTACGGGAATTTTTATGAACTTTGAACTTTTACCGATTTTGACCGATTATGCAAATTTAAAAAAGGGGGGATGAAATTAAAAAAATCTTCTCCTCTGAAACTACTGAGCCAATCTCAACCAAACTTTGCTGAAATGATCCTTAGGTGGTCCCCTTTCAAAATTGTGTCCGTCAGCGCCGTCCTGTATCCAAGATGGCCGCCATTACTAAAAATAGAAATTTCTTCAAATGGTCAAAACTGCTCTATTTTAAGCCAGAAAGTGCCCAAATTTGAACTGTATAAGAATAATGATGAGCTTTTTAACATATATTACGGTATTTTTTATGAACTTTGAACTTTTACCGATTTTGACCGATTATGCAAATTAGAAAAAAGGGGGTATGAAATTTAAAAAAAATCTTCTCCTCTGAAACTACTGAGCCAATCTCAACCAAACTTTGCTGAAATGATCCTTAGGTGGTCCTCTTTCAAAATTGTGTCCGTCAGCGCCGTCCTGTATCCAAGATGGCCGGCATTGCTAAAAATAGAAATTTCTTCAAATGGCCAAAACTGCTCTATTTTAAGCCAGAAAGTGCCCAAATTTGAACTGTATAAGCATAATGATGAGCTTTTTAACATATATTACGGGAATTTTTATGAACTTTGAACTTTTACCGATTTTGACCGATTATGCAAATTAAAAAAAAGGGGGGATGAAATTAAAAAAATCTTCTCCTCTGAAACTACTGAGCCAATCTCAACCAAACTTTGCTGAAATGATCCTTAGGTGGTCCCCTTTCAAAATTGTGTCCGTCAGCGCCGTCCTGTATCCAAGATGGCCGCCATTACTAAAAATAGATATTTCTTCAAATCGCCAAAACTGCTCTATTTTAAGCCAGAAAGTGCCCAAATTTGAACTGTATAAGAATAATGATGAGCTTTTTAACATATATTACGGGATTTTTTATGAACTTTGAACTTTTACCGATTTTGACCGATTATGCAAATTAGAAAAAAGGGGGTATGAAATTTAAAAAAAATCTTCTCCTCTGAAACTACTGAGCCAATCTCAACCAAACTTTGCTGAAATGATCCTTAGGTGGTCCTCTTTCAAAATTGTGTCCGTCAGCGCCGTCCTGTATCCAAGATGGCCGCCATTACTAAAAATAGAAATTTCTTCAAATGGCCAAAACTGCTCTATTTTAAGCCAGAAAGTGCCCAAATTTGAACTGTATAAGCATAATGATGAGCTTTTTAACATATATTACGAGAATTTTTATGAACTTTGAACTTTTACCGATTTTGACCGATTATGCAAATTAGAAAAAGGGGGGGATGAAATTAAAAAAAATCTTCTCTGAAACTACTGAGCCAATCTCAACCAAACTTTGATGAAATAATCCTTAGGTGGTCCTCTTTCAAAATTGTGTCCGTCAGCGCCGTCCTTTATCCAAGATGGCCGCCATTACTAAAAATAGAAATTTCTTCAAATGGCCAAAACTGCTCTATTTTAAGCCAGAAAGTGCCCAAATTTGAACTGTATAAGCATAATGAGGTGCTTTTTAACATATATTACGGGAATTTTTATGAACTTTGAACTTTTACCGATTTTGACCGATTATGCAAATTTAAAAAAAGGGGGGATGAAATTAAAAAAATCTTCTCCTCTGAAACTACTGAGCCAATCTCAACCAAACTTTGCTGAAATGATCCTTAGGTGGTCCCCTTTCAAAATTGTGTCCGTCAGCGCCGTCCTGTATCCAAGATGGCCGCCATTACTAAAAATAGAAATTTCTTCAAATGGTCAAAACTGCTCTATTTTAAGCCAGAAAGTGCCCAAATTTGAACTGTATAAGAATAATGATGAGCTTTTTAACATATATTACGGTATTTTTTATGAACTTTGAACTTTTACCGATTTTGACCGATTATGCAAATTAGAAAAAAGGGGGTATGAAATTTAAAAAAAATCTTCTCCTCTGAAACTACTGAGCCAATCTCAACCAAACTTTGCTGAAATGATCCTTAGGTGGTCCTCTTTCAAAATTGTGTCCGTCAGCGCCGTCCTGTATCCAAGATGGCCGGCATTGCTAAAAATAGAAATTTCTTCAAATGGCCAAAACTGCTCTATTTTAAGCCAGAAAGTGCCCAAATTTGAACTGTATAAGCATAATGATGAGCTTTTTAACATATATTACGGGAATTTTTATGAACTTTGAACTTTTACCGATTTTGACCGATTATGCAAATTAAAAAAAAGGGGGGATGAAATTAAAAAAATCTTCTCCTCTGAAACTACTGAGCCAATCTCAACCAAACTTTGCTGAAATGATCCTTAGGTGGTCCCCTTTCAAAATTGTGTCCGTCAGCGCCGTCCTGTATCCAAGATGGCCGCCATTACTAAAAATAGAAATTTCTTCAAATGGCCAAAACTGCTCTATTTTAAGCCAGAAAGTGCCCAAATTTGAACTGTATAAGAATAATGATGAGCTTTTTAACATATATTACGGAATTTTTTATGAACTTTGAACTTTTACCGATTTTGACCGATTATGCAAATTAGAAAAAAGGGGGTATGAAATTTAAAAAAAATCTTCTCCTCTGAAACTACTGAGCCAATCTCAACCAAACTTTGCTGAAATGATCCTTAGGTGGTCCTCTTTAAAAATTGTGTCCGTCAGCGCCGTCCTGTATCCAAGATGGCCGCCATTACTAAAAATAGAAATTTCTTCAAATGGCCAAAACTGCTCTATTTTAAGCCAGAAAGTGCCCTAATTTGAACTGTATAAGCATAATGATGAGCTTTTTAACATATATTACGGGAATTTTTATGAACTTTGAACTTTTACCGATTTTGACCGATTATGCAAATTAGAAAAAAGGGGGGATGAAATTAAAAAAAATCTTCTCTGAAACTACTGAGCCAATCTCAACCAAACTTTGCTGAAATAATCCTTAGGTGGTCCTCTTTCAAAATTGTGTCCGTCAGCGCCGTCCTTTATCCAAGATGGCCGCCATTACTAAAAATAGAAATTTCTTCAAATGGCCAAAACTGCTCTATTTTAAGCCAGAAAGTGCCCAAATTTGAACTGTATAAGCATAATGATGAGCTTTTTAACATATATTACGGGATTTTTTATGAACTTTGAACTTTTACCGATTTTGACCGGTTATGCAAATTAGAAAAAAGGGGGTATGAAATTTAAAAAAAATCTTCTCCTCTGAAACTACTGAGCCCATCTCAACTAAACTTTGCTGAAATGATCCTTAGGTGGTCCCCTTTCAAAATTGTGTCCGTCAGCGCCGTCCTGTATCCAAGATGGCCGCCATTACTAAAAATAGATATTTCTTCAAATCGCCAAAACTGCTCTATTTTAAGCCAGAAAGTGCCCAAATTTGAACTGTATAAGAATAATGATGAGCTTTTTAACATATATTACGGGATTTTTTATGAACTTTGAACTTTTACAGATTTTGACCGATTATGCAAATTAGAAAAAAGGGGGTATGAAATTTAAAAAAAATCTTCTCCTCTGAAACTACTGAGCCAATCTCAACCAAACTTTGCTGAAATGATCCTTAGGTGGTCCTCTTTCAAAATTGTGTCCGTCAGCGCCGTCCTGTATCCAAGATGGCCGCCATTACTAAAAATAGAAATTTCTTCAAATGGCCAAAACTGCTCTATTTTAAGCCAGAAAGTGCCCTAATTTGAACTGTATAAGCATAATGATGAGCTTTTTAACATATATTACGGGAATTTTTATGAACTTTGAACTTTTACCGATTTTGACCGATTATGCAAATTAGAAAAAAGGGGGGATGAAATTAAAAAAAATCTTCTCTGAAACTACTGAGCCAATCTCAACCAAACTTTGCTGAAATAATCCTTAGGTGGTCCTCTTTCAAAATTGTGTCCGTCAGCCCCGTCCTTTATCCAAGATGGCCGCCATTACTAAAAATAGAAATTTCTTCAAATGGCCAAAACTGCTCTATTTTAAGCCAGAAAGTGCCCAAATTTGAACTGTATAAGCATAATGATGAGCTTTTTAACATATATTACGGGATTTTTTATGAACTTTGAACTTTTACCGATTTTGACCGGTTATGCAAATTAGAAAAAAGGGGGTATAAATTTAAAAAAAATCTTCTCCTCTGAAACTACTGAGCCCATCTCAACCAAACTTTGCTGAAATGATCCTTAGGTGGTCCTCTTTCAAAATTGTGACCATCAGCGCCGTCCTGTATCCAAGATGGCCGCCATTACTAAAAATAGAAATTTCTTCAAATGGCCAAAACTGCTCTATTTTAAGCCAGAAAGTGCCCAAATTTGAACTGTATAAGCATAATGATGAGCTTTTTAACATATATTACGGGATTTGTTATGAACTTTGAACTTTTACCGATTTTGACCGATTATGCAAATTTAAAAAAAGGGGGGATGAAATTAAAAAAAATTCTTCTCCTCTGAAACTACTTAGCCAATCTCAACCAAACTTTGCTGAAATGATCCTTAGGTGGTCCTCTTTCAAAATTGTGTCCGTCAGCGCCGTCCTGTATCCAAGATGGCCGCCATTACTAAAAATAGAAATTTCTTCAAATGGCCAAAACTGCTCTATTTTAAGCCAGAAAGTGCCCTAATTTGAACTGTATAAGCATAATGATGAGCTTTTTAACATATATTACGGGAATTTTTATGAACTTTGAACTTTTACCGATTTTGACCGATTATGCAAATTAAAAAAAAGGGGGGATGAAATTAAAAAAATCTTCTCCTCTGAAACTACTGAGCCAATCTCAACCAAACTTTGCTGAAATGATCCTTAGGTGGTCCCCTTTCAAAATTGTGTCCGTCAGCGCCGTCCTGTATCCAAGATGGCCGCCATTACTAAAAATAGAAATTTCTTCAAATGGTCAAAACTGCTCTATTTTAAGCCAGAAAGTGCCCTAATTTGAACTGTATAAGCATAATGATGAGCTTTTTAACATATATTACGGGAATTTTTATGAACTTTGAACTTTTACCGATTTTGACCGATTATGCAAATTAGAAAAAAGGGGGGATGAAATTAAAAAAAATCTTCTCTGAAACTACTGAGCCAATCTCAACCAAACTTTGCTGAAATGATCCTTAGGTGGTCCCCTTTCAAAATTGTGTCCGTCAGCGCCGTCCTGTATCCAAGATGGCCGCCATTACTAAAAATAGAAATTTCTTCAAATGGCCAAAACTGCTCTATTTTAAGCCAGAAAGTGCCCAAATTTGAACTGTATAAGAATAATGATGAGCTTTTTAACATATATTACGGGATTTTTTATGAACTTTGAACTTTTACCGATTTTGATCGATTATGCAAATTAAAAAAAAGGGGGATGAAATTTAAAAAAAATCTTCTCCTCTGAAACTACTGAGCCAATCTCAACCAAACTTTGCTGAAATGATCCTTAGGTGGTCCTCTTTCAAAATTGTTTCCGTCAGCGCCGTCCTGTATCCAAGATGGCCGCCATTACTAAAAATAGAAATTTCTTCAAATGGCCAAAACTGCTCTATTTTAAGCCAGAAAGTGCCCAAATTTGAACTGTATAAGCATAATGATGAGCTTTTTAACATATATTACGGGAATTTTTATGAACTTTGAACTTTTACCGATTTTGACCGATTATGCAAATTAAAAAAAAGGGGGGATGAAATTAAAAAAATCTTCTCCTCTGAAACTACTGAGCCAATCTCAACCAAACTTTGCTGAAATGATCCTTAGGTGGTCCCCTTTCAAAATTGTGTCCGTCAGCGCCGTCCTGTATCCAAGATGGCCGCCATTACTAAAAATAGAAATTTCTTCAAATGGCCAAAACTGCTCTATTTTAAGCCAGAAAGTGCCCAAATTTGAACTGTATAAGAATAATGATGAGCTTTTTAACATATATTACGGAATTTTTTATGAACTTTGAACTTTTACCGATTTTGACCGATTATGCAAATTAGAAAAAAGGGGGTATGAAATTTAAAAAAAATCTTCTCCTCTGAAACTACTGAGCCAATCTCAACCAAACTTTGCTGAAATGATCCTTAGGTGGTCCTCTTTAAAAATTGTGTCCGTCAGCGCCGTCCTGTATCCAAGATGGCCGCCATTACTAAAAATAGAAATTTCTTCAAATGGCCAAAACTGCTCTATTTTAAGCCAGAAAGTGCCCTAATTTGAACTGTATAAGCATAATGATGAGCTTTTTAACATATATTACGGGAATTTTTATGAACTTTGAACTTTTACCGATTTTGACCGATTATGCAAATTAGAAAAAAGGGGGGATGAAATTAAAAAAAATCTTCTCTGAAACTACTGAGCCAATCTCAACCAAACTTTGCTGAAATAATCCTTAGGTGGTCCTCTTTCAAAATTGTGTCCGTCAGCGCCGTCCTTTATCCAAGATGGCCGCCATTACTAAAAATAGAAATTTCTTCAAATGGCCAAAACTGCTCTATTTTAAGCCAGAAAGTGCCCAAATTTGAACTGTATAAGCATAATGATGAGCTTTTTAACATATATTACGGGATTTTTTATGAACTTTGAACTTTTACCGATTTTGACCGGTTATGCAAATTAGAAAAAAGGGGGTATGAAATTTAAAAAAAATCTTCTCCTCTGAAACTACTGAGCCCATCTCAACTAAACTTTGCTGAAATGATCCTTAGGTGGTCCCCTTTCAAAATTGTGTCCGTCAGCGCCGTCCTGTATCCAAGATGGCCGCCATTACTAAAAATAGATATTTCTTCAAATCGCCAAAACTGCTCTATTTTAAGCCAGAAAGTGCCCAAATTTGAACTGTATAAGAATAATGATGAGCTTTTTAACATATATTACGGGATTTTTTATGAACTTTGAACTTTTACAGATTTTGACCGATTATGCAAATTAGAAAAAAGGGGGTATGAAATTTAAAAAAAATCTTCTCCTCTGAAACTACTGAGCCAATCTCAACCAAACTTTGCTGAAATGATCCTTAGGTGGTCCTCTTTCAAAATTGTGTCCGTCAGCGCCGTCCTGTATCCAAGATGGCCGCCATTACTAAAAATAGAAATTTCTTCAAATGGCCAAAACTGCTCTATTTTAAGCCAGAAAGTGCCCTAATTTGAACTGTATAAGCATAATGATGAGCTTTTTAACATATATTACGGGAATTTTTATGAACTTTGAACTTTTACCGATTTTGACCGATTATGCAAATTAGAAAAAAGGGGGGATGAAATTAAAAAAAATCTTCTCTGAAACTACTGAGCCAATCTCAACCAAACTTTGCTGAAATAATCCTTAGGTGGTCCTCTTTCAAAATTGTGTCCGTCAGCCCCGTCCTTTATCCAAGATGGCCGCCATTACTAAAAATAGAAATTTCTTCAAATGGCCAAAACTGCTCTATTTTAAGCCAGAAAGTGCCCAAATTTGAACTGTATAAGCATAATGATGAGCTTTTTAACATATATTACGGGATTTTTTATGAACTTTGAACTTTTACCGATTTTGACCGGTTATGCAAATTAGAAAAAAGGGGGTATGAAATTTAAAAAAAATCTTCTCCTCTGAAACTACTGAGCCCATCTCAACCAAACTTTGCTGAAATGATCCTTAGGTGGTCCTCTTTCAAAATTGTGACCATCAGCGCCGTCCTGTATCCAAGATGGCCGCCATTACTAAAAATAGAAATTTCTTCAAATGGCCAAAACTGCTCTATTTTAAGCCAGAAAGTGCCCAAATTTGAACTGTATAAGCATAATGATGAGCTTTTTAACATATATTACGGGATTTGTTATGAACTTTGAACTTTTACCGATTTTGACCGATTATGCAAATTTAAAAAAAGGGGGGATGAAATTAAAAAAAATTCTTCTCCTCTGAAACTACTGAGCCAATCTCAACCAAACTTTGCTGAAATGATCCTTAGGTGGTCCTCTTTCAAAATTGTGTCCGTCAGCGCCGTCCTGTATCCAAGATGGCCGCCATTACTAAAAATAGAAATTTCTTCAAATGGCCAAAACTGCTCTATTTTAAGCCAGAAAGTGCCCTAATTTGAACTGTATAAGCATAATGATGAGCTTTTTAACATATATTACGGGAATTTTTATGAACTTTGAACTTTTACCGATTTTGACCGATTATGCAAATTAAAAAAAAGGGGGATGAAATTAAAAAAATCTTCTCCTCTGAAACTACTGAGCCAATCTCAACCAAACTTTGCTGAAATGATCCTTAGGTGGTCCCCTTTCAAAATTGTGTCCGTCAGCGCCGTCCTGTATCCAAGATGGCCGCCATTACTAAAAATAGAAATTTCTTCAAATGGTCAAAACTGCTCTATTTTAAGCCAGAAAGTGCCCTAATTTGAACTGTATAAGCATAATGATGAGCTTTTTAACATATATTACGGGAATTTTTATGAACTTTGAACTTTTACCGATTTTGACCGATTATGCAAATTAGAAAAAAGGGGGGATGAAATTAAAAAAAATCTTCTCTGAAACTACTGAGCCAATCTCAACCAAACTTTGCTGAAATGATCCTTAGGTGGTCCCCTTTCAAAATTGTGTCCGTCAGCGCCGTCCTGTATCCAAGATGGCCGCCATTACTAAAAATAGAAATTTCTTCAAATGGCCAAAACTGCTCTATTTTAAGCCAGAAAGTGCCCAAATTTGAACTGTATAAGAATAATGATGAGCTTTTTAACATATATTACGGGATTTTTTATGAACTTTGAACTTTTACCGATTTTGACCGATTATGCAAATTAGAAAAAAGGGGGTATGAAATTTTAAAAAAATCTTCTCCTCTGAAACTACTGAGCCAATCTCAACCAAACTTCGCTGAAATGATCCTTAGGTGGTCCTCTTTCAAAATTGTGTCCGTCAGCGCCGTCCTGTATCCAAGATGGCCGGCATTGCTAAAAATAAAAATTTCTTCAAATGGCCAAAACTGCTCTATTTTAAGCCAGAAAGTGCCCAAATTTGAACTGTATAAGCATAATGATGAGCTTTTTAACATATATTACGGGATTTGATATGAACTTTGAACTTTTACCGAATTTGATCGATTATGCAAATTAAAAAAAAGGGGGGATGAAATTTAAAAAAAATCTTCTCCTCTGAAACTACTGAGCCAATCTCAACCAAACTTTGCTGAAATAATCCTTAGGTGGTCCTCTTTCAAAATTGTGTCTGTCAGCGCCGTCCTGTATCCAAGATGGCCGCCATTACTAAAAATAGAAATTTCTTCAAATGGCCAAAACTGCTCTATTTTAAGCCGGAAAGTGCCCAAATTTGAACTGTATAAGCATAATGATGAGCTTTTTAACATATATTACGGGAATTTTTATGAACTTTGAACTTTTACCGATTTTGACCGATTATGCAAATTAAAAAAAAGGGGGGATGAAATTAAAAAAATCTTCTCCTCTGAAACTACTGAGCCAATCTCAACCAAACTTTGCTGAAATGATCCTTAGGTGGTCCCCTTTCAAAATTGTGTCCGTCAGCGCCGTCCTGTATCCAAGATGGCCGCCATTACTAAAAATAGAAATATCTTCAAATGGCCAAAACTGCTCTATTTTAAGCCAGAAAGTGCCCAAATTTGAACTGTATAAGAATAATGATGAGCTTTTTAACATATATTACGGGATTTTTTATGAACTTTGAACTTTTACCGATTTTGACCGATTATGCAAATTAGAAAAAAGGGGGTATGAAATTTAAAAAAAATCTTCTCCTCTGAAACTACTGAGCCAATCTCAACCAAACTTTGCTGAAATGATCCTTAGGTGGTCCTCTTTCAAAATTGTGTCCGTCAGCGCCGTCCTGTATCCAAGATGGCCGCCATTACTAAAAATAGAAATTTCTTCAAATGGCCAAAACTGCTCTATTTTAAGCCAGAAAGTGCCCAAATTTGAACTGTATAAGCATAATGATGAGCTTTTTAACATATATTACGAGAATTTTTATGAACTTTGAACTTTTACCGATTTTGACCGATTATGCAAATTAGAAAAAGGGGGGGATGAAATTAAAAAAAATCTTCTCTGAAACTACTGAGCCAATCTCAACCAAACTTTGCTGAAATAATCCTTAGGTGGTCCTCTTTCAAAATTGTGTCCGTCAGCGCCGTCCTTTATCCAAGATGGCCGCCATTACTAAAAATAGAAATTTCTTCAAATGGCCAAAACTCCTCTATTTTAAGCCAGAAAGTGCCCAAATTTGAACTGTATAAGCATAATGAGGTGCTTTTTAACATATATTACGGGAATTTTTATGAACTTTGAACTTTTACCGATTTTGACCGATTATGCAAATTTAAAAAAGGGGGGATGAAATTAAAAAAATCTTCTCCTCTGAAACTACTGAGCCAATCTCAACCAAACTTTGCTGAAATGATCCTTAGGTGGTCCCCTTTCAAAATTGTGTCCGTCAGCGCCGTCCTGTATCCAAGATGGCCGCCATTACTAAAAATAGAAATTTCTTCAAATGGTCAAAACTGCTCTATTTTAAGCCAGAAAGTGCCCAAATTTGAACTGTATAAGAATAATGATGAGCTTTTTAACATATATTACGGTATTTTTTATGAACTTTGAACTTTTACCGATTTTGACCGATTATGCAAATTAGAAAAAAGGGGGTATGAAATTTAAAAAAAATCTTCTCCTCTGAAACTACTGAGCCAATCTCAACCAAACTTTGCTGAAATGATCCTTAGGTGGTCCTCTTTCAAAATTGTGTCCGTCAGCGCCGTCCTGTATCCAAGATGGCCGGCATTGCTAAAAATAGAAATTTCTTCAAATGGCCAAAACTGCTCTATTTTAAGCCAGAAAGTGCCCAAATTTGAACTGTATAAGCATAATGATGAGCTTTTTAACATATATTACGGGAATTTTTATGAACTTTGAACTTTTACCGATTTTGACCGATTATGCAAATTAAAAAAAAGGGGGGATGAAATTAAAAAAATCTTCTCCTCTGAAACTACTGAGCCAATCTCAACCAAACTTTGCTGAAATGATCCTTAGGTGGTCCCCTTTCAAAATTGTGTCCGTCAGCGCCGTCCTGTATCCAAGATGGCCGCCATTACTAAAAATAGATATTTCTTCAAATCGCCAAAACTGCTCTATTTTAAGCCAGAAAGTGCCCAAATTTGAACTGTATAAGAATAATGATGAGCTTTTTAACATATATTACGGGATTTTTTATGAACTTTGAACTTTTACCGATTTTGACCGATTATGCAAATTAGAAAAAAGGGGGTATGAAATTTAAAAAAAATCTTCTCCTCTGAAACTACTGAGCCAATCTCAACCAAACTTTGCTGAAATGATCCTTAGGTGGTCCTCTTTCAAAATTGTGTCCGTCAGCGCCGTCCTGTATCCAAGATGGCCGCCATTACTAAAAATAGAAATTTCTTCAAATGGCCAAAACTGCTCTATTTTAAGCCAGAAAGTGCCCAAATTTGAACTGTATAAGCATAATGATGAGCTTTTTAACATATATTACGAGAATTTTTATGAACTTTGAACTTTTACCGATTTTGACCGATTATGCAAATTAGAAAAAAGGGGGGATGAAATTAAAAAAAATCTTCTCTGAAACTACTGAGCCAATCTCAACCAAACTTTGCTGAAATAATCCTTAGGTGGTCCTCTTTCAAAATTGTGTCCGTCAGCGCCGTCCTTTATCCAAGATGGCCGCCATTACTAAAAATAGAAATTTCTTCAAATGGCCAAAACTGCTCTATTTTAAGCCAGAAAGTGCCCAAATTTGAACTGTATAAGCATAATGATGAGCTTTTTAACATATATTACGGGAATTTTTATGAACTTTGAACTTTTACCGATTTTGACCGATTATGCAAATTAAAAAAAAGGGGGGATGAAATTAAAAAAATCTTCTCCTCTGAAACTACTTAGCCAATCTCAACCAAACTTTGCTGAAATGATCCTTAGGTGGTCCCCTTTCAAAATTGTGTCCGTCAGCGCCGTCCTGTATCCAAGATGGCCGCCATTACTAAAAATAGAAATTTCTTCAAATGGCCAAAACTGCTCTATTTTAAGCCAGAAAGTGCCCAAATTTGAACTGTATAAGAATAATGATGAGCTTTTTAACATATATTACGGGATTTTTTATGAACTTTGAACTTTTACCGATTTTGACCGATTATGCAAATTAGAAAAAAGGGGGTATGAAATTAAAAAAAAATCTTCTCCTCTGAAACTACTGAGCCAATCTCAACCAAACTTTGCTGAAATGATCCTTAGGTGGTCCTCTTTCAAAATTGTGTCCGTCAGCGCCGTCCTGTATCCAAGATGGCCGCCATTACTAAAAATAGAAATTTCTTCAAATGGCCAAAACTGCTCTATTTTAAGCCAGAAAGTGCCCAAATTTGAACTGTATAAGCATAATGATGAGCTTTTTAACATATATTACGAGAATTTTTATGAACTTTGAACTTTTACCGATTTTGACCGATTATGCAAATTAGAAAAAAGGGGGGATGAAATTAAAAAAAATCTTCTCTGAAACTACTGAGCCAATCTCAACCAAACTTTGCTGAAATAATCCTTAGGTGGTCCTCTTTCAAAATTGTGTCCGTCAGCGCCGTCCTTTATCCAAGATGGCCGCCATTACTAAAAATAGAAATTTCTTCAAATGGCCAAAACTGCTCTATTTTAAGCCAGAAAGTGCCCAAATTTGAACTGTATAAGCATAATGATGAGCTTTTTAACATATATTACGGGAATTTTTATGAACTTTGAACTTTTACCGATTTTGACCGATTATGCAAATTAAAAAAAAGGGGGGATGAAATTAAAAAAATCTTCTCCTCTGAAACTACTGAGCCAATCTCAACCAAACTTTGCTGAAATGATCCTTAGGTGGTCCCCTTTCAAAATTGTGTCCGTCAGCGCCGTCCTGTATCCAAGATGGCCGCCATTACTAAAAATAGAAATTTCTTCAAATGGCCAAAACTGCTCTATTTTAAGCCAGAAAGTGCCCAAATTTGAACTGTATAAGAATAATGATGAGCTTTTTAACATATATTACGGGATTTTTTATGAACTTTGAACTTTTACCGATTTTGACCGATTATGCAAATTAGAAAAAAGGGGGTATGAAATTTAAAAAAAATCTTCTCCTCTGAAACTACTGAGCCAATCTCAACCAAACTTTGCTGAAATGATCCTTAGGTG
This sequence comes from Bathymodiolus brooksi, assembly GCA_963680875.1. NCBI lineage: Eukaryota > Metazoa > Mollusca > Bivalvia > Mytilida > Modiolidae > Bathymodiolus > Bathymodiolus brooksi. The sequence goes on along the minus strand of OY804587.1, from coordinate 2,345,285 downwards.
GTCCTCTTTCAAAATTGTGTCCGTCAGCGCCGTCCTGTATCCAAGATGGCCGGCATTGCTAAAAATAGAAATTTCTTCAAATGGCCAAAACTGCTCTATTTTAAGCCAGAAAGTGCCCAAATTTGAACTGTATAAGCATAATGATGAGCTTTTTAACATATATTACGGGAATTTTTATGAACTTTGAACTTTTACCGATTTTGACCGATTATGCAAATTAAAAAAAAGGGGGGATGAAATTAAAAAAATCTTCTCCTCTGAAACTACTGAGCCAATCTCAACCAAACTTTGCTGAAATGATCCTTAGGTGGTCCCCTTTCAAAATTGTGTCCGTCAGCGCCGTCCTGTATCCAAGATGGCCGCCATTACTAAAAATAGAAATATCTTCAAATGGCCAAAACTGCTCTATTTTAAGCCAGAAAGTGCCCAAATTTGAACTGTATAAGAATAATGATGAGCTTTTTAACATATATTACGGGATTTTTTATGAACTTTGAACTTTTACCGATTTTGACCGATTATGCAAATTAGAAAAAAGGGGGTATGAAATTTAAAAAAAATCTTCTCCTCTGAAACTACTGAGCCAATCTCAACCAAACTTTGCTGAAATGATCCTTAGGTGGTCCTCTTTCAAAATTGTGTCCGTCAGCGCCGTCCTGTATCCAAGATGGCCGCCATTACTAAAAATAGAAATTTCTTCAAATGGCCAAAACTGCTCTATTTTAAGCCAGAAAGTGCCCAAATTTGAACTGTATAAGCATAATGATGAGCTTTTTAACATATATTACGAGAATTTTTATGAACTTTGAACTTTTACCGATTTTGACCGATTATGCAAATTAGAAAAAGGGGGGGATGAAATTAAAAAAAATCTTCTCTGAAACTACTGAGCCAATCTCAACCAAACTTTGCTGAAATAATCCTTAGGTGGTCCTCTTTCAAAATTGTGTCCGTCAGCGCCGTCCTTTATCCAAGATGGCCGCCATTACTAAAAATAGAAATTTCTTCAAATGGCCAAAACTGCTCTATTTTAAGCCAGAAAGTGCCCAAATTTGAACTGTATAAGCATAATGAGGTGCTTTTTAACATATATTACGGGAATTTTTATGAACTTTGAACTTTTACCGATTTTGACCGATTATGCAAATTTAAAAAAGGGGGGATGAAATTAAAAAAATCTTCTCCTCTGAAACTACTGAGCCAATCTCAACCAAACTTTGCTGAAATGATCCTTAGGTGGTCCCCTTTCAAAATTGTGTCCGTCAGCGCCGTCCTGTATCCAAGATGGCCGCCATTACTAAAAATAGAAATTTCTTCAAATGGTCAAAACTGCTCTATTTTAAGCCAGAAAGTGCCCAAATTTGAACTGTATAAGAATAATGATGAGCTTTTTAACATATATTACGGTATTTTTTATGAACTTTGAACTTTTACCGATTTTGACCGATTATGCAAATTAGAAAAAAGGGGGTATGAAATTTAAAAAAAATCTTCTCCTCTGAAACTACTGAGCCAATCTCAACCAAACTTTGCTGAAATGATCCTTAGGTGGTCCTCTTTCAAAATTGTGTCCGTCAGCGCCGTCCTGTATCCAAGATGGCCGGCATTGCTAAAAATAGAAATTTCTTCAAATGGCCAAAACTGCTCTATTTTAAGCCAGAAAGTGCCCAAATTTGAACTGTATAAGCATAATGATGAGCTTTTTAACATATATTACGGGAATTTTTATGAACTTTGAACTTTTACCGATTTTGACCGATTATGCAAATTAAAAAAAAGGGGGGATGAAATTAAAAAAATCTTCTCCTCTGAAACTACTGAGCCAATCTCAACCAAACTTTGCTGAAATGATCCTTAGGTGGTCCCCTTTCAAAATTGTGTCCGTCAGCGCCGTCCTGTATCCAAGATGGCCGCCATTACTAAAAATAGATATTTCTTCAAATCGCCAAAACTGCTCTATTTTAAGCCAGAAAGTGCCCAAATTTGAACTGTATAAGAATAATGATGAGCTTTTTAACATATATTACGGGATTTTTTATGAACTTTGAACTTTTACCGATTTTGACCGATTATGCAAATTAGAAAAAAGGGGGTATGAAATTTAAAAAAAATCTTCTCCTCTGAAACTACTGAGCCAATCTCAACCAAACTTTGCTGAAATGATCCTTAGGTGGTCCTCTTTCAAAATTGTGTCCGTCAGCGCCGTCCTGTATCCAAGATGGCCGCCATTACTAAAAATAGAAATTTCTTCAAATGGCCAAAACTGCTCTATTTTAAGCCAGAAAGTGCCCAAATTTGAACTGTATAAGCATAATGATGAGCTTTTTAACATATATTACGAGAATTTTTATGAACTTTGAACTTTTACCGATTTTGACCGATTATGCAAATTAGAAAAAAGGGGGGATGAAATTAAAAAAAATCTTCTCTGAAACTACTGAGCCAATCTCAACCAAACTTTGCTGAAATAATCCTTAGGTGGTCCTCTTTCAAAATTGTGTCCGTCAGCGCCGTCCTTTATCCAAGATGGCCGCCATTACTAAAAATAGAAATTTCTTCAAATGGCCAAAACTGCTCTATTTTAAGCCAGAAAGTGCCCAAATTTGAACTGTATAAGCATAATGATGAGCTTTTTAACATATATTACGGGAATTTTTATGAACTTTGAACTTTTACCGATTTTGACCGATTATGCAAATTAAAAAAAAGGGGGGATGAAATTAAAAAAATCTTCTCCTCTGAAACTACTTAGCCAATCTCAACCAAACTTTGCTGAAATGATCCTTAGGTGGTCCCCTTTCAAAATTGTGTCCGTCAGCGCCGTCCTGTATCCAAGATGGCCGCCATTACTAAAAATAGAAATTTCTTCAAATGGCCAAAACTGCTCTATTTTAAGCCAGAAAGTGCCCAAATTTGAACTGTATAAGAATAATGATGAGCTTTTTAACATATATTACGGGATTTTTTATGAACTTTGAACTTTTACCGATTTTGACCGATTATGCAAATTAGAAAAAAGGGGGTATGAAATTTTAAAAAAATCTTCTCCTCTGAAACTACTGAGCCAATCTCAACCAAACTTTGCTGAAATGATCCTTAGGTGGTCCTCTTTCAAAATTGTGTCCGTCAGCGCCGTCCTGTATCCAAGATGGCCGCCATTACTAAAAATAGAAATTTCTTCAAATGGCCAAAACTGCTCTATTTTAAGCCAGAAAGTGCCCAAATTTGAACTGTATAAGCATAATGATGAGCTTTTTAACATATATTACGAGAATTTTTATGAACTTTGAACTTTTACCGATTTTGACCGATTATGCAAATTAGAAAAAAGGGGGGATGAAATTAAAAAAAATCTTCTCTGAAACTACTGAGCCAATCTCAACCAAACTTTGCTGAAATAATCCTTAGGTGGTCCTCTTTCAAAATTGTGTCCGTCAGCGCCGTCCTTTATCCAAGATGGCCGCCATTACTAAAAATAGAAATTTCTTCAAATGGCCAAAACTGCTCTATTTTAAGCCAGAAAGTGCCCAAATTTGAACTGTATAAGCATAATGATGAGCTTTTTAACATATATTACGGGAATTTTTATGAACTTTGAACTTTTACCGATTTTGACCGATTATGCAAATTAAAAAAAAGGGGGGATGAAATTAAAAAAATCTTCTCCTCTGAAACTACTGAGCCAATCTCAACCAAACTTTGCTGAAATGATCCTTAGGTGGTCCTCTTTCAAAATTGTGTCCGTCAGCGCCGTCCTGTATCCAAGATGGCCGGCATTGCTAAAAATAAAAATTTCTTCAAATGGCCAAAACTGCTCTATTTTAAGCCAGAAAGTGCCCAAATTTGAACTGTATAAGCATAATGATGAGCTTTTTAACATATATTACGGGATTTGATATGAACTTTGAACTTTTACCGAATTTGATCGATTATGCAAATTAAAAAAAAGGGGGGATGAAATTTAAAAAAAATCTTCTCCTCTGAAACTACTGAGCCAATCTCAACCAAACTTTGCTGAAATAATCCTTAGGTGGTCCTCTTTCAAAATTGTGTCTGTCAGCGCCGTCCTGTATCCAAGATGGCCGCCATTACTAAAAATAGAAATTTCTTCAAATGGCCAAAACTGCTCTATTTTAAGCCGGAAAGTGCCCAAATTTGAACTGTATAAGCATAATGATGAGCTTTTTAACATATATTACGGGAATTTTTATGAACTTTGAACTTTTACCGATTTTGACCGATTATGCAAATTAAAAAAAAGGGGGGATGAAATTAAAAAAATCTTCTCCTCTGAAACTACTGAGCCAATCTCAACCAAACTTTGCTGAAATGATCCTTAGGTGGTCCCCTTTCAAAATTGTGTCCGTCAGCGCCGTCCTGTATCCAAGATGGCCGCCATTACTAAAAATAGAAATATCTTCAAATGGCCAAAACTGCTCTATTTTAAGCCAGAAAGTGCCCAAATTTGAACTGTATAAGAATAATGATGAGCTTTTTAACATATATTACGGGATTTTTTATGAACTTTGAACTTTTACCGATTTTGACCGATTATGCAAATTAGAAAAAAGGGGGTATGAAATTTAAAAAAAATCTTCTCCTCTGAAACTACTGAGCCAATCTCAACCAAACTTTGCTGAAATGATCCTTAGGTGGTCCTCTTTCAAAATTGTGTCCGTCAGCGCCGTCCTGTATCCAAGATGGCCGCCATTACTAAAAATAGAAATTTCTTCAAATGGCCAAAACTGCTCTATTTTAAGCCAGAAAGTGCCCAAATTTGAACTGTATAAGCATAATGATGAGCTTTTTAACATATATTACGAGAATTTTTATGAACTTTGAACTTTTACCGATTTTGACCGATTATGCAAATTAGAAAAAGGGGGGGATGAAATTAAAAAAAATCTTCTCTGAAACTACTGAGCCAATCTCAACCAAACTTTGCTGAAATAATCCTTAGGTGGTCCTCTTTCAAAATTGTGTCCGTCAGCGCCGTCCTTTATCCAAGATGGCCGCCATTACTAAAAATAGAAATTTCTTCAAATGGCCAAAACTGCTCTATTTTAAGCCAGAAAGTGCCCAAATTTGAACTGTATAAGCATAATGAGGTGCTTTTTAACATATATTACGGGAATTTTTATGAACTTTGAACTTTTACCGATTTTGACCGATTATGCAAATTTAAAAAAGGGGGGATGAAATTAAAAAAATCTTCTCCTCTGAAACTACTGAGCCAATCTCAACCAAACTTTGCTGAAATGATCCTTAGGTGGTCCCCTTTCAAAATTGTGTCCGTCAGCGCCGTCCTGTATCCAAGATGGCCGCCATTACTAAAAATAGAAATTTCTTCAAATGGTCAAAACTGCTCTATTTTAAGCCAGAAAGTGCCCAAATTTGAACTGTATAAGAATAATGATGAGCTTTTTAACATATATTACGGTATTTTTTATGAACTTTGAACTTTTACCGATTTTGACCGATTATGCAAATTAGAAAAAAGGGGGGATGAAATTAAAAAAAATCTTCTCTGAAACTACTGAGCCAATCTCAACCAAACTTTGCTGAAATAATCCTTAGGTGGTCCTCTTTCAAAATTGTGTCCGTCAGCGCCGTCCTTTATCCAAGATGGCCGCCATTACTAAAAATAGAAATTTCTTCAAATGGCCAAAACTGCTCTATTTTAAGCCAGAAAGTGCCCAAATTTGAACTGTATAAGCATAATGATGAGCTTTTTAACATATATTACGGGATTTGATATGAACTTTGAACTTTTACCGAATTTGATCGATTATGCAAATTAAAAAAAAGGGGGGATGAAATTTAAAAAAAATCTTCTCCTCTGAAACTACTGAGCCAATCTCAACCAAACTTTGCTGAAATAATCCTTAGGTGGTCCTCTTTCAAAATTGTGTCTGTCAGCGCCGTCCTGTATCCAAGATGGCCGCCATTACTAAAAATAGAAATTTCTTCAAATGGCCAAAACTGCTCTATTTTAAGCCGGAAAGTGCCCAAATTTGAACTGTATAAGCATAATGATGAGCTTTTTAACATATATTACGGGAATTTTTATGAACTTTGAACTTTTACCGATTTTGACCGATTATGCAAATTAAAAAAAAGGGGGGATGAAATTAAAAAAATCTTCTCCTCTGAAACTACTGAGCCAATCTCAACCAAACTTTGCTGAAATGATCCTTAGGTGGTCCCCTTTCAAAATTGTGTCCGTCAGCGCCGTCCTGTATCCAAGATGGCCGCCATTACTAAAAATAGAAATATCTTCAAATGGCCAAAACTGCTCTATTTTAAGCCAGAAAGTGCCCAAATTTGAACTGTATAAGAATAATGATGAGCTTTTTAACATATATTACGGGATTTTTTATGAACTTTGAACTTTTACCGATTTTGACCGATTATGCAAATTAGAAAAAAGGGGGTATGAAATTTAAAAAAAATCTTCTCCTCTGAAACTACTGAGCCAATCTCAACCAAACTTTGCTGAAATGATCCTTAGGTGGTCCTCTTTCAAAATTGTGTCCGTCAGCGCCGTCCTGTATCCAAGATGGCCGCCATTACTAAAAATAGAAATTTCTTCAAATGGCCAAAACTGCTCTATTTTAAGCCAGAAAGTGCCCAAATTTGAACTGTATAAGCATAATGATGAGCTTTTTAACATATATTACGAGAATTTTTATGAACTTTGAACTTTTACCGATTTTGACCGATTATGCAAATTAGAAAAAGGGGGGGATGAAATTAAAAAAAATCTTCTCTGAAACTACTGAGCCAATCTCAACCAAACTTTGCTGAAATAATCCTTAGGTGGTCCTCTTTCAAAATTGTGTCCGTCAGCGCCGTCCTTTATCCAAGATGGCCGCCATTACTAAAAATAGAAATTTCTTCAAATGGCCAAAACTGCTCTATTTTAAGCCAGAAAGTGCCCAAATTTGAACTGTATAAGCATAATGAGGTGCTTTTTAACATATATTACGGGAATTTTTATGAACTTTGAACTTTTACCGATTTTGACCGATTATGCAAATTTAAAAAAGGGGGGATGAAATTAAAAAAATCTTCTCCTCTGAAACTACTGAGCCAATCTCAACCAAACTTTGCTGAAATGATCCTTAGGTGGTCCCCTTTCAAAATTGTGTCCGTCAGCGCCGTCCTGTATCCAAGATGGCCGCCATTACTAAAAATAGAAATTTCTTCAAATGGTCAAAACTGCTCTATTTTAAGCCAGAAAGTGCCCAAATTTGAACTGTATAAGAATAATGATGAGCTTTTTAACATATATTACGGTATTTTTTATGAACTTTGAACTTTTACCGATTTTGACCGATTATGCAAATTAGAAAAAAGGGGGTATGAAATTTAAAAAAAATCTTCTCCTCTGAAACTACT